>OY821517.1:202913937-203326437 GCA_963682025.1 Cordilura impudica | reverse complement strand
ATTTGAGACCTGTAGTTTGATAACAAGGTTTACATGGACACACAGACGGACGGACGGACGGACAACGTTAAAACGACTCAGAAAGTGATTCTGAGCCGATCGGTATAATAAAAGATGGGTCTAGGTCAAATATTTTTGGTAGTTACAAACAGCAGCACAAAGTCATTATACCCAAACCACATAGTGGTATAGGGTATAAAAATAGTTATGTTATAATTGGATCTAACGCGATTAGAATTAAATCTTATTAAATTATTTATTTTTTTATTTTTATTTATATAGATTATTATATACATTTTAATTTAATTATTATTACAAATAAATAAAAAAAAATAATTTTTCAACATTTCTATAGAAAAAAAAGTGATTTTTTCCTGAGGTTAACATATTGCGGATAATACAGTATCGAAGGTATGAAATTTTAGTGAGGTATGTTACATACCGTCGGAAAAGTTAATTTGTCTAGTTTCTCAGTATACTTTTTATTTTTAAGATTTGAGAAACACTTAGGCCTAGTTTTTGGGATGATGATTAACATTATTTATTAGTTCACTTTTGTTTAAACTCGAAATGTTGTTTTTCAGTTGTGGATTAGTTTGCTTTTAATTAAGGTTTAACCCATCAGCATTGGTCGGTTAAACACAAGTTAGAACTGTCAAATAAAAACAGTTGATACATTTTTATTTATATAATAAAAAAATAAATTTTTTAATCTTTTTATAAATGAATTCAAATTTAACAACAAATATAAGGACGTGCTCAAGATTTTTTTATTTATGACATTTAATGGTATTGTTATATAAATACTAGTGGATTGTGTGGCGCCTAGGCGCCCGTTTATTTTGACTTTAACAAACAAATTTTTTTTCCCATTTCAAAATTTTTTTATATTTTATATATTTAAAAAAAATTAATTTTAATGTTTTTAAAATTTAAAAAAAAACAAGTAAGAGTGTTAAATTCGGCTGTGCCGAATCTTTGATACCCTCCACCTCGGTTTGAGTCTTGATAATAAATGTAAATGAAAAAGTAAACAATTTGTTAAACTTAATACCAAATTATTTCAGCAAATTCTTTGGGTTGGTTTTCTTCTTTTCTATTATTTCGGATTTATTTCGGTGTTTGCTTTTTGGTCATCGTGGTTGCTGATCGGCATGCATTTTGGTTATATACCTATATGCATGCGTTTCCGGTTATATGACATAACTTCTCGTTTAATTTAGTTTTTGCTAATTAAATAGCTCGCCCTAACCTCCATTGCAAAGGTAATGGTTGTGTAGAGTGGCTATATGCATTAAATCGTGCTAATTGGAGATGGCTGTATAGTTTCTTTTAACTGGCCAAATATTTCTTCATTGTGGCCATATAGGTCGGATGGAGTAACAAAATAATAACCAAAAAAAAAAGCTCTCTCAACTTTTTTTTAAAATATTGCCATATTTTGAAAACATAAAGAATAAATTTATAATAATAAAAACGAAAAGTCCCAAACATTTTAAATAAAATAATTTAATGTCATCTTTATTTTCCGAAAAACTTCAAATTTTCATCCAAAAAAAATTGTGAAAATTTATATATAAAATAAAAAATAACATTCTCATAAAATTACGTTTACTTATGTAACAATTTTTATGTTAGCAATTCTTAAATATCATTTGAGGTTTTCTTAAATTCATTGAATTTAAATTAATATCGACAAATCTGTTTTTCTATTTATTTAAATTGTAAAGGAGTGGCATCTCTGTCAAAATAAGCGAAAAACACAAAGAATAGAAAAAAACAAATTACTTCGTGTTTGACAGGATGATTTTATGTTTATGTTTAATATCTTTATTTTTTTTACTAATATTTCTGTTTATTTATTTGAAAATGAAATAATGAATTGAATATGCTATTTAATTTTTTTATTTATATAAAAAAGTTTTTTAATTAAAGCAAAATATTTTCACTATTTCATGATTTTTATTTATGTATGACGACATTTCAACCTAAAAATTTAAGTTTTTATCGATTGGATAAACAACACAAAAATGGTTGTCGTTTAGATATCAACAACAGCTGACTTTAACAATAGCGAATATCGTTTCAAAATTTTACTGATAATTTTGCAATTTTATTTTTTTTTACAATTCGACTATCGTTAAAAGAAGTTACTGAATCGCGGTACTGAAAAGTTATTAATATCTCCTGAATGGCAATATTTTTTTTAAATGTAAACATTTTTAAATGTAAAGATATTTCTAAATTTAAAATTATTATTTCCGACGTTTTGATATGATTTTCTGAAACTCAATTAATATTTTCTAATTTATAATTGGAAATTTTATTTTCAGTTTTTATTATAATTGATATTTTCTTAAATTTGAATGGAAAATTTAAAAAGTGAAATTTTGTATTTATGTGAATAATAATGCTTTATTAATTATAAACAATTTTTAAAAATTAGATGTAATCGCAATCAGATATTTTATAGGTAAAGCAGAATAATAATTCTATATAACTATGTAGAACTGTTTTGTAAGCAAAAAACTCATTGACGAACTCGGTAACTCTATTTTGTAAAGACAACAAAAAGTTAACCCCCCAATCTCACATCACACTGAAATTGTAAAATCGTTGTGTACGTATTATCAACGAAAAATTGTTCAAATTAGTCGAATCCATCGCCATTAAATTTTATGCTCAAACATCTGACTGCAATCTCATTTTTAAAATGTTGTCGAAGCGTAAACTTGAAAAAATTTGTATACTTCTCTCTCTTATTTTATTTTAAGTAGAGTTACAAAGTTTATTATACAGGCACATGTTTGAGGGAAAATGTTTACATTTATTATTATTAGTATTATTTTAATAATAGTTAATAATATTTATGCTCTATAATTAACAAACGTTTTTGTATGCGCATTTCAAAAAATAAATTATAATAGATTTAACAAGTTAAAACTTTAATTACAATTTTACAGGATCCAGTAAATTTGCATTAAATTTATAACAGGGTAACATTAATCATCGTTAGTGTCTGCCACTATTCGCACGAAAAATTTGGTGCCATTAGTGTGACCACTGCGGAAAATGTGTGTGTATTAGTAAAAAAAATGTGAGTGTATTGAGTTTTTCGAACTTGCAGTGTGATGTGAGATTGGTGGGTAATATGCCAAACTTATGTTCATATTTGTAAAAGAATAATGAAAAAAACGTATGAAATAAAAGACCAGCCCGTGTATACTCTTAACATTGTTCTGTATGATATCTAGTTGAAAATATTAACATTCATGTTAAAATAGAAATAACTATTGCAAAGCTAATTAGAACAAACAAAAATTATGGCGGCATCTACTGTGGCATAGTCACGCTGAGCAAAATGAAGTGACACTCTGTTAATACAAAAGAAATGTATTTTCCCCACAACAAAATACTGCACAATTTTATGTAAATAAAATAACCGATTTATTTCTAACATGCAGTTACTATGAATATACATACATACATATATATAATATATGTACATTATTTGTATTATTTAATATGTGTATGTATGTATATTTAAATATTACACACAAAAAATACAACATCAAACGTTATTTTTGTGTTTTTCTCTTTAAAGGTGCTATTACATGATGTGTTTTTTACATATGTACTGTCAAATTTTCCCACAACAAAAGTTGTACACATCGTGTGATACATATGAAACATTGTTTGTGTACAACACATGAGGAAAGTCACATGTACATTTTTCAATTAGAACAGGTTCTATTTTTGCATGACAAACATATGAAAATACAACACTGCTTGTGGCGAAAGAAAAACAGAGTAAATTTTAAAGATTAATATTGAAAGAAAAATAAATTCTTTAGTATTAATTAACAATTAAAAAATAAATAACCTTTTTTTAACAATAAATTTTTGTAAATTCACAAATTAAATTAGCTGTTGTTTACATTTAGAGGTTATTTCAGACGGAAATACATATGCACGTGTGATAGCAAAAATTATGAATCGTATGTAAAAGACAATTTTGACAGACATGAGGAAATTCATATGGATAAAAAAGTGACAGTACATATGTAAAACACATTTCGTGTAATAGCACCTTAAATAAATTAATACATAAATTTTTTTGCTAAATTTACATTTGGGCAATTCACAACAGGTGTTGTATATTGTATGTTGTATTGAAATACACAATACAATCATTTGTTGTGAACACTCAGTTGTATTTTCATATTGTAAAACGCTTTAGTAATTTTCGATCCAACGAGGAAAGATCGCTTCGTCGCTTCTGCTATTTTGTATAAGAGAAAACACTTGTCAGTGTTTGCTTTTTGGTCGTGAGATATACCCTGGAGTTTTAGTTACGTACCTCTTGCATTTTAATTTATAATGTAAAAAAAAAAAATGTTAAATGTTTTGGTTGGTACTGAAAGAGAAAATACATACTAAAAATATAAACATTAATTTTTATATAAATAAACTTATCGATGTATTTGCGTTATTTGCATTATTTGCCATATTTTATTTTATAATTATTTATGCTGACAATATTCTATGTATTTGTTTTTTCTTTTTCATAAAAACTGGCATTCACTTGGAACTGATATGTTATGATACAATATACAACATTTACTAAACATAGCAAATGAAGTTGGATCGTGTATCAGATTTTTCAGTGAAAATTACCAACAACAATTTTACACTATTGTAAAGTGATACACGATACAAGAGATACAACGATACATTACCCATTGTGAATTGCCCAATTGTTTTTTTTTATTAACAACTAGGTATTTTAGCATTATTTGCTTTAGATGTTGGTGAATTTTTACTCCCTTTATATTAACTCGTAGTGTCTGCTTGTCGAAAAAATTTAGGATCGATTTTAACCACACTCCCGTGACCCAATCGATCTGAAATTTTGCAGGCAGGCTTGTGGCAATGACAGAAATGATCTAACATATTTTTTTAGTGATGCCAAAACAATGGAAACTTTTAAATTTTTCTACTAGAGTTGATAAAAAAATGTACAAAGGGTTTATTTTTGTTATATTATTACCATAACGACCACAAAAACAACAAGTCCAGCTATGAAAACAATGCAACATTTAGAATAACAACAAGAACAATATAGAAATATCATGTTTTTCATTTTTTTTTTACTTTTTCAGAGATTTCCCTGGACCTGTTCCACCGGTTTTAATGATTTTTGAAGTAGAAATCTTTCCATGAATTTGGTGAATCATTCTCACTAAAAATGATCACTGTAGCTGCACTATTGAGGGCGTGATCGTGACAAGAACAACATAGAAAATTATTTTTTTTCAAGACTTTTTTAGTTCTTCATTCAAATCTCGGGCCCTAATCGACCGATTTGGACGATTTTAAATAGCAAACTTCTCAGGATGTTAGTGAATCATTTTTATGTCAACGAGTACCCTAGCTGCCGGATTGATGCCGTCATCGTGATTTCCACAGACGGACAGACGGACATCGCTATATCAACTCCGGTTGTTATAAGGATCACAAATATATAAATTTTATGGGGTCCAAAATTTTTTTTCTAATTATTACAAACGGAATGACAAACTTATATATACTCTCTGCACACTGGAGTGGAGGGTATAACAACTCTACAACAGCAACAATGACAGTCATATGTTTTTCAAATAGGAAAAAACTGTTTATGTGTTAGTTTCGGTCATTCCCCAGTATGCATTGAAATATTATTTCTCCAATGTTGGAGAAAAGTGAAGTTCTTAAATTGATGTCAAATGTAATTCTCAACTTGGGTTGAACAATTTTTCTCCTTGTTTGCTTTCAACTTGACATCAAGTTGAGACTTAACATTTTTTCCAATCTTTGAGAAACATTTTTACTCTCAATTGGATATCCAACACTTTTCTCCACTTGAGACCAAACATTTTTTCAACTTGAATACGATTTGTGTTAAGTCTGAGATATTATTTAAATATGTCATAAATAATAAATTAAATTAAAAAATGCCAAAAAAGTACAAATAAATCATTGATATATTTTTAATTATTTCTGCTTTTTGTCGAATTTTTCAAAAAATGTACAACTAATTAATTCATTTATTTTTAATTCTAGATTTTAAAAAATGTACATAATATGTATATTTAATGTTAAATATGTACATAGTAATGTTAAATATATAATGAAATTAAATTGAAACATTAAAAAAAGTACATTGTTTTCATTTCTAAAATTAGTATAATATTTTTTAATATGGCAATTCCGTACCTTCCATTTGATACCGATTGGAAATATTTCTTTGCCATCAAGTTGAGAATCACAAATTTCTCAATTTGATAACTATGAAAATCGCCATATAAAAAATGTGCCTTTTAAGTTGAGAAGACTATATTCGAACTATTGAGGGCATTTGAGAATTAACGTTGGAGATTTGAGAAATGTATTTGATCTCAAATGCACCTCAAGTTGATAGCAAACAAAAATGTTTATTGGGACATTTATTGTAGGGTCGTTTGCACACACACAAAAAATAGAAAATAAATTGTCAATAAGTCGGGGGTCACACAAGGCAATTTTTATTGGGCAACTTTTTGGCAATTCTCTTTTGAAATTGCTTTTATGTCCACACACGACAATTTCTTCGGCAATTTTACTGTTTTGTTTTGTTTTTATTTTCTTATAATTTGACATTTGTGCTCTAGTCGTAAAGAACAATAATAAAATTAAGTACATACATACATAAATTAATTTAATTGGTTTTGTTGAAAAATGAATACAAAAGAAAAAAATTAAGTCCCGATTCCATTTAAAGGCCATTTTAATAAAGTAAACAATAATTACGAATTATTCACACCAAGAGCGAAACACCGAATGAAAAGAAATGTCAAATATTCAACAAAAAAAAAAAAGCGAATGAGAGAATTGCTTGAAATATCCGAGAACCGGCAATTATTTTTCCCTTTTTATTCCCCTCACCGCAAACATCGACAAACTCAAGAATTGCGCAACAAAAGTTGCCTTGTGTGAATTCGGTCTAAGCAAAGCAAGTGGCTTCGAAATTCGATGATGCCAGTTAATCATTTTTTGTTCACGCGGAATTTATAATTGGAGGAATTTTTTTCTCGAGAAATGTATTTTCCGTGAGAAAGAAATTCCTTGAGAATATTCATAATTGGGATGAATAACTTTTAATTGGAACTTTTCAGTCAGAATAAATCATAATTCTAGTTAGATATTGGTTAATATTTAATTAGAAAAAATATTGTGGTGGCATCTACGCAATTATTGAGGCAGTCACGGAAAAATTAAATGCAAGTCTGTCTTTTTTTTAATATAACAAAAATGGATTTTCCCTTTAACAAAATATAGCAGAATTCTTTATAAATGAAATGCAAAATGGAAAATCAATTTTGTGCCAATTCTTAACAAAATTAATAAAATATATATATGTATTATTATATTTATTAATATTTGTAATTTTATTTGACACAATTTCACACACAGTTTTACAGATCAACTCTTTTAATTAGAAAAAATATTGTGGTGGCATCTACGCAATTATTGAGGCAGTCACGGAAAAATTAAATGCAAGTCTGTTTTTTTTAATATAACAAAAATGGATTTTCCCTTTAACAAAATATGGCAGAATTCTTTATAAATGAAATGCAAAATGGAAAATCAATTTTGTGCTAATTCTTAACAAAATTAATAAAATATGTATATATGTATTACTATATTTATTAATATTTGTAATTTTATTTGACACAATTTCACACACAGTTTTACAGATCAACTGTTTTCAACTGATTTAGAAGTTTTCTGTTTTTGGAACAGTAGTGTCAATTTATAACATTTTGTGATGTAATGAAAATCGCAGAATAATAAGTTAATACACAATAAAAAATATTAAATTTTTAAGTTTTATATACATATTGCAATAAAAAAAACTTTGGTAAATTTACATTGAAGATGGTCAGAAATGAATGAGAAAAAATATATAGACATTTTAGAAAAGCACATTTGATGTTAAACTTTATGCACAAAATATATGGGTTTTTGTTGTTTCGAATTTAACTGTGGCTCTAAGTGAAAAGTTTTAGACCGACCGTATATTACATCTTGAGGATCCTTACCTAATATTTTCAAATATTTTAAATTCTTTCTAACTCATTTAACCTCATTACGAAAATAGTAAAACAGTAAATATGGAAAATCCACGCACCTCAAAAAATTGTTTTCTATGAAATAAATTAAAGACATTTCATATTATACAATTTTCTTTCAAAAATGTATCAATTATTGCAAATTTGAAATTTGACATATAGTATTTGTACATATATTTGTATAGATTTCGCAGTATGAAAAGAACTATTATTTCTTTATTTAGAATATATGTAAGTATTGCTCGCAAAAAAATGCAACATCATGAATGAAACACATAGACGACTGCTGGCAGCAGCATTTGTAGTCGTATAGTCAGCTACTTGATTTTTCTGAATACGACAGCAACATATAATACAAATGCATTTTTATTTAAATATACAATTACTTTTACTTATTTAAAATGCATTAGTACAACGTAAAAATAAATAAATTAGTTTAACGCCTTTTGATTATTAATGGAATTATAGCCTTTCATTTTGCGATTTTTTTTTTAAACAAAATAAAATATTTCATAGCACTAACTTCTTTTACATATTTTGTTATATTGTCAACACTATTTTTGTTTAGTAGCCAAAAAAACACACTTGCAGTTTTTTTTCTATTTGAAGAACATATGACTGCCATTGTTGATGTTGTAGAGATGTTTTTTTTTTTTTGATTTTGTTTCGTTAACTCTTTTGTATTAAAGCACCTCCAATATATGTATCCATTTTAGTTTGCAAATTCAGTATATTTATAATTTATTACTTACAGCAAAAAATAATAGAAACAATTTTATCAGTTATGCTTACGAAACTATATAAATAGACTTGAAGTTGGCTGCAAAAGCAGTAGCCTGTGTAAAGAACAAGTTAGCGACATGTAACTGTTACGTAACGTGTCAGCCTTTTTTCACATGAAAAGTATTGGGACGTTCCGGTTACGTTCGGTAACTGTTTTAAATGATTTTCATGTAAAAAAAAAACAACTGACTCGTTACGGTTACGGTTAGAAAACATTGACCTTTTATATGTATTATAATGCTATGAATGCATTTATCTTTATTTTATTTTATTTTATTTATATATTCTTTTTTTTTGTATTGTATATTATTTTTTTTTTATTATTATTACTATTTCATTTAATTATTTTTTTCTTTAAATAAATTAATACATAAAAATTTGTTTTTTAAATTATTGGTGAACTTTTACTCCCTTTATTTACTGCCTTTATATTAACTGGTAGTGTCTGCTTGTAGACAAAATTTTGGATCGATTTTTAGCCCCTTTCCCGTGAGCCAATCGATCTGAAATTTTGCATGCAGGCTCGTGGCAATGACAGAAATGATCTAACAAATTTTTTTAGTGATGCCAAAACAATGGAAACTTTTAAAATTTTCTACCAGAGTTCACAAAAAAAATGTACAAAGGGTTTGTTTTTATTATATTATTACCACAACGACCACAAAAACAACAAGTCCAGCTATGACAACAATGCAACATTTAGAATAACAACAGGAACAATATGGAAACATCATGTTTTTCATTTTTTTTTTAATTTTTCATAGATTTACCTGGACCTGTTCCACCGATTTTAATGATTTTTGAAATAGAAATCTTCCCATGAATTTGGTGAATCATTCTCACTAAAAATTATCACCCTAGCTATCCTATTGAGGGCGTGATCGTGACAAGAACAACATAGAAAATTATATTTTTTCAAGACTTTTTTTAGTTCTTCATTCAAATCTCGGGCCCTAATCGACCGATTTGGACGATTTTAAATAGCAAACTTTTCAGGATGTTAATGAATCATTTTTTATGCCAACGAGCACCCTAGCTGCCCGATTGATGCCGTCATCGTGATTTCCACAGACGGACAGACGGACAGACGGACATCGCTATATCAACTCCGGTTGTTATAAGGATCACAAATATATATATTTTATGGGGTCCAAATTTTTTTTTCTAATTATTACAAACGGAATGACAAACTTATATATACCCTCTGCACACTGGAGTGGAGGGTATAAAAATCGGAAAACAGTTGTAAAAAATACAAACCAAAAACTTCGATTTTCAAATGAAGTTTTGTAAAAGGTCC
The DNA here is from genome assembly GCA_963682025.1 of Cordilura impudica. NCBI lineage: Eukaryota > Metazoa > Arthropoda > Insecta > Diptera > Scathophagidae > Cordilura > Cordilura impudica. The sequence continues at coordinate 203,316,204 of OY821517.1, read as the reverse complement.
TTTTATGTATATATTCGCATAAGTTTGCCAGTAGCCAACCTTTGCTTTATATTTTCTGCTTCTATACATAGAAGTTTTTAATATTATATGATTTTTAAAAAATATTTTATTTTGATAGAAACTCGGTAATTTTAGTCTTAATAATTTAATAATTTAATTTATGTTTTATAAAGGTTTTAAAAGTTAATAATAATAATTAATTGCATAATTCTTTTTTGAAGACATGAATACACGTTATAGCATAACATTTAAAGAATCTTTGAAAAAATTTTGAACTAAAAATTTTAATAAATAGGTCCGTGACAGCCAATATCCGGAGGCGTTGTTGTTTTGCGGTGAACATCATAACTCATTACCGGACCATGTGAAAAAAAAATTGAAATGCGTTTAAAAGGTGACATGTTTCCTGAAGTAGTGACGAAGAGTTTTTCAATTTTTTTTTTGCAGCATTTTGAAGTGAAAAACGATTTTTGCTATACAATTTCGGGAATTTGTTGTTAAAAAATGGGGAAGAAAATGGAATTAAAAAAAAAACTTCATGGTTACCTGATGATTTTTGTGTAGATATAGTGTCTAAAATTTCAAAAGTATCGGTCAAGAAGATGTTCACGGACTTCGAACATTTATTTGCGAGAAAATCGGTTTAAAGTTTTTTAAAAACTGATTTGTATACTATATACCATATGAGGCCGGTCGCTGGAAACGCTGTATCTTTTTAAGTTTTGCTCTGATTTACTTAAAATTTTGACACAACACTCTCGACATGTTGTGCATTCAGGAAGAGAAATGCAAAGAAAGGTTTTAAAACCTACCATACCACCCCTTAAGGAAATGCAAACACCAATACACCAATGTACACAAAAAAAGAAAAAAATATTTCATATTTCATCATACATGTAAACTGAAACAAAAGAGAACTATATTTTTTGCAAAGTTATCTATAAATCCAAAAAAGAAAAATTAAACAAGTAAGAAAATTATAGTCGGTCTAGACCGACTATACGATACCCTATACCATGCGCTTAGAAACCCTATCTCTTAGGCCCAACTAACTGGACATAGAAAATAAGCAAAAACCAAATTTGAGTGGGATTTTTATTAATTTTTTTTGGCTGCAGATATGAAAAAGTTCATATCGGATGCTATATCTATATAGGGACTAGGTCCAAAAATGGACCGATCCTGATCATGTTTGGTAAAGCCTCTTGTATTTTGCAAAAATATATACAAACCAAATTTGAGAAGAATCAGTTCAATATTTTTGTTTTTTAATAGATTTAAGTGAAGATCGGGAAGCAGCTCCATATGGGGTCACAGGGATCATTTTTGGACTACTCATTAGTGGATGTAATGAACGCATACAAACCCAATTTGAGTAAGATCTATATGACAATTTGGATCTTATGGAAATTTATGTCGATTTCATATGGGTAATTTGTATGGGGGCTAGGTCTGAACATGGACCAATTCTCACCAATTTCAATAGCGTTCATCCCATGGCTGATAAAAGCTTATATACCAAATTTCATCAAAATATATTCATATTTGCGACCTGCAGTTTGATTAAAAGCTTTACATGGACACACAGACGGACGGACGGACGGACGGACGGACATTGTTAAATCAACTCAGAAAGTGATTCTGATTCGATCGGTATAATTAAAGATGGGTCTAGGTCAAATATTTTTGGTTGTTACAAACAGCAGCACAAAGTCATTATACCCAAACCACATAGTATAGGGTATAAAAATAAAAATGCGCGCGTATTAGTTTTACTTAAAAAAAAAATCGCTTTTAATTCTTCCATGATAATTTCAATAAATTATTCAAATTAAAGTCTTAAATATACCTTTTTACGTAATTTATGTTTGTCCAAATTTTTTTAAAAGTATATTATGCAAAAATTAATATTATGAGTGAAAAAAATTATTTTCCCACCTCTCTTCTAAAATTACAATGTAATTTAATTATGCAAAGTTACAATAATTTAAATTTTAAACTTAATATTGCACTATTTTTTCAAAGGCTTTTCAATACAGAGCTTTAAACGAAATCATACGTTGGACAACAACAAAATCTACATTGAAGATCTCTTTTTTCTCAAATATTTATCAAAAAAAGCATGCTCTTTCCCAGTATGCATTGAAAAATTATTTCTCCAATGTTGGAGAAAAGTTAAGTTCTCAAATTGATATCTAATATAATTCTCAACTTGAGTTGAACAATTTTTCTCATTGTTTGCTTTCAACTTGATATCAAGTTGAGACTTAAAATTTTTTCCAATCTTTGAGAAATATTTTAACATCAATTGGATAACCAACACTTTTCTCCAATTGAGACCAAACTTTTTCTCAACTTGAGTACGATTTGTGTTGAGTTTGAGATATTATTTACAACTTTTGTATTCTCGTATGGCAGCGCTGTTCATTTCTCACAGTAAAGGTCAAGTTAGCCCCACGTAATCGTAACCTAACGTGTCAGCCGTTTTTTTTTTACATGAAAAACAGTTACCGAACTGAACTGTAACGTAACTGGAACGTCCCAACCTGCTGAATTTGATTTTCGCTACTTTTGTACGTGACATTTGTGAACAGCTTACAAAGTTTGGTTAATTTTACGTTCTATAATTAAACTAAATGCCAACGTTACATTTACGGTACGGTTACATTTTAAAAATATGTGGCTAACTCGGCCTTAACGTTGCGAATCATATGTTCTAATTTCTAGAAATAATAATAATTGTGAAAGTTTTCAACTTTGTGGTAAATTTTAATTATCTTGATTTAAAAAAGAATTGTTGCAGAAAAGAAAAATTAAATAAATAAAAGGGAGGTAAAAGTATAAGTTTTATATAATTAATGATATATATCTATAATTAAATTTGTGATATACATTATAGAACAAAAAAATGAAAAGTGTTTTGTCATCTTGCCAAATGCACCATTTAAGCAGCCCTCTGAATTTAAAGAATTCGAGTCCAAAGTGCAATCATCGGAAAACAAGTTTAGTGACCTGGTAAGTTTCACAAAAATATGAGCAATATTCAAGGCTAATTACTTAATTTGTTATTAGGTTGCCGAACTTATGGCCATAATTTGTGGCAATTCTGCAAAATTTCTAAAAATTGCATGGCGGAAATTGGTCACTGATGAAGTAGCCAACAAATACTGCTGACAAGGAACAAATTCCAAAGAACCTGTACGAGCTCTCAGCGTAACGGCGGCATTAAAACGTGATTATATTTTTATGTTTTGATTCCAATTGATATTAGTTAAATCTAATTAATCTTTCCAGAAGCCTACAATCAAAAATTTTCTGCTGCTTCTTCGGACAGCGAGCTCGAAAGAACGATAATTTCATTTTTCCAGCATGCCAACAACCGCCTACAAAAAAAGGTGAAATATTTAAATGAAAAGGATGGAAACAAAATTAATTGATATATTTTTAACTATTTCTACTTTTTTTGAATTTAATATTAATTTAATTTAATATTAATTTAAATATTTAACATGCGACTCTTAGAAATTTTGTTTAATAGCCAGAAATTAAGGCCATAAGTTCGGCAACTTAATAACAAGTTGAGTAATTAGCCTTGAATATTGCTTATATTTTTGTCAAACTCACCTGCTTAAATGGTGCTTTTGCCAATATTGGCTTACGTTTTAAGGTTGCCGTACCTTCCCCAAATTCAAATTTTACCTCTTCCAATACCTTTTTCCAGCAACTTTCAAAAAAAGTACAAATAATTAATTAATTTATTTTTAATTCTATAGTTAAAAAATTTTTAACATGTTATAATATTTAATGTGTCATAAATAATAAATTAAATTAAAAATTGCCGAAAAAAGTGGAAATAATTAATTGATATATTTTTAATTATTTCTATTTTTTTTCTTTTTCAATTTAAATTCTTATTTATGTCCTATATTATATTATCTAATAGTCAAAAAAAGTACAAATAATTAATTCATTTACTTTTAATTCTATATTTAAACAATTTTTAACATGTTATACTATTTAGTATGTCATAAATAATTAATTAAATTAAAAATTGACGAAAAAGTACAAATAATTAATTGATATATTTTTAATTCTATTTTTTGCATTTTTTAATTTAAATTCTTACTTATGTCCTATATAATATTAATATTCATAAAAGTACAAATAATTATTTAATTTATTTTTAATTTTAAATAAAAAAAAAAACATGTACATGATAATACATATTAAATATGTAATAAAATTAAATTGAAGCATTCAGATAAAAGTACAATGTTTCCATTTCTAAAATTAATATGATTTTTTTTAATATGGCAATTCCGTACCTTCCATTTGATACCAATTGGAGAAATTTCTTTGCTATCAAGTTGAGAATCACAAATTTCTCAATTTGATAACTAAGAAAATCATCATATAAAAAATGTGCCTTTTAAGTTGAGAAGACTATAATCCGACTATTGAGGTGCATTTGAGAATTAACGTTGGAGATTTGAGAAATGTATTTGATCTCAAATGCACCTCAAGTTGATAGCAAACAAAAATGTTTATTGGGTTGGTAAGTGCTGGCCATCAATAAACTGAGCGAAAGTACTCTTAACAATACAAAACAATTTTGAGATGAAAAACAAAACAGACAAACGAATAAGTTTAGTAAGTGTTGCCAATTTTGACAACTTATTGTAATTTCGACGATTTTGCAATTTTGCCAATTTTGACAACTTATTGTAATTTCGACGATTTTTCAATTTGTTAAAATGATTTGTTAAATTTGTAAAAATGATGATTGAAGATTTAAAATTAACAGTAGTATAAAAATTACGATTTCAAGGGTTACCAATTAATGGGTTGTTTATCGAAAATTTATAGTTTTTGTTCAGTGTAAATGGAAATTACAAAATATGTATAGATTTAATTCTGGGTGAAGTCGTTTCAAAACGGAAATACCTTGAATAGCATCTCCATTTAAGATATAAGTTTTAATTACGGCGATACTTTAAACCTATATTATATGTTTCAGCTATAGACACATATCAATAAAATTATTTAGTTGATTGCTGTGTTAAATTTTTTTCGTTGAAATTTCACCACTAATACATTTTTATATAAAGAAATAACCAATGCTGTAATAATATTCGTAATATGATATAAATAAATTTTATTGCTTCCTTTTGTAATATTTTTTCGAGTTTTAGAAGCGGTAAAATTTTCTTGTCAATTTCTTGTTTTAAAAATGACAATTTTGGCGATTTAGTTTCCAAAATTGTAGATTTTCAGAAGATTTTATTAGCAGCACTGGTTGGTAACATAGAAGAGAGAAAATTGTGTGTGGGTTTGTATAAAATGAGAAAGATTAAATTTTGTTTGTGTATTTCGCATAGCTTTGTAGGGAGTGCTATGTGTATTATTTCAGCGTTACAGAATCAGTCAGTCAGTCAGTGAGTCAGGGATCAGCGTAAATATATATAAGATTATTCATTTTTAATGATGCCATTTGCTTTTTTTTACAAAAAAAAAGTATGGCAATACTATTAAAATTGACAACTCTTAAACCACCACTGGAAAACACCATCATTAGTTAAAGCCCAATTAAATTTGTTTTAAGATTAACTTAATTGCCCGTTAAGCTAAGTGGAAAAAATTCAAATTAGTGCATATGCTAAAAATTTAAAAATCGTTGTCTTGAGTTACAAAAGACTAAGCGACCAAGAAGCTCTTAAAGGAAAAAACCTAAGCTTTCTTTCGAGCAAAAAAAAAAAGAAGAAAGGGCCTTTTTGAAAAAAAGTCAAAAAAATTTCTGATTTTGCAAAAAAAAAGTCAAAAAATATTTTTTATTATTTTTATTTTTATTAAAATTTATTTAAAAAAAAGTTTTTTTTCCGAAAGATTGAAGAAGTAGCTATCTAAACTGTTTGGGACAAATTTTGCTAAGAACAATAGGTAAAAAGTTACAAAGATGAGAAATAAACACCTGTTTGGCCAAAATATCAAATTTTGACCCCTCTAAATCAGAGAGTTGTTGAGAAATTGTGTCTAAACTACTATCCAATCGGAAGACATCAGTTTCAAAAGTTGGGTCACTTGACATGAAACGCCCCATATATTTATATACCTACTTTAAACTTTCCTACTAAATATCGTACATTATTATCAATTAAAGTTTATCTTTCTAAGCATACATTAAGTAGCATCATAAAAAGTTTTGATATAATATCCAAATATATGTATAAAACAAGTAAAAAAAATTATAGTCGAACTAGACCGACTATACGATACCCTATACCATGCGTTTAGAGACCCTACCTCTTAGGCCAAACTAACTGGACATAGAAAATAAGCATAAACCAAATTTGAGTGGGATTTTTATGAAAAAGTTCATATCGGATGCTATATCTATATGGGGACTAGGCCCAAAATTGGACCGATCCTGACCATGTTTGGTAAAGTCTCTTGTATTTTGCAAAAATAGATACAAACAAAATTTGAGAAGAATCAGAGCAATATATTTGTTTTTTGATAGATTTAAGTGAAGATCGGGAAGCAGCTCTATATGGGGCCTATGAGGAAGAGTTGTCCGATAGGGATCATTTTGGACTACTCATTAATGGATGTAATAAACGCATACAAACCCAATTTGAGTAAGATCTATATGACAATTTGGATCTTATGGCAATTTACATCGATTTCATACGGGTCGTTTGTATGGGGGCTACGTCTGAACATGGACCGATTCCCACCAATTTCAATAGCGTTCATCCCATGGCTTATATACCAAATTTCTTCAAAATATATTCATATTTGCGACCTGCAGTTTGATTACAAGGTTTACATGGACACACAGACGGACGGACATCGTTAAATCGAATCAGATAGTGATTCTGATTCGATCGGTATAATAAAAGATGGGTCTAGGTCAAATATTTTTGGTAGTTACAAACAGCAGCACAAAGTCATTATACCCAAACCACATAGTGGTATAGGGTATAAAAATGTGGATGTATGTACATTAGAGTGGTCCTTAAAAAATGAAAATGCGATTTTGGGGATAGGCGGGGTCCAGTTTGTTACGTTTCCATATAAAACTAATAAATTTGAAGTTTGGGGACAATCGGATAAAGAAAAGTCGCGCCGGAAATCGATTGAAAATTTCAAGTGTGTTTATATGGGGAAAATATGACTTTTTTTGAGTTTTTGGAAAAATTTCGTGCTATAGCTTAATTTTTCCGACATATTGTTTTAAGAGTCGGGATCTGTATTAAATTATCTATTCAAAAAGCTATAAAAATTCGAAATCGAATAAAAATCCGCCAAGGAATAGCAAATACCCCAGACCACTTTTGTGATAAAAAAAACTAGGTCATGAATTTTGATAGCATTTTTTTCAACTTTGAGGAATTGATTAAAGCCATAATTTTTTTTTATTTCTATACTTATAAGTAATCAGATATGAAGTATTGTTTTATTACCACGTTGTTAACCTATTGAGCATTGAGACCGAAATTGGGAAATTTTTTTGATAAAATTTTGAAAATTCCTTTTTCAAGTTTTAAAAAATTTTCTTAAACAAAATTTTAAAAAATGGATCTGGCGCTTTAGGGTTTTATTAAATACATGTCACAGACTAACTGTGCGAAATTTTGGGTAAATCACTATGCCAGAATTTTTTTGACAAAGATTTTATTTTTGCGGATTTCGAGAAAAATGGGATTTTTGTAAAATATCCTCTTTCTAAATACTTTGTATCAAAAATTCATCACTTTTCTACTTTTAAATGTTATATTTTATCTTAATAGCCTAGGGTTTCGAAATAATATGACCCCATTAACCCTTATGGAATTGGGGTCACATATAACCCCAAACTAATAAAAGGCAATTTATTCGAAAAATTCAAATATTTTGTAAGTGCTGTTCAATTTTTAGATGCGACGCTTAAAATATAATAACCGAATGTGTAGAACTTCCATTCCTAAAATTTGGGATAAATGCGAGAACATTAACCCATTATTTGCCAAGGCCAGCTTTGGATTTTAAGATATTTAAAAAAAAATTACCGAAAACGAGTTTTTCTATTAAAGTCGATGAAACCACTATTTAGAATTTAAGAATAATAATTCGGTTAATTTTTATTTATTTAACCCTTAAGTGCTCATGGGATCAAAATAATCCATTGTGATATATCTTTGGTGCAATGATCTGCTTATTGCCCGCGAATATAATAATCGTCGTAAATATAATCGTCCTTTTGATACATCCGATTATAATAATCAAACACTTGAAAATAAATTTTTAAATTTGAATGTGAGTACTCACTTTACTAAATACAATTTAAGAGTTACTTTTAACTACAGATAAAACACGTTTACTTTAAGAAAGTTAAAATATATTAATACACGGTTTGCGTCTCTTCTATTTGCATTGGTTGCATGAAAACGTGTGTCTACTGATTTTTTTCACAAATATTATGATTGTATATAGCTCAAACTGAAAAAAGGGATTTCCCATTTTAGCCTAGTTTGTGTGCTGGTTACCTGTTCGCTACAAATAGTCGTTATTTTATGTTTTTCTTTTATTTTTTTGGAATGCAAAATATGTTATGTTTTTTATGATTTTATGAATATTTTTTTATATTTTTGAACTCGAACCTGCTTGAGTTTTTTGTTCGGTTCGGGTTCGGGTTCAATGTTTCTATAATCAGTGAACCTGAACCCGCTTGGGTTCGGGTTAGATTTCAGTTCCTGATAAAAACATATTCAACTTTTAAAAAGTATCTTAGCATATACATAGAAAAAACAAACAATTAAAACATGTCTAAATTCAGCAATGTAAATAAATTAATGTATAAATTAATAATTTCCATATTGCTGTACAAAATTAATGTCGAATTGGAAGTTACTCCTGATTAAGGAAGATATTTAACAAGTGTCCGAGTTTCGGTTCACTATACCCGCTTCTCTAGTAGATCACACCCGTTTGTAGTCTATTGTCCAGTTGACCGCACAACGCATTACAGAGAAAATAAGTTTATCAGTCGAACTAGCCATTCTTGGTTACATTTATATTAGAGGATATAGGTTCATATACCAAATTTCGCATTCGTAGAATCATTTACTCTGAAGGTAGGCAAAATAGAAATCTAAATACCTTAAAACTCGAATTGGTTAAATCTAGTCACGGCGAGTGATTATATCGCTTTGGGCATACACGCCACGTTTCTAAATTTATGGTTTCGGGTTGAGCGTTAATAATCAGTTAGGAAAATAACAACGATATGCATTCTTAATGAAAATAATTTAGCAACCAAATATATATTATTATTACGTAATATCAAAAGTGGTAGTAAACTTAAATTTTTATACAAGTAAGAAAATAATTTAGAATTCATTTAACTCTTGCAGAATATGTCAGGACAGCAGGGGAAACAAGGTGTAGGACAAGTACAATGCATGCGTGGACAAGGATTACAGGCAAATGGTTGCGATGGGCAAGGACGTGGAGCGCACACCAATTGACTGAAACAAAAAGATATACAAAAAATTATGATATAAATAAGTATTAAAAAAGAACGTACCACAAGTCACGTTGCTCCATATTAGCACGCAAATAGTCGCACGCTTTAGCTTCATCGGCTCGTGTTGACTTAAGTCGTCTATATTGAAGAGCTTCGGCCTCCAACTTGGTGAGGCGAACATTTTTTCCAGCCAATTTTTTTTTACCACGTTCTTCCAAAAACTCAAGTTTTTTTTTTAATAAACGACCATCATGTGGACCAACTTTATCACCGTTACGAACTTTTTTGCGCAGGTCATTGATAACACGGTCACTGCTGTAGATTGACGTTCGGTTTTTGTTTGTTTTTCCCATTTTTCTAGTCTTTTCATCATCAGCATCATCTTCATTATTGCTCTTCGATTTACTATTTTTCTTACCTTTGATTTTTCTTTCCTCATCGTTGTCGGCATCGTCACCTTTTGCCTTGTGGCCTTTCTTCCTTGTATCGTTTTTGTTGTCATTCGATTTTATTTTCTCCATTTTCCCCGTTCGTTTCTTGTCACCTCGATCATCGTCGTCTTCGTGTTGCTTTGATGTCTTTTCTTTTCGCCTTTTGCCTGTCTTGTCCATATCGTTATCATTTTTGTCTTTATTGTCGTTGTTGATGCTACCACTTTTGTTTCTTTTGGTTTTCTCCCTTTGTTCTTTATCATCGTAATCATTATCACCATATTTCCCCTTTCCACCTTTTTTGCTACCATTAGCTTTTCCTTTTGTTCTTCTTTCGTCATTGTCAACATCGTATTTGCCACCTCCTGTGCTGCTTTTTCTTTTAACTTTATTATCATTTCGATAACTAACATCATCTACGTCATCTCTATGTTTAGATGTTTGACCCTTACGACGATGACTTTCAGCGTCATTGACATCAGATTTTCTATACTTTCCACGGTCTTTAGGGCGAAAAGAAGCATCGTTGTCAGCATAAAATTTGCCTCCAACCCTGCTGACCTTTTCGCTTCTAGAACGTTGTTGTTTTAGTTTAGCTTTGTCTGCCTCTTCTTCCTGGTACCTTGATCGACTAGGATCAGTGGGAACACTAGGACATCGTTGGTTTTTTTCACTAGATTTATCTTCTTGTCTCCACGTGCGATACCCTATGACATGATTGATTGATTAAATTGAATGTAGAATAATTTATTAATACGAGCATCAGAAACATCAAATGTTCATACTAACCTTGAGAATCTGATCTATGAATTCGTACATTTATACTATTACCCCCATCAAAAATCTTATATTTTTCGCGACACTGAGTTCGACCGTAATCCTTTATCATTCTACGACATATTTTCTTCAGAATCGTGTACGTATGGTCATTTATGAAATAACAGGAGCGTTGGCATCGTTCATTGTTGCATCTGTCTTGGCATGGATGACTAAGATACTCTGTACAGCTAGAAGTGCTGCGGAAGATTAAAGAAGATTTTGGCTTAGAACTAAATCATCTGACATGACAATATCAGTTCTTACGGAGTAGTTGTTAAATTGCTGGCGCAACGATTTAAACGATTAACCATTGTTTTGTTTTGACGTGAACATTTTATTTAAGCCACAACTTATGAATGCCTTTTGAGGTTTTCCTAAAACGCGAAAACCTTTTGTTTGATGTTTGTAAAGAAATATTTTATTTGTATTAAAAACGCAGACACATATGTTAAATGAAATGGAAAAATTTTAATTTGTTGTATATTTAAAATGTCTATCTTTTTTATTCCATAAATAAAAAGTTTCGAATGTTTTTTATTTTTTAAGTTTATTTTGAGATACGTGATAGTTATAGAATACAACATTGTGTTCGATCTGGCTCATGAATGTTCGAATCGGGTTATGCGTAATACCATGTGCTTCATATTTAATTCCCAATTATGGTGGTCTGAAGACGAAGTCCGAGTTAATATTTAAGGACCAAAACTAAATGAGGAATATCGATCTTTAAAAATATATTTAACAAGTAAGAGAATTAGATTCGACTGTGCCGAATTTTTGACCAAGATTACCAACACTATCGCACAAAAAATCTAGATTTCACATTAAAATAGCTAGAAATTGCAAAATGTTTTATAATAATGTTCAAAATTAATAAGACAATAAACAAAAATTTTAGAAATTTTCGTGCTTTTTTAATCTTAGGTTAAAAACATAGATATGTTGCAGATAAAACAAGCCATATTTAATTAAAATCGATTGACAAGTTTTGATTTAATTTACAATTTAGTGATGGTATCTCATTTTGATAAAAAATTTTAAGATTAAATTTTGTTCAATATTACCCAAATTTACTTACAGTAATCCAGAAAATTTGGGTAATATGTATTGAACAAAATTTAATCTAATTTAATCTTTAATCTTATTTTCAACATATCTATGTTTCTTACCTAAGATTAAAAAAGAGCAATTTTGATGTTTTTAATTTTTTATAAATTTTAAAACAACAAAAATATTTAAATTTTACATTAAAAAAATGGTTTTTTCGGAAAAGCTTTGTGAATATTGCCGAAACTATTGTCCCAATTAAAAAATAGTGTGCATATATCTTAGAGGTAATTTAGCTGTGGATTTTTATGTTTTTTATATAACCAAATCGGGCAAACCGATCTTGAGTTATGCTAAAATATGTGGTGAAGCCTCCTTCATTTTTTAAATAGCGGTTTATCGCGAGAACCAGAGTCAATCCACAAAAAGTGAATTAGAGACTATGGTCTTCATCAGCATATGTAGCGAAATTGACAAACAATCCCTAGGCCGCAGAATTAGTGTTGCTTTGTGTATTTTATTTTAAACAAAACAATAAAAATTACGCTTCTCTTTTTTTTTTTTTTTTTTGTTTCTTCACACAAATACACATTTATAAACAACACAAATGTCAGCTGTTTTCTCGTGCGATTTTCCCACTCTGATTTTTTTAGAGTGCGAAAAGTTCACCTTTCTCACATTTTATAGTGCGACACTTTTAGAAAAGAACACGTTACCCTTTCGCAAGATTTACATTTTATTTAGAAAAGAAGAAAAAAGGAGAAAAAAATAGTGGGAAATGATAATAACGGGTAACATTTTTTCCAGAAAAGAAAACGCGATAAGTTTTAGTAAAATTGATGAATTTAAAAACCCGCTCTCAAACAAAAATAAGACTTTGTTATCAGACCCACTTTGACCCCTATGGCTTCTCAAGGAATACCAACTGCATGCTCAAGTACATGAATGAAAAATACACATAAATTTGAGTGAATAACAAAAATTATTCCAAATCCATTCTAAGATATCCGATTTTTGTTATTTAAATATTTGCAAACAATTTTTTCAATTAATTTTTAAATATTATTTTCATGTGTTACTCAGGTTTTTGCTAAGATTCTTTGATTTTTATGTTTGAACTCATTCATAAGAAAATTAAGTTTAAGCATTATTTTATTGTACTTAAAAAATTATATGTTCAAATTTAAAAAATTAAAACGGTAAAAAACCAGATATAACATTGAAACAAAATTATGTTTTTTAATTAATATATAAAAAAAAAATATTTTGACGCATTTTTATTTTTTTTGAATACTTTTTGCAGTTTTTAAGAACTGTACATATATACAAATTTCTAAAAAAAAAAAATAAACAAATCATTTTTTTATATCCTCTACATTACTGTGCAAAGGTTTTATATAAGTTTGTCATTCCGTTTGTAACGCAACGAAATATTCCGAATACCCCATACATTATACATTGATCTTTATCCTTATAACAAGAGAAGTTGATTTAGCGATGACCGTCTGTCCGTATGTCTATAGAAATTTTGTACACGCGCTCAATAAGGATAGGATGAGATACGATCGTCTTTTTTCAATAATAACGTTTATTAAGTTTCTATTTAAAATTATATAAATCGGTGTAATGGCAATGAGTTTTTTTTGTTACTTACAAAATAGTTCTTAATAATTATATAATATTATTATTCTGCTTTGCGTACAAAATATTTGATTGCGATTACATATAATCTGTATACCCTATACCACTATGTGGTTTGGGTATATTGACTTTGTGCTGATGTTTGGAACTACCAAAAATATTTTACTCAGACCCATCTTGTATTATACCGATCGGCTCAGAATCTCTTTCTGAGGCGATTTCGCAATGTCCGTCCGTCCATCTGCTTGTGTGTACATGTAACCTTGTAATCAAACTACAGGTCGCAAATATGAACATATTTTTATGAAATTTTGTATATAAGCTTCTACTGCCCATGGCGTGAACGCTATTGGAATTGGTGAAAATCGGGTCATGTTCAGACCTAGTCCCCATATAATGACCACTATAAGATCGACTTAATTGCCATAAGATCCAAAATATCATATAGATCTCAGTCAAATTGGGTTTGTGAGTGTATATTACATCCATTAATCAGTAATCCAAAAATAAACCCAATAGGACAATTCTTAGTCATATGTATATGTTTTTGCAAAATTCAAGATCGGTCCATTTTTTTAGCTAGTCTTCATATATATAAAACATCCGATATAACGTTTTTCATATTCAAAGGCAAGAAAATTAATAACAATGCCACTCAAATTTGGTTTATGCTTATTTTCTATATCTAATTATTTGGACCTAAGAGATAGGATCTCTAAAAGCATGGTATATCGCATCGTATAGTCGATCTAGACCGACTATAATTTTCTTACTTGTTTGAATTTCAATTTCGGTATAATAAAAGATGGATCTATGTCAAATATTTTTGGTAGTTATATCAGCACAAATTCATTATACCCTGACCACATAGTGGTATATGGTATAAGAACACCAAATTTGTTTACATTTGAACTGGTTCTGAAATTCAATTGATATTTTCTGAAATAAAGATGGTAATTTCTGTAATACATTTGATAATTTCTAAAATACATTTGATAATTTATGAATTGCATTTGATAATTTCTAAAAATAAATTCATGTTTTCTGAAATAAAATTGTAAAAGGTGTAGTATTTGAGAAATAATATATTTTTTGCATGCGTCGAAACAAGCAGCGTGAGAATTTACTGCCAACTGTGTTTATTTCTCTATACACGATGAATTATGCAATCACAAAAATATCAAACTCATTTTGATTTTTCACAATCAGCTGGTGCAATCTCACAACAAGCCCATAGACGATACAACGGCTTGCACAATCACTTGATTGTGTTAGCATGCTGGTGTCGTGTATGGGCCTCATTAGATTTTGTATTGTATTATTTTGTGTTATCACAAAATCTAATACTGGAAACTCCCTTTTGATATGTAAAAAGTTTAATTCTCCATATGGTAATATTTTAACTAAAAATTGAGAGAGATTTAGAATAGACTAACTCTTGCAATAAACAAAAATCAGTTGTTAAGCAGATCGAACCAAACACAATCTAAATAATTTTCAGTAGTAATTTACGATTCGTCGAATGAAGGTCGTTTTCATTGCTTCTATTATTTCCGGATAAGAGATAACACATTGCGGTGTTTATTTCAGGATCCTAAGTGCATGCTTTCTGTTTATATTACATAACCATTCTTTTTGCTAATTTTAAGAATTGAAATCAAATAGCTCTCCCTAACCTCACTTGCGAAGGCGTAGGTTGTGTAGGTATCTATACGTCGGAATATCCTGGCATTATGTCCAGCTGGAGCTAGCGCCATTAAATTAATTTTACAAAAAAAAAAATAAAAATTATAATTTTCATAGATATTTGGAAGCAAAAGAAATCTTTTTTTAACAATGTTGAAATTTTTAGTTTATTTATTTTATTTCAGGATGTGATCGGTAATTATCTATGGAAACTAAAATATAAAGAACTAGAAGTTAGCCAAACATCAAATAATTATATTTTAACTAATAGAATAAATAGTGTTTGTTTAGAATTGAAAGCATTGTGAACAACACGAGTAGTATTGAATTACGTCTAGTTCGATACGTTTTTCATTTTAAATGCAAATGTTGAAACTTTTCTTGAAACTTTTTTCAGTGCATCAACCATACACACATTTTGATATTACATGGCTACATGGGAACTTGATTAATTTCCGATCGAGTTCGTGCTTTCGTTTGTGATTTCGTGTCATACAAAACCAAATATTTTTCGATGCCTTCCGATTGACCACTGAATTCTTGAAGCATGATCCATGCATTTGGGAAACGAAAGAAGATTATCAAGATGCTCTCGGTGTTTGTCGTAATCTGTTTATTGCTAACGACGCTGCTGAACGCGGTGTACAATTTATGAATGATTACAACAGGATCCTTACGAAAGACGAAGAACAGAATCAATTTATCTTACAGTGCTTTGAAGCATATCGTCGAAAATATCCTTCATACAACAAGTCGGATCTATAATAATCTTCAAATTGTTGTAGCTTTTTTGTTTCTCTAACGATTTTGATCATTTATCGCTTGTTAAAATAGAAACTGTATTTAAAATCGATGTCAAGTCTAGTTATCCAAAAAAAAAAATATTTTTAGTTGCCTAAACATACGTATTTTGATTAAAAACCCCATATTTCACCATATAAAGTGTGTTTTTCAATGAACTTTGGGCAGACCTTAGAATTATCCGATTAGCCCCAAATTTTTTATTGGAGGCTTGTAGGCCAAATGCAAAAAAAATAATAAATGGTCTATTGGCGGTGTTGACTATTTGAAAAGATATTGAAGGAACAAATGGTAATTTTAAAAAATGGGTTCATAAATCCCGATTTTTAAAAATGGATTCTTTCATTTCTTAAATTAATTTCAAAATCATTGAATATAGAACAGTATTTTAACCCTTTCACGACCAATGGGATATATATGTCCCATTTTTATTTTTCCTTATATTTTCTTCATTTTCCAACAGATTTTTTTAAAGCTGACTTGAGTCGACAGAGGATAGTTTTAGCTTTCAGACCATACCAAAAAAGTTGCCACATGTATTCTCAGGACCTAAGACGGTGACCCCAAAATCTGAAAATTATGTTTTTTTTATCATATTTGGATGTCATTAATTCGGACGTTATCGAACCAAAAACATTCAAATTTTTATATAACTTGGACCAGTATATATAGTTTTCAGAAACACCAAATATTTGGAATCGGTTTATTATTCAGCAAAATTCAGTACGGGACTTAAATGTACAATTGGTCGTCAATGGTAAAAAAGATGTTTTATAGTTTTATATTTTTATTAAATTAAAAAAATTCATAATATTAAATCCACAATTAATTAAACTATAAATAAAAAGACTTAGAAAAAGGTTAATTCTAAATATCTCAAAAATACAAAATCAATTATGGTAATCTTCGAAGCAATGACGGTTTTTTGTGAAACAAAAAGGTTTTTTTTACAAAAGGAACATATTGCGTTTGTCCGATTTTCCTTTCCATTTTTAGTTCAAACTAAAAAAGTAGTAATCGATGCTCTGTGATTTATAATTAAAAATTTTCAACAAATACAGGATGGTACAGGCGCTTCATTCATAATTTTTCCACCGAAGTTTTGCCGATCACCGAAGTATTGTGCACAAAAAAGAAATTTGTTTCGACAGAAGCTCAAGCAGCGTTTGAAAAAGTGAAAAATCTCCTCACCACAGCTCCAGTACTTATAAATCCAGACTTCAGCAAGAAGTTCTACCTTCACTGTGATGCTAATGATTATGACATAGGCGTAGTTCTGGTGCAATTGGATGATGAAGGCCACGAACGTACAATTGCATACATGAGTCGCAAATTAAACTCAGCGCAACGAAATTACAGCGTAACAGAAAGGGAATATTGAGCTGCTGTGGAGGCCATAAAATGCTTCAGATGTTATCTCGAAATGCACTAGTTTGAAGTAGTTACGGACCATGCCAGCCTAGTGTGGAGAATGCGACAAACCGAGCTAAATAGAAGATTAGCCAGATGGGTTTTTAAACTACAAGCATTTAAGTTTAACGTTAGTCATCGAAAAGGCAAGGATAATGTTGTGCCGGATGCCCTGTCACGAATACTTAATAATGAAGTTTGTACAACTGAAATCCTTGAACCAGAGGTGAACATAAATTCTGTACATTTTAAAGACCAAGATTATGTTGAACTTAAAGAAAAAGTAATATCTGATCATACAAAATACCCCGACGTAAAAATTTTAGAAAATTTTGTGTATATTCGTACTGAACATTATTCTGGGGATGATAATGTAGACCAAAAGGCTTGGAAGCTGTGTATTCCTAGCAAATTGCGAGCAGAAGTAATTCGAAGAACCCATGACTCGCCAGTAACACGTTGTTTAGTGCTTTGCTCCCAATTAATTTCTTTATTGTCTTTTTACTTCTTTATATTATTCTTAACTTTTACATTTTTAAATTTTTCAATAATAATAAAATGTCTATGGTCACTTTATGAATGTAATCACGCTACAGCTCCCTTTTTAATTTGAATGATCTAGTCATTCATATTTCTGATAATATACGTATTTTCTTTGTTGATAAACTAAAAGAGATATTAACAAAATATGAATATAGTATAGGATTATAGATTTAAATTACAGTTGTTTGTTGACACTCTCAACGTACGGTCGTGTTATAAAAAATTCAACTTTTCTCACGTGTTAAATTTTTGTAAACAAACAATTAATTTTTTAATATCAATTATTTGCAATAATTGAGAATGGTCCCCACACAAAAACGCATAAAATTCTGGGGTAACAACCCTAGATTTAAAGTTGCCAAACCTCTAGAAAATAACAGATTCCAAGTGCTATCTGACATGGATGACGACACCAGCGAAGAAGAAGGTGAAGTAAGTGGAGATGCAAACAATATTCCTCCAATTATTGTTGATAGTGGTCATAAGTTCACTGATATCATAAAGATACTGGGCTCGAACTCCAAGTATAAGAGAATGTCGATAGGTACAAAAGTGATGCCAAACACTTTGATTGACTTCAATGAAGCTTTAAAAAAATTTAAACTTATGCTTTTTGGTCTACCACAATTTGAACTAAAAACGATTCTTGAGGAGTTCAAAAATACGATCAATATAGAACCAACAAACATAAATGAAATTAAAACCACACGATCCACATCTGACGATGATTTGTATATGCTAGAATTTAACAGAAGTCAGATTTCTAAAAGAGAAGTACTTAAGATAAAATACTTTTATGGTATAGTGGTCCACTGGAGAAATCCCCGGCGTCGTGCAAGAGGACCGACACAGTGTTCAAAATGTGCGTTATATGGTCATGGCTCATCAAATTGTTTTAGAAAAAATGTATGTCTAGGTTGTGGAGGTCCACATGACTATTCATGTTGCCAGTTAAATAAAGTTGCAAGTGACGGCCCTGTGATATATAAATGTTTTAATTGTATTATGAATAACTTGAAAAATGTTAATCATCGAGCAGATGACATAAACTGCCCATCGCGCCGCGAGTACCTAGAAAAAAAAGAGTTTCCAAAAAACAACACATTCGTAAAATGCCACAACATTCGGAACCTGATCCTTTCATCTGGGATGACGATATCCCAAATAACCGTGATATATCATCAACTTATAAGGTGCGTATTTTTCATCGCACCGATGAAATTCCATCAAGTAGTCGAGCACATAATGCTCTCAATAAAGTTTCCTACGCAGCAAAAGCTAAAGCAGCTCAAATAATAGATCATGATAACGATGATCTCTCTAATGAAAAGCTATTAGAAATTTTCTTTGATGCAGTCGATGCTCTACAAAAATGTAAAAACAAATATGACAAGCTGCGAGTACTTGGAAATATGCTTAAACATGTCATATAAAGAAACAACAATGTATAGAATCAATGTTATGCTTTGGAATGCCCAAGGCATAACTAATCCTATATATCAATTAGAACACTATTTAAATGAAAAAAAAAGTCGATGTAGTTTTTATTAATGAAACTTTTTTAAAACAAAAACACAAATTCAAATTGCTTAATTATAAAATCTACCATCAAGATCGATTAACCCATGGAGGAGGTGTATTAATAGCGATTAAAGATACAATTCCACACCAATATATATCAATAATGTCAACAACAATTATTGAAAATGTTTCCATTGTAATAGATATTAATAACCGGCCAATTAGATTTACAGCTGCATACTGCCCACGATACACTAACAGCTTCATTTAAGATTTAAACAAAATCACCACAACAACGTCAGATTTTTTTGTTTTCGGCGATTTTAACGCTCACCATACTAGTCGGAACTGCCAAGGAAACAACACTGCTGGTAGAAAACTATGTAACCATCAAATGAATTTCAATTATTACATCCACTCGTCCAACACCTCTACTCGATTTGGGCAGCGTTCAACACCCACACAAGCATCAGTTATTGACCTTCTTCTTACAAACTCGAACTTAAATATTTCGGCAATAGAAACTCATCCAGGTATGTTAAACTCTGATCACGTTCCAGTTACATGTCAAAGTTATTGAAAGAAAAATACTTATTCCGCTGTATCAGATGGCAAATTGGAATGAAATCAATCAATGGGTAGACCAAGAGATTCGAAGAAATAATTTACTATCTGCAATTATAACCAAGTCAAACATTGAACAAATTATAAATAGAATTACTCACATAATCCAAGAGGCTTCCAAAAGAATTCCAGTTAAGGAGAAAGAAATTTGGCAGAAAAAAATTTCTCAATTAACTTTATACTTAATTGGCCAAAGAAAAAGGTTTGTACGTAAATTACAGAGAGCAACCAACATTTCGGAGGGACATTACTTATCATCTGTTGTTAAACAACTGAATATTTTAATCAACTTTCACGTATCACATGACAGAAATGACAACTGGAATAATTTTATTAAAAAATTGCCACCTGGCAACAAAAAGTTCTGGCAGCTGAACAGAGCAATAAGAGGGAATAAAGCAACTGTAGAAAATTTGACAATAGATGGCGCTGTTGTATTCAATAATGAAAGAAAGGCAAATATTATAGCGGATGTTTTTGAAAATTCACACCAAATGACTTATAATCAATCATCGACAGTTGAACGTATGGTATCGAAACATATTCAATGGTTAGACTTACAATCTAACTGATATGTTGACAACCGTGGACGAAGTAAAATTTTTCATTTTTAAGCAAAAAAATTCAAAAGCACCCGGTATAGATGGAATAAAACCAATAGTTTTAAAACGGATGTCAAATGTATTTTTCAATTTTGTTACAAAAATTTTCAATTAGTGCTTAAAAAATTGTTATTTCCCGAAGCAATTCAAAATTGCCAAGTTAATACCAATACTTAAACCAGGGAAAGATAAAAAATCACCCAAAAGCTATCGTCCCATAAGTATGTTAAAAATGGTTTAGACAAAATTTTTGAAAAAATCTTACTAACGCGACTAAATGAATTTACAGAACAAAACAATATTTTGAGTAATGAGCAGTTTGGTTTTAGAAGACAACATTCAACGATACATCAGGTGAAGAGAATTGTAAATTTAATAAATACCAACAAAGCTTTTGACTCCATATGGCACAATGGAATTATTTTTAAGCTCAATAAATTTGGTTACCCTATATATTTACAAAAAATTATAAAAAGTTTTTCATCAGACAGATACATTGCAGTCAATTTGGATAACGAAAAATCTACACAAAGGCACATCCCTGCAGGAGTTCCGCAAGGATCAATTTTATCACCAACGCTGTACTCTATATATACTTCAGACTTTAAAGCCCTAAGAAACCAAACAGCGGCCTTCTATGCAGATGACACCGCATTAATAACGAGTGGAAAACTTTCAAATGCAATAGTGAAGAACATGAAAAAAGCTTTAAGCCATGTTGAAAAATACTTCAACAAATGGAAAATAAAGATAAATCATGGGAAAACACAAGCAATTATTTTCCCGTTTAACAAGTCACCAAAAACAATTCCGCAAATAACACTTTGTATGCAAGGGACTGAAATTCCAATACTTGATTCAGTCAAATATTTGGGAGTTGTTTTCGATAAAAAAAACTAACATTCAAAAATCATGTCACACAAGCGGGTGACAAGGCATTAAAGTGCGGAAGAGCGCTTTTCCCTCTGCTTAACCGAAAATCTAAACTAAATTGCAAAAATAAGATGTTATTATATAATATGTGTATACGACCAATAATGACATATGGCTGCCAGGTATGGTCAACGAGATGTGCCAACACTTATCTTAAAAAGCTACAAATTATCCAAAATAAAAACTTGAAGATTATATACAACCTGCCTATAAGATACTCAACTGCACTGCTACACAGAAATTCTAAACAAGATCTGTTTAAAACTGTCGTTAGTAAAATAACAACAAGATTCGAAGACAGAAACAGGTCTTCAAGTTTTGATTTAATAAGAAATTTGTAAAATTAACTTTTTCTGTAACTTCTGAATAGAAGATGCAAGAAGGGGTTAAAGACAGAATTTCTTAGAAAACTTAAAGGTTCTTTCCCTATCTTTTTTACCTACATGTAAATATTTCCAAATTTTTTTTCACTTATTAAAAAAAAGTAAATTATTTGTTGCAATACTTTTAGTTAAATCTCAAAAACTGTAGATATTAAATTTATGTATAAAGGGCGGGTCGATTTAAAAATCGCCCATTGCTCAGTGAAAATCGTATTCTAGGGATCAAAATAAGGAACTTTGCCGAAGGAACCATACCTCTAAAACGTATTCTGATGTCCCAGAATTTGGGTCGAACTTTTGGGTAGGGGCAAATTTTGAAAAATCCCACTTTGACCCATTTAGAGTGCTCCAATCGAGTCCAAATGTATGACCGACCCCCACTAACTTTGGAGGCCCGACCCACCCATGCCAGTGGCACACACCCTGGCACTCCCCTGGGGGGTTCCCCATACAAACATTTCAAAAAATTGCCAGCTTTGGCATTTTACATGAAAAAATCAGCGAAATGCCTATGTTTTTTTCTTTATTTTTATTTATTTATTTATAATAATATTTATTATTTATTTATAATAATATCTATTTTTTCTCTTAAGACATTTATTTAGTCAGAACATACGTAAATGAAAAAATGAATTAAAGTTAGTTATAGAAAATAAACTGAAAAAATTTTTGTTTGAAGTCTTTTTTACTTTCAAGTCTGGGCAATTTCGCACGGCTCTCTAATGTCGTCGCCATAACAGCCTCTACATTTTCCGGTATAACCCGTTTGGAAACGCTAGCTAGCAATTGAACATGTCGTTCCGTTCCTTGTATGTGTGATGGAATTTTTGGATCATTAAACGGTGGATCATCTTGATTTAAATATTCTTTCAATGTATCGTACGGAATGCTTCGCGTGAATGGTGGTTCAAATACGTTATTTATGTCATTCATATTGATCATTTCCGTGTAACTTGTGCAATTAAAGTTTATATCTGGTTTTTTATAAGCTCTAAGTTGCGTTGGGTCGTCAACATCGGTTCGATAGCGTAGAATTTTCTTGATAGCACAGTCGCGCTTTTCTTTGCTATCATCAAACAACATTGATAACAAGATATTTTCCGAATGCGCATTATATGAATTATCTTTAATTACTTGATTGACAATTTTGCGTAAACGAGGTTCTAGAAATCGTGACCAACCAATGAACTTGAAAAATAATGCACTGCCGTACACGACAGAGCTGTAATACTTGATATTGAAGTACATTGGCACATAACATTTAATTATGCATTCAACCAGAATTCTTAAATTTGCATCTGGACTTTCTGTTGTCACATATAATCGTAATAATCTAGCGGCCTTGGTAAGCCACCGAGAATGTACAATTTTCCCTGGTTTGATGTTAGCCAGATCCACCGAAACCACGCCGCTAGAAATTGCATGGGCCATGTCGTATAAGTACTTCGAATCGGTGGAAAATTCAATTTTTTCTGGGCATTTTTTGCAACTCAATTTTCTGGAAGCCGTCCACCACCTGAAAATATATAATAATAAAATAATTAATAATGGTTGACAATTATAATAAATGAGTGACAGCAATAACTTACCGGAAGAGTTTCACAAGTTTCGATTTGACGGCTCAGTTTTCCGGTTGCCGATCTCGGTCCAGTGCTGGTTGATTTATCCAAAGCTTCAAAGAAATGCCGAAATGGAAGTTCGTTGAAGTGTAGAAGGCAAACGAACCAATGCAATGGTCTTTTTAACAGCAATTCGAATCGTCGTATAATTCCACCGTGTGGGCCAGTGTTTGTTGGCTCACCGTCAGTGCATATTCCAATTAATGCATCCAGTGATATATTTTTATCGTTGAAAAATCATTTAATTTGGCTGTTTTGTATTCAGCGGTTTCATGTTCTAGTCTTTCGTAACCAATCAACTCAGAATTGGGTTCTCTCAAAATAACAAGATGAGGTTCTTTTGTAGCATAAACTATAAGTCATCATTACCAACAAGAACATTTTTGGGTAATAAAATATAAAGAGTGATCATGTTACACACAAAATAATTAAAGCTACCAACACGATCAGCACTGCTTATACAATAATTCAAGTGCTCTAGATTTAGAGTACTCAAGTAGTGCTGTGTGCAATTAAGCTGCTACGGTACCTACTGTAACAGTCAACCCTTTTGATGTTGTACAACGATTGTTGAGATATACATATAAAATTGACCAAAGATGTTCTGTCCAATGCTACATTTCTTCACGTTAATTTAAGCAACTTTGTAAGTTTATTTTAAGTATAAATAGTGTTCGATTTAGTTCAATCGACACACTTTTGTTTTGACCATTCTAAGAGCTAAATTGTTCAGCTCAGCAAAGTTAATAAATAAAACCATTTATTCAAATAAATAAAAGTGTTTTATTTATATGGCGATCCTGCCAGATACGCGTATAAAGCCGCGTATAAAGCCTGAAAAGCGTATTATCCGCTTATGTCCTGCAGAGCGTAAAATCCGCTTGCAAATACCACAGGACTAGAAAAGAAAAACGCGTAAAAACCGCGTGATATTGCACTACAATAGTACTGACGTAGACAGCCAGAAAAGTCCGTCAGCAGCGTTGAAGGATGTCAGCAGGACCTCAACCACTAACCATTGAGGAGTATAGGCAAAGGCAGTACAAGAAGAAGCCTGAAGAGGAAATAAAAATACCACGAATGAATAAACCAAAACGGAGAGGCGGATATATAAACAAATTAAGAAGAGAACGTGCAGTGCTGATAAGAGAGACCAGCACCAAACCACCACCATCTTGGCAACGTTCAACAGAGATTTGGAAGAGGATAGATAAATTAGAATTCCTCATCGAACAATATGGTAATAAACAAAAAGAAAAGTAAATAACTTTATTAAAGAAGAAGTGCGTTTAAGTCGCACTCATAGAGTCAAACGGCGTTAACCGCCTTGTGACAAAACAAAAATTTTTTTTTTAAATGGACAATATTTTTATATTAAATAACGTTTCAAAAAAAAAGAAAAGAAATTGTTAATAATAGGAAATAATTAAATTTTTTTTTAAATTTAAAAAAAAAAAAAAAAAAAAAAAATTTTTATATAAATAATTTTAAGTTCAAAAAAAAAATCATTTTTTATAATAAATAATACCTAAAAATTTACGTTAATAACTTCTAATTATAATTAATTTTATATTTTAAAATTCTACATTATTTGAAATGGGCAATGAAGAGTCCAAGATAGTCAATCCTAAGGCAAATGTAATTAACGAAATCATAGTAAAACATGACGGACAAGACATGTTGTTAATAGAAATATGTTTGATAATAATGGCAATACTTATGTGCTTAAACCTAGCTATACATATCTATTCAATGCACAACAAAAGATTTAAAAAAAAATATTTGAGTAGGGCTAATGGCATAGATAAAATTTGAACATATGGATCAATGGGAATTGATAGAGAAAATATTGTCAAGCGAAAGGGACAATTTTAGAATATCATACAAATGTATTAATAAAAATGTTTTCATAAAGACAGAGACAATAAGGAAGCATTTGAATATATTGATTAATTCCTTAGAAAATATAAGAGAAATAATAAATAAACACCTTCATAAATTTACAAAAGAACATAGAGAGCAAGGTTTGGAATTATATTGGAACTTAAGGGATCAGTTAGTAAAAATATTGGATAAATATTGTATCCAACAAAAAGTCCCTCATACCTTAGAAGAACCAATTAAATTCGACGTTAACATAATACTTTCTTCAGGGGAAACCTCCAAACTGGAATCTGTTGAGGAAGATTTATCAGATTCTGATTCAATCGATTCAAGTAAACATTTTAAAATGCCACAGACAGTAGTAGAATTTCTGAATACAGCTTCGAAGCTGATACCCGAGTTTGACGGCAAATCGGAAAATTTGAGGTCGTTTTTGGATTCACTCCAACTATTAGAATCAATAAAGGACACACATGAGACCATTGCGGTGTCTCTAATCAAGACAAGATTGAAGGGTAACACTAGAAACTTAATTGAGAATGAGTCTGCAATTGCTGAGATAATAACCAAACTGAAAAATAGCGTGAAACGAGAGTCCATCGAAGTTTTGTCCGCTAAGATAATGAATGTAAGACAAAATGGCAAATCGGCAAACGCCTATTGCAATGAAATAGAAAGTCTTACAAAGTCATTAGAAAACTCATATATAACAGATGGGTTATCAAGCACATTGGCGACAAAATACGCTACACAAACAGCCATTAGAGCTATGACCAAGAATTGTACCATAGACAAGGTAAAACTTATCATGGAGGCAGGCCAGTTCAATAATATGAACGAAGCAATAGGCCTGGACGTGGACGATTCAACGGTCATAACAATGGCCACCATAGAGGCAATATAAGAGCGACATATGTAGATGAAATTAGTTCGGAAAACCCGAACAGCCCCCTAAGATCGTAAACAGAAAAGTGTATAACATTAACCTTAACTTAAGCGTTTTTGTTCAAGTTCATATAGACGATAATAACATTCCCATAACATTGTTGGTGGATACAGGCGCCGACATATCAATTATAAAAAATTACCATTTTTCACACAACCAAATAAATAGAAACAAAATAACAACATTAAGTGGCATAGGACAAGGTAAAATCATATCGAAAGGTACTACATTTTTTGACATTAAATTCAAAAATTTTTTGATACCACATACATACCACGTGGTTAATAATGACTTCCCAATACCATGCGACGGAATAATAGGCATGGATTTCATTAAAAAATATAATTGCATACTAAAATTTAATGAAGATCATGATTGCCTTACACTACGACCACACAATTTTACACAACACATAGAAATACCCATTACGAACACATGCAATGACGACTTAGCTTTACCAGCAAGATCAGAAGTAATACGTCAAGTAAAACTTTTGACCTCTTGTACTGAAGTGTTGATTCCGAATCAAGAACCACACCCAGGAGTGTTTATAGCTAGCACTTTGGTGAAGACAAACAGAGCATTAATTCGTATACTTAACACTACTAACAGAACGATTACACTGAAACAAGGCCAGATACAGACTGAGGATATGAATGATTATGAAATATTCTCAAATAAATTGGACAATGCGCAAAGAAAAAATGAAGTAATGGAAATTTTAAAGGGAAAATTCCCGGAACGTTTTAGTTCTACATTGACTAATCTTTGTTCTGAATACAGTGACATTTTCGGTTTAGAATCTGAAACAATAACTACCAACAATTTTTATGAACAGAAGTTAAGGGTTAAGGATACACAACCGGTATACATTAAGAACTACCGTATACCACATACACATAAAGAAGAAGTCGAAAAACAGGTCAAGAAACTCATAGAGGACGAAATAGTTGAACCTTCATGTTCCGAATATAATAGTCCAATTCTGTTGGTTCCGAAAAAATCACTTCCGAATAACAACGACAAAAGATGGAGACTTGTAATAGACTATAGACAAATTAATAAGAAATTAGTGGCAGATAAGTTCCCACTGCCAAGAATAGACGATATTTTAGATAAACTTGGCAGGGCGAAATATTTTTCTTGTCTGGATTTAATGTCCGGATTCCATCAAATTAAATTAGAGAACGATTCTAGAGATCTAACATCTTTTTCAACCAATATCGGTTCATATAGATTTACTAGACTACCGTACGGTCTAAAAATAGCCCCAAACTCATTTCAAAGAATGATGACCATTGCTTTTAGTGGTTTAAACCCCGAACAAGCCTTTTTATACATGGATGACTTAGTTGTATTGGGTTGTTCAGAAAAACATATGCTAACTAACTTAACGAACGTTTTCGAATTGTGTCGTAAACATAACCTCAAATTGCATCCCGGAAAATGCTCATTTTTTATGAACGAAGTAACATATTTGGGCCATAGATGCACCGATAAGGGCATACTCCCGGATGATAGTAAATATTCAGCAATAAGGGATTATCCAACACCCACAGATGCAGATAGTGCGAAGAGATTTGTAGCTTTCTGCAATTATTATAGAAGATTTATCAAAAATTTTTCAGAATATTCAAGGCATCTCACAAGATTGTCTAAAAAAGGAGTCCCATTCGAGTGGACAGAGGAATGCAATAATGCTTTCAATCATCTGAAAACATCCTTAATGAAACCAACACTACTGCAATACCCCAACTTCGAAAAACAATTCTGTATTACCACAGACGCAAGCAAAACCGCTTGCGGTGCAGTACTCACCCAGGAATACAACGGAAAACATCTTCCAGTGGCATACGCCTCTAAAAGTTTCACAAAAGGTGAAGCTAATAAGTCTACCATTGAACAAGAGTTAACGGCGATACATTGGGCTATTGCGCACTTTAGACCATACATATATGGAAAACAGTTTCTCGTTAGAACTGATCACAGACCACTATCTTACCTATTTTCAATGAAAAATCCAAGCTCCAAACTGACCAGAATGAGACTTGACCTAGAAGAATACGATTTCACTGTTGAATATCTTAGGGGTAAAGACAACTATATTGCCGACGCTTTATCGCGTATAACTATAAATGACTTGAAGGAAATAAATAGAAATAAAATACATAAAGTCACAACAAGATCAATGACAAACAGAACAAGTAAGAGTGTTAAATTCGGCTGTGCCGAATCTTTGATACCCTCCACCTCGGTTTGTGGCAATACTATTAACATAGCTCATGGTAGTTGTGTTCTTGTTATTGTTAATATGTATGAATCACATTTTTTTTGTGGCTTTTTTTATGTTGTTGTATGTTCAACCACTAAACTATTACAAGAAAACACTAGGTTTCATGTTTTTTTTAGAGGTATCTATAAACTTTTGTTCATTTCTCAGCGCAGAGGCTCCCGATTTACTCCGATTTCAACACCAACCTGGTGGGAATTATGGCAAATAATTTTTTCGTAACCTGACCTAAGTAAATGCTTTTTTTTTTGAATGAGCGTGATTTCAACAGACACACGGACAGACGGACAGACGGACAGACGGACAGACGGACAGACGGACATCGCTATATCGACTCGAGCTGTGATAAGGATCAAGAATATATATACTTTATTGGGTCGGAAATTAGTTTTTCGATGCGTTACAAACGGAATGACAAACCTATATATACCCTCTGCCACTGAGATGTGGAGGGTATAAAAACAAGTAGGACAGTAGATAATAATTTGAATAAGCAGCATGAAAAAAATGAATATAAAAAGCCCAGTATATATGTACCAATAAATAACACTGACGTCAGAAAATACTATAAATTAAAGATTAACCCCGCAAGATGTTATATCAAACGAGGAAAATCTATAATAACATATATACAAATCAATGATTTGTTTATTAATGGGAAATTTGACTTAGGACAATTTTTCCCAAGGCTCGAAGAAGTGGCCTGTAAACACAACATTGATAAATTACAAGTGGCACCTAGTGAGAAAATTTTCGAATTTGTCTCGATTAATGAATTTAAAGATATGGGCAATAATAAATTGAAGGAAATAAAAGTAGCGCTACTAAATAAGGTGACCCAAATTGATAATAAAAATGCAAAAGCTATTCAAGATATTATAGAAAGATACCATGACAGTCCCATAGAGGGGGGACACTGTGGAATATATAGAACAACTGAAAAAATAAAACGGTATTACTACTGGAAAAATATGACGAAAGACATAACAAAACACATAAAAAATTGTCATAAATGCCAAACAGCAAAAATAACAAACCACTTGAAATGTCCAATGACTTTAACAACGACACCAACAATGCCATTCGATACTGTATACGTGGATACAATTGGCCCGTTTCCAAGGTCAACTAACGGAAACGAATATGCAGTAACGATAATATGCGACTTGACAAAATATCTTGTCACCGTACCAATTGTTGACAAAAGTGCGAGATCGGTCGCAAAAGCAATATTTGAAAATTTCATTCTTACCTACGGTCCAATGAAGACGTTCATTTCGGACATGGGTACTGAATATAAAAATTCAATATTAACAGAGTTGTGCAATCTCCTCAAAATTGAGAAACTAACTTCAACAGCATACCATCACCAGACGCTTGGCACAATCGAAAGAAGTCATAGAACTTTTAATGAATATATAAGATCTTATATATCGGTTGACAAAAGCGATTGGGATGAATGGCTTAAGTACTTCGCGTACTGTTTTAATACGACGCCATCGACAGCACACAATTACTGTCCGTTTGAATTAGTTTTTGCGAAAATTCCCAACAGTTTTCAACAACTCGGAGAGGTAGATAGGATAACTCCATTGTATAATTTAGAAGATTACGCCAAACAGGCAAAATTTAGGTTAGAAGTAGCACATAAGAGGGCCCAAATATTATTGGATAAAAATAAATTAAGACAAAAATCTAGTTATGACAAAAATACAATAGATTATGATTTTAACATAGGAGACTTAGTGTTAATTAGAAATGAAGTAGGTCATAAATTAGATAGGAAATATAACGGACCGTTTAGAATTAAGGAAATAATATTAGAAAAAAAAATAATTTTAAAATCGTAGATATAAAAACAAACAAAGAACAATTAGTACATAAGAATAGACTTAAGAAATATAACCAATGTTTAAAATAATATTATAACACATAATTGTAAAAGAATGATCATAACATTAGAAATGTATGACCATTCTTCCGTAAAAGGGAGGTGTAGCATAAACTATAAGTCATCATTACCAACAAGAACATTTTTGGGTAATAAAATATAAAGAGTGATCATGTTACACACAAAATAATTAAAGCTACCAACACGATCAGCACTGCTTATACAATAATTCAAGTGCTCTAGATTTAGAGTACTCAAGTAGTGCTGTGTGCAATTAAGCTGCTACGGTACCTACTGTAACAGTCAACCCTTTTGGTGTTGTACAACGATTGTTGAGATATACATATAAAATTGACCAAAGATGTTCTGTCCAATGCTACATTTCTTCACGTTAATTTAAGCAACTTTGTAAGTTTATTTTAAGTATAAATAGTGTTCGATTTTGTTCAATCGACACACTTTTGCTTTGACCATTCTAAGAGCTAAATTGTTCAGCTCAGCAAAGTTAATAAATAAAACCATTTATTCTAATAAATAAAAGTGTTTTATTTATACTTTTACCATCCTAGTATGATACTTCTCATCAATTTTATCTATCGTTAAAGTATCATCTTTTCTGCCATCGAATGAAAACAAATTGGTATCATCTAACGTTTGCGAAGCACTTCTTGTCTGCATTTCTCTTTTTCTCTGCGAACTTTCGATTTATCCATGATGAGAGATTTCCCATGCTTATCTTTAATTTTAAAATCTTGAAAAGGAGCGGTTCCCAATGCTGATGCTACTCTATCAGGCACACCAAATCTGTCACATACCAAGGCAAAGTTAAAACAATCGTATCTCTCTGTGTATTGTGAACTTGTGTTTCTATCCATATCTTCTTGAACCGGTGGCGGTGCGTATGTTGAATCATCGGGATCTTGGTATGGCATTGATGACATACACGTTGCTCCTTGCTCTTCAATTTCCATCACAAATGCATCCATTGTTAGTCTTCTCTGATTATGTTGATCGTGCATAAACTCTTTGAGGCGTTCGGGAACCAAGCCGCATGCACATGGAGTTGCCTTCAAATCGCATGTAAAAAATCGCAATGTAAAAAATTGTTTCCAGAGATTTTACATACTCTGTAAATTGTTGGGTTTTGTTTCTTCTCTTGATTTGGTCTTGATATTTGTCAAGCAATCTATTCAATTTATTACATACACTTTTTTTCATCATTATTTCCATACCAAGTTTTTCTCAAATTCCCATCAACTTATCTTGTACTTGAATAGTGAATGATTTATAGGAAAACTTTTTTTGTTCTGTTCGCTTAAGTAGAAATAATATCTCAAGATATCCAGATGGGTTGGTGAATTAAGATCAGTCAAATCAGTAGACACACCAAAAACAGTAACATCATGCTTGGATATATGACTCATTGGGTTTTCGATAGTTGTTGATGTTGTTGTTGCTTCATCTTGCGGTTCATTGTAAACTTTTTGATTTGGAATGGTCACTTCACTTATTATTTTTTTTTTTAAATATTTTTTATCTGAAATTAGCACTTCACACTTTGAGTTCTTCACAACGACTTAATGCATTCACAAAAACTGTTGCGTTATATATGGTCTACGAGACGAGGTAATAAGAATGAAATGGTAATTTCAATTCTACCTGCTGTGTCTTGTGGTGGCTTAAAAACCCACACAAGCAATTTTACGACTGGCAATTGTGGCACAGTGATACGTTCATTTTTAAAAGGGTTGCGGTGCATTACAGTGATACCTTAATTGTTAAAATGGTTGCAAAAAACGCGCATTTCTTAAGAAGGTGTCATAAAAACCCATAAAAAGGGTTGTAAAAACAACCTTCATTTCTTAAGTAGGTGCTATAAAAAAACTACACAAGTAAGTTTACGACATGCAGCTGTGTCTTGTGGTGGCTTAAAAACCCCACACAAGCAATTTTACGACCTGCAATTGTGTCACAGTGATACGTTCATTTTTTAAAAGGGTTGAATAAAAAACCCACACAACTAAGTTTACGACATGCAAATGCATCACAGTGATGCCTTAGTTTTAAAAGGGTTGTAAAAACGCTAATTTCTAATAAATTTTTTTAATTACTTTTCTATTACTAAGTTATATTCATTTTTTCATTTACATATGTTCTGACTAAATAAATTTCTAAAGAGAAAAATAAACTCTAAAAAGAAAAAAACTGGCGATTTTTTTAAATGTTTATATGGGGAACCCCACAGGGGAGTTCCAGGGGGTGTGTCACTGGCATGGGTGGGTCGGGCCTCCAAAGATAGTGGGGGTCGGTCATACATTTGGACTCGATTGGAGCACTCTAAATGGGTCAAAGTGGGTTTTTTCAAAATTTGCCCCTACCCAAAAGTTCGACCCAAATTCTGGGACATCAGAATTCGTTTTAGAGGTATGGTTCCTTCGGCAAAGTTTCTTATTTTAAATCCCTAGAATACGATTTTCACTGAGCAATGGGCGATTTTTTTGCCTCCCCACAAATCGACCCGGCCTATTGAGCATTGTCATACAAATTTTTTTTTTCGAAAATTGCAATAATACAGCTTCCAAGAATGAATGCAAAAATCTCTATAAGAAATAATTTGATAATAATTTCTTATGATTGCGTTTGCAAACATTATAGTATTATGATTATTTTGATTATTCAGAAAAAGATTCATGTCCAACTAATTATTAAGTAACATATTTTATTTAATTTAAGCTAACTGAAACATAACATTAAGACATTATTATAAACATTGATCAGGGATCCAAATTAGCGTTTTTTTCAGTTTTATGAGGGTAACTCGTTTGTTTAGTAGTTGCGTTGACAGATTACCAAGTTTGTTTGAGTGTTTTTGTACATTCTCTTTTTATGAAGACCTGTAATGTCTGCGAAAAAGATCTTAGACTCCCTTTCATTTTCGACA
Organism: Cordilura impudica; assembly: GCA_963682025.1. Classification (NCBI taxonomy): domain Eukaryota; kingdom Metazoa; phylum Arthropoda; class Insecta; order Diptera; family Scathophagidae; genus Cordilura; species Cordilura impudica. The sequence continues at coordinate 203,282,687 of OY821517.1, read as the reverse complement.
GCCAACGTGAGCCGATAAAAATATTTTATACTAAAAGTGAGAAATAGTGATAAAGTAAATCTTAAAACATCATTAAAATCAGTAATTCGATTTCGGAAAATCTGGTGATTTTTACATTGTGAAATCAATTTATTTCAATTATAAGGTTAATTTGTTATGAAACTTTTGAAGGAGACCGGAATTTACCAGTTTCTTAAACTTCAGGAATTTTAATTGGAGAAAAAGAAAAGAAAACAAGTAAGAGTTTAAATTCGGCTGGGCCGAATTTTTTGATACCCTCCACCTGAGTCTTAAACTCTATATTACACCCAATGTTGAGTACGGCTACACTTTAAAACTTTTGCCGATTCTGAAACATTAATTCCGAATAACAAAATTCAAATGATTCTTGGCTAAAAATTATAATTATTAAAAGTAAGCTAATTTTAAAATATTTTTTTTTGAATTATTTTTTATTTTTATTTAATAACAGGTAAGAAACTCAATATAGAAATTTAAACTTATCATATTTATTTATTTCATTTTCCATTTGCCATTTTCCGTTTTTCATTTTTCAATTTTGATTTTCATTTTCCATTTTCCATTTTTCAATTTTCATTTTCCATTTTACGTTTTTCAATTTTCATTTTCCATTTTCCATTTTTCAATTTTTCAATTTTGATTTTCCATTTTTCGATTTTCATTTTTCATTTTCCATTTTTAATTTTTCATTTTTCATTTTTCATTTTCCATTTACCATTTTCCATATTCCATTTTCCATTTTTCAATTTTCATTTTCCATTTCCCATTTTCCATTTTGCGTTTTCCATTTTTCATTTTTCAAATTTAATTTTTCAATTTTCATTTTCATTTTCCATTTTCAATTTTCCATTTCTCATTTTTCATTTTTCAATTTTCATTTTCAATTTTTCAATTTTCAATTTTCATTTCTTGTTTTTCAGTTTTCATTTTCAATTTTCCATTTTGCATTTTCCATTTTTCAATTTTCATTTTCCATTTCCCATTTTCCATCTACCCATTTTGCGTTTTCCATTTTCCATTTCTCATTTTTAATTTTTCAATTTTCATTTTCCATTTTTCATTTTTCATTTTTCATTTTTCATTTTTAACTTTTCATTTTTTCAATTTTCATTTTCCATTTTTCACTTTCCATTTTTAATTTTTCAATTTTCAATTTTCATTTCCCATTTGCCATTTTCCATTTTGCGTTTTCCATTTTCCATTTTTAATTTTTCAATTTTCATTTTTCATTTTCAATTTTCAATTTTCATTTTCATTTTCCATTTTTCATTTTTCAAATTCATTCTCCATTTTCCAGTTTCATTTTTCATTTTCCATTTTCAATTTTCATTTTTCGTTTTCAGTTTTTCTTTCATATTGGCGATTTTTTTTTATTATAACGGGATAACGATAAAAATATATGTGGCAATAGTACTGACAAGAGGTATGTTATTGTGTTTTTGGTATTTTTAATATATATGCATAATTTTTTTGTGGCATTTTTTTATGTTGTTGTACAATTATTATGTTCAACCACTAAACTGTTACAACAAACACACTGGGTTTTATGTTTTTTTTTTTAGAGGCACCTACATATTTTTGCTCGTTTCTAATCACGATGATGCCCGATTTAGCCCATTTTTAACACCAACCTGCTGGAAATTATGGCAAATGATACCGTTGTAGCCTTATTCAGTTAGATGGCTTTTTTTGTGAATGAGCGTGATTTCAACAGACAGACGGACAGACGGACCATCGCTATATCGACTCGAGCTGTGATAAGGATCAAAAATATATATACTTTATGGAGTCGGAAATTAGTTTTTCGATGCGTTACAAACGGAATGACAAACCTATATATACCCTCTGCCACTGACGTTTGGAGGGTATAACAAGTCCACGCAGTGACCATATACGCATTGAGTAAAATTCTTGAGTTTGGATAAGAGATTCCCCATACCGAAAGGAAATTTAAAATCCTCTTTTGCTCCCGTACCCTTGTGGTATTGACCAACCACAATTGGTGACAGAAAATCTCAGGTTGGAAGTTAAAAGTGGCTGTTATTGGGCAAAATCAAATTTCCCCGAATATTTAATTGAACACAGGATTTTTTCGTCTCCTGTAAGATAAACCCTAATCGCTAAGAGGTAGCAGATAACCATTGGGCTTCAAATTTCCATTGAAGACCAACAACATACAGATCATAAAAAAAAAAAATAAAGGAAAAAAGGAGAGTAATTTAGTGTAAATGATCATTAACCGCAGTAGATAAGATATAGGAGAACCAGGAATTTTTCATTTTCGCCACCGTTAGATGGCGCTGTTTGGTTGAGGTCTATAGGAGAACCAGGTTTATAGGAGAACCAGGAATTTTTCATTTTCTCTCCCGTTAGATGGCGCAAATTTGAATAACTTTTTACTATAACATTGAATAACTTTTTACTATGTTATGTGTAGTGAAGACAGATTATATTATTACTAATCAACTAAAAAATACTTTCTAAAATCTCCGTGCGCCTGATACATAAAATGCATACATATAAAAATTTACCACACAATTACCAAAACACTTGAATCAAAACTAAACATGATTGAAACAAATCGACAGTTTGTAAACAATAAAACCAATAGAAACATAAATGTGGTCACTTATCAGTACACATGTTTGAAAATTTTTATATAACAAAAATCTAGATAAACATTGGTGTTTTAACATGATCATAAAATCCTTATAAAAAGGCATAGTTTTGGAAAATGATAAGCCTGGTTAATAAATCATAAATAGATTTGATTAAAATTAAAATAAATAACAACACTTTTTAAAAATACGTTACTTATTGAAAATTGGGTACCTTTTGATGTGTAAACATCTATACGCGCAGGGGGGTAATTTTCTATTTCACAATAAATCGGTGTGACTTTATCTGATTGTATTTGTGAAAAAATTATGATATGTTCTTTTCTAATTTTCCAATTGTCTTTCAAAAAACATCAATTGTATTTCAGAAAACATCAATTGTATTTCAGAAACCTTGATGGTTTAATTTCAGAAAACATCATTTGAATTTCAGAAAACATAAATAGAATTTCAGAAAACATCAATATAATTTCAGAAAACATCAATTGTATTTCAGAAACCATCAATATAATTTTAGAAAACATCATTTGAATTTCAGAAAACATCAATATAATATCAGAAAACATCAATTGTATTTCAGAAACCATCAATATAATTTCAGAAAACATCATTTGAATTTCAGAAAACATAAATAGAATTTCTGAAAACATCAATATAATTTCAGAAAACATCAATTGTATTTCAGAAACCATCAATATAATTTCAGAAAACATCAATTGTATTTCAGAAAACATCAATAGAATTTCAGAAAACATAACTTTATTTCAGAAAACATCAATAAAATTTCAGAAAACATCAACTGAATTTCAGAAAACATCAATATAATTTCAGAAAACATCAATTGTATTTCAGAAAACATCAATTGTATTTCAGAAAACATCATTTGAATTTCAGAAAACATAAATAGAATTTCAGAGAACATAAATTGTATTTCAGAAACCATCAATATTATTTCAGAAAACATCATTTGAATTTCAGAAAACATAAATAGAATTTCAGAAAACGTCAATATAATTTCAGAAAACATCATTCGAGTTTCGGAAAACATCATTTGAATTTCAGAAAACATAAATAGAATTTCAGAAAACATCAATATAATTTCAGAAAACATCATTCGAGTTTCAGAAAACATCAATTGAATTTCAGAAAGCATTAATAGAATTTCAGAAATCATCAATTGTATTTCAGAAAACATCAATTGTATTTCAGAAACCATCAATAGAATTTCAGAAAACATCATTTGAATTTCAGAAAACATAAATAGAATTTCAGAAAACATCAATATAATTTCAGAAAACATCAATTGTATTTCAGAAACCATCAATATAATTTCAGAAAACATCATTTGAATTTCAGAAAACATAAATAGAATTTCAGAAAACAACAATATAATTTCAGAAAACATCATTCGAGTTTCAGAAAACATCAATTGAATTTCAGAAAGCATCAATAGAATTTCAGAAAACATCAATTGTATTTCAGAAACCATCAATAGAATTTCAGAAAACATCATTTGAATTTCAGAAAACATAAATAGAAATTCAGAAAACATCAATATAATTTCAGAAAACATCATTCGGGTTTCAGAAAACATCAATTGAATTTCAGAAAGCATCAATAGAACTTCATAAAACATCAATTGTATTTCAGAAACCATCAATATAATTTTAGAAAACATCATTTTAAGTTCAGAAAACATAAATAGAATTTCAGAAAACATCAATATAATTTCAGAAAACATCAATTGTATTTCAGAAAACATCAACTGAAATTCAGAAAACATCAATAGAATTTCAGAAAACATCATTCGAGTTTCAGAAATCATCATTTGAATTTCAGAAAACATAAATAGAATTTCAGAAAACATCAATATAATTTCAGAAAACATCATTCGAGAAGCAGAAAACATCAATTGAATTTCAGAAAACATCAATAGAATTTCAGAAAACATCAATTGTATTTCAGAAAACATCAATTGTATTTCAGAAAACATAAATAGAATTTCAGAAAACATCAATAGAATTTCAGAAAACATCAATTGTATTTCAGAAAACATCAATTATATTTCAGAAAACATCAATTGAATTTCAGAAAACGTAAATAGAATTTCAGAAAATAATTTCAGAAAACATCATTCGAGTTTCAGAAAACATCATTTGAATTTCAGAAAACATAAATAGAATTTCAGAAAACATCAATATAATTTCAGAAAACATCAATTGTATTTCAGAAACCATCAATAGAATTTCAGAAAACATCATTTGAATTTCAGAAAACATAAATAGAATTTCAGAAAACATCAATGTAATTTCAGAAAACATCATTCGAGTTTCAGAAAACATCAATATAATTTCAGAAAACATCATTTGAATTTCAGAAAACATAAATAGAATTTCAGAAAACATCAATATAATTTCAGAAAACATCATTCGAGTTTCAGAAAACATCAATTGAATTTCAGAAAGCATCAATAGAATTTCAGAAAACATCAATTGTATTTCAGAAACCATCAATATAATTTCAGAAAACATCATTTGAATTTCAGAAAACATAAATAGAATTTCAGAAAACATCAATATAATTTCAGAAAACATCAATTGTATTTCAGAAACCATCAATTGAATTTCAGAAAACATCATTTGAATTTCAGAAAACATCATTTGAATTTCAGAAAACATCAATGTAATTTCAGAACACATCATTCGAGTTTCAGAAAACATCAATATAATTTCAGAAAACATCATTTGAATTTCAGAAAACATAAATAGAATTTCAGAAAACATCAATATAATTTCGGAAAACATCATTCGAGTTTCAGAAAACATCAATTGAATTTCAGAAAGCATCAATAGAATTTCAGAAAACATCAATTGTATTTCAGAAACCATCAATAGAATTTCAGAAAACATCATTTGAATTTCAGAAAACATAAATAGAATTTCAGAAAACATCAATATAATTTCAGAAAACATCAATTGTATTTCAGAAACCATCAATATAATTTCAGAAAACATCATTTGAATTTCAGAAAACATAAATAGAATTTCAGAAAACATCAATATAATTTCAGAAAACATCATTCGAGTTTCAGAAAACATCAATTGAATTTCAGAAAGCATCAATAGAATTTCAGAAAACATCAATTGTATTTCAGAAACCATCAATAGAATTTCAGAAAACATCATTTGAATTTCAGAAAACATAAATAGAATTTCAGAAATCATCAATATAATTTCAGAAAACATCATTCGAGTTTCAGAAAACATCAATTGAATTTCAGAAAGCATCAATAGAATTTCAGAAAACATCAATATAATTTCAGAAAACATCAATTGTATTTCAGAAACCATCAATAGAATTTCAGAAAACATCATTTGAATTTCAGAAAACATAAATAGAATTTCAGAAAACATCATCATAATTTCAGAAAACATCAATTGTATTTCAGAAACCATCAATATAATTTCAGAAAACATCATTTGAATTTCAGAAAACATAAATAGAATTTCAGAAAACATCAATATAATTTCAGAAAACATCATTCGAGTTTCAGAAAACATCAATTGAATTTCAGAAAGCATCAATAGAATTTCAGAAAACATCAATTGTATTTCAGAAACCATCAATAGAATTTCAGAAAACATCATTTGAATTTCAGAAAACATAAATAGAATTTCAGAAAACATCAATATAATTTCAGAAAACATCATTCGAGTTTCAGAAAACATCAATTGAATTTCAGAAAGCATCAATAGAATTTCAGAAAACATCAATTGTATTTCAGAAACCATCAATATAATTTCAGAAAACATCATTTGAATTTCAGAAAGCATCAATAGAATTTCAGAAAACATCAATTGTATTTCAGAAACCATCAATATAATTTCAGAAAACATCATTTGAATTTCAGAAAACATAAATAAAATTTCAGAAAACATCAATATTATTTCAGAAAACATCATTCGAGTTTCAGAAAACATCAATTGAATTTCAGAAAGCAACAATAGAATTTCAGAAAACATCAATTGTATTTCAGAAACCATCAATATAATTTCAGAAAACATCATTTGAATTTCAGAAAACATAAATAGAATTTCAGAAAACATCAATATAATTTCCGAAAGCATCAATTGTATTTCAGAAACCATCAATAGAATTTCAGAAAACATCATTTGAATTTCAGAAAACATAAATAAAATTTCAGAAAACATCAATATTATTTCAGAAAACATCATTCGAGTTTCAGAAAACATCAATTGAATTTCAGAAAGCATCGATCGAATTTCAGAAAACATCAATTGTATTTCAGAAACCATCAATAGAATTTCAGAAAACATCATTTGAATTTCAGAAAACATAAATATAATTTCAGATAACATCAATATAATTTCAGAAAACATCATTCGAGTTTCAGAAAACATCAATTGAATTTCAGAAAGCATCAATAGAATTTCAGAAAACATCAATTGTATTTCAGAAACCATCAATATAATTTCAGAAAACATCATTTGAATTTCAGAAAGCATCAATAGAATTTCAGAAAACATCAATTGTATTTCAGAAACCATCAATATAATTTCAGAAAACATCATTTGAATTTCAGAAAACATAAATAAAATTTCAGAAAACATCATTCGAGTTTCAGAAAACATCAATTGAATTTCAGAAAGCATCAATAGAATTTCAGAAAACATCAATTGTATTTCAGAAACCATCAATAGAATTTCAGAAAACATCATTTGAATTTCAGAAAACATAAATAGAATTTCAGAAAACATCAATATAATTTCAGAAAACATCATTCGAGTTTCAGAAAACATCAATTGAATTTCAGAAAGCATCAATAGAATTTCAGAAAACATCAATTGTATTTCAGAAACCATCAATATAATTTCAGAAAACATTATATGAATTTCAGAAAGCATTAATAGAATGTCAGAAAACATCAATTGTATTTCAGAAACCATCAATATAATTTCAGAAAACATCATTTGAATTTCAGAAAACATAAATAAAATTTCAGAAAACATCAATATTATTTCAGAAAACATCATTCGAGTTTCAGAAAACATCAATTGAATTTCAGAAAGCATCAATAGAATTTCAGAAAACATCAATTGTATTTCAGAAACCATCAATATAATTTCAGAAAACATCATTTGAATTTCAGAAAACATAAATAGAATTTCAGAAAACATCAATATAATTTCAGAAAACATCAATTGTATTTCAGAAACCATCAATATAATTTCAGAAAACATCATTTGAATTTCAGAAAACATAAATAAAATTTCAGAAAACATCAATATTATTTCAGAAAACATCATTCGAGTTTCAGAAAACATCAATTGAATTTCAGAAAGCATCAATAGAATTTCAGAAAACATCAATTGTATTTCAGAAACCATCAATATAGTTTCAGAAAACATCATTTGAATTTGAGAAAACATAAATAGAATTTCAGAAAACATCAATATAATTTCAGAAAACATCAATTGTATTTCAGAAACCATCAATATAATTTCAGAAAACATCAATTGTATTTCAGAAAACATCAATAGAATTTCAGAAAACATAAACTGTATTTCAGAAAACATCAATAAAATTTCAGAAAACATCAATTGAATTTCAGAAAACATCAATATAATTTCAGAAAACATCAATTGTATTTCAGAACACATCAATTGTATTTCAGAAAACATCAATTATATTGCAGAAAACATCAATTGAATTTCAGAAAACATCATTTGAATTTCAGAAAACATAAATAGAATTTCAGAAAACATCAATTGAATTTCAGAAAACATCATTTGAATTTCAGAAAACATAAATAGAATTTCAGAAAACATCATTCGAGTTTCAGAAAACAACAATTGAAATTCAGAAAAGATCAATAGAATTTCGGAAAACATCAATATAATTTCAGAAAACATCATTCGAGTTTCAGAAAACATCATTTGAATTTCAGAAAACATAAATAGAATTTCAGAAAACATCAATATAATTTCAGAAAACATCATTCGAAATTCAGAAAACATCAATTGAATTTCAGAAAACATCAATAGGATTTCAGAAAACATCAATTGTATTTCAGAAAACATCAATTGTATTTCAGAAAACATCATTTGAATTTCAGAAAACATAAATAGAATTTCGGAAAACATCAATAGAATTTCAGAAAACATCAATTGTATTTCAGAAAACATCAATTATATTGCAGAAAACATCAATTGAATTTCAGAAAACATCATTTGAATTTCAGAAAACATAAATAGAATTTCAGAAAACATCAATATAATTTCAGAAAACATCATTCGAGTTTCAGAAAACATCATTTGAATTTCAGAAAACATAAATAGAATTTCAGAAAACATCAATATAATTTCAGAAAACATCATTCGAGTTTCAGAAAACATCAATTGAATTTCAGAAAACATCAATAGAATTTCAGAAAACATCAATTGTATTTCAGAAACCATCAATATAATTTCAGAAAACATCATTTGAATTTCAGAAAACATAAATAAAATTTCAGAAAACATCAATATTATTTCAGAAAACATCTTTCGAGTTTCAGAAAACATCAATTGAATTTCAGAAAGCATCAATAGAATTTCAGAAAACATCAATTGTATTTCAGATACCATCAATATAATTTCAGAAAACATCATTTGAATTTCAGAAAACATAAATAGAATTTCAGAAAACACAATATAATTTCATAAAACATCATTCGAGTTTCAGAAAACATCAATTGAATTTCAGAAAACATAAATAGAATTTCAGAAAACATCAATTGAATTTCAGAAAACATCATTTGAATTTCAGAAAACATAAATAGAATTTCAGAAAACATCATTCGAGTTTCAGAAAACATCAATTGAAATTCAGAAAAGATCAATAGAATTTCGGAAAACATCAATATAATTTCAGAAAACATCATTCGAGTTTCAGAAAACATCATTTGAATTTCAGAAAACATAAATAGAATTTCAGAAAACATCAATATAATTTCAGAAAACATCATTCGAAATTCAGAAAACATCAATTGAATTTCAGAAAACATCAATAGAATTTCAGAAAACATCAATTGTATTTTAGAAAACATCAATTGTATTTCAGAAAACATCATTTGAATTTCAGAAAACATAAATAGAATTTCGGAAAACATCAATAGAATTTCAGAAAACATCAATTGTATTTCAGAAAACATCAATTATATTGCAGAAAACATCAATTGAATTTCAGAAAACATCATTTGAATTTCAGAAAACATAAATAGAATTTCAGAAAACATCAATATAATTTCAGAAAACATCATTCGAGTTTCAGAAAACATCATTTGAATTTCAGAAAACATAAATAGAATTTCAGAAAACATCAATATAATTTCAGAAAACATCAATTGTATTTCAGAAACCATCAATATAATTTCAGAAAACATCATTTGAATTTCAGAAAACATAAATAAAATTTCAGAAAACATCAATATTATTTCAGAAAACATCTTTCGAGTTTCAGAAAACATCAATTGAATTTCAGAAAGCATCAATAGAATTTCAGAAAACATCAATTGTATTTCAGATACCATCAATATAATTACAGAAAACATCATTTGAATTTCAGAAAACATAAATAGAATTTCAGAAAACATCAATATAATTTCATAAAACATCATTCGAGTTTCAGAAAACATCAATTGAATTTCAGAAAGTATCAATAGAATTTCAGAAAACATCAATTGTATTTCAGAAACCATTAATATAATTTCAGAAAACATCATTTGAAATTCAGAAAACATAAATAGAATTTCAGAAAACATCAATATAATTTCAGAAAACATCATTCGAGTTTCAGAAAACATCAATTGAATTTCAGAAAGCATCAATTGAATTTCAGAAAATATCAATTGTATTTCAGATACCATCAATATAATTTCAGAAAACATCATTTGAATTTCATAAAGCATCAATTGAATTTCAGAAAACATCAATAGAATTTCAGAATACATCAGTTGTATTTCAGGAAACATCAATTGTATTTCAGAAAACATCATTTGAATTTCAGAAAACATAAATAGAATTTCAGAAAACATCAATTGAATTTCAGAAAACATCAATTGTATTTCAGAAACCATCAATAGAATTTCAGAAAACATCATTTGAATTTCAGAAAACATAAATAGAATTTCAGAAAACATCAATGTAATTTCAGAAAACATCAACTGTATTTCAGAAACCATCAATATAATTTCAGAAAACATCATTTGAATTTCATAAAGCATCAATTGAATTTCAGAAAACATCAATAGAATTTCAGAATACATCAGTTGTATTTCAGAACACATCAATTGTATTTCAGAAAACATCATTTGAATTTCAGAAAGCATAAAAAGAATTTCAGAAAACATCAATTGTATTTCAGAAACCATCAATATAATTTCTGAAAACATCATTCTAGTTTCGGAAATCATCATTTGAATTTCAGAAAACATCAATTGAAATTCAGAAAAGATCAATAGAATTTCGGAAAACATCAATATAATTTCAGAAAACATCATTCGAGTTTCAGAAAACATCATTTGAATTTCAGAAAACATAAATAGAATTTCAGAAAACATCAATATAATTTCAGAAAACATCATTCGAAATTCAGAAAACATCAATTGAATTTCAGAAAACATCAATAGAATTTCAGAAAACATCAATTGTATTTCAGAAAACATCAATTGTATTTCAGAAGACATCATTTGAATTTCAGAAAACATAAATAGAATTTCGGAAAACATCAATAGAATTTCAGAAAACATCAATTGTATTTCAGAAAACATCAATTATATTGCAGAAAACATCAATTGAATTTCAGAAAACATCATTTGAATTTCAGAAAACATAAATAGAATTTCAGAAAACATCAATTGAATTTCAGAAAACATCATTTGAATTTCAGAAAACATAAATAGAATTTCAGAAAACATCATTCGAGTTTCAGAAAACATCAATTGAAATTCAGAAAAGATCAATAGAATTTCGGAAAACATCAATATAATTTCAGAAAACATCATTCGAGTTTCAGAAAACATCATTTGAATTTCAGAAAACATAAATAGAATTTCAGAAAACATCAATATAATTTCAGAAAACATCATTCGAAATTCAGAAAACATCAATTGAATTTCAGAAAACATCAATAGAATTTCAGAAAACATCAATTGTATTTTAGAAAACATCAATTGTATTTCAGAAAACATCATTTGAATTTCAGAAAACATAAATAGAATTTCGGAAAACATCAATAGAATTTCAGAAAACATCAATTGTATTTCAGAAAACATCAATTATATTGCAGAAAACATCAATTGAATTTCAGAAAACATCATTTGAATTTCAGAAAACATAAATAGAATTTCAGAAAACATCAATATAATTTCAGAAAACATCATTCGAGTTTCAGAAAACATCATTTGAATTTCAGAAAACATAAATAGAATTTCAGAAAACATCAATATAATTTCAGAAAACATCAATTGTATTTCAGAAACCATCAATATAATTTCAGAAAACATCATTTGAATTTCAGAAAACATATATAAAATTTCAGAAAACATCAATATTATTTCAGAAAACATCATTCGAGTTTCACAAAACATCAATTGAATTTCAGAAAACATCAATAGAATTTCAGAAAACATCAGTTGTATTTCAGGAAACAGCAATTGTAATTCAGAAAACATCATTTGAATTTCAGAAAACATAAATAGAATTTCAGAAAACATCAATTGAATTTCAGAAAACATCAATTGTATTTCAGAAACCATCAATAGAATTTCAGAAAACATCATTTGAATTTCAGAAAACATAAATAGAATTTCAGAAAACATCAATGTAATTTTAGAAAACATCAACTGTATTTCAGAAACCATCAATATAATTTCAGAAAACATCATTTGAATTTCAGAAAACATAAATAGAATTTCAGAAAACATCAATATAATTTCAGAAAACATCAATTGTATTTCAGAAACCATCAATATAATTTCAGAAAACATCATTTGAATTTCAGAAAACATAAATAAAATTTCAGAAAACATCAATATTATTTCAGAAAACATCTTTCGAGTTTCAGAAAACATCAATTGAATTTCAGAAAGCATCAATAGAATTTCAGAAAACATCAATTGTATTTCAGATACCATCAATATAATTTCAGAAAACATCATTTGAATTTCAGAAAACATAAATAGAATTTCAGAAAACACAATATAATTTCATAAAACATCATTCGAGTTTCAGAAAACATCAATTGAATTTCAGAAAACATAAATAGAATTTCAGAAAACATCAATATAATTTCAGAAAACATCATTCGAGTTTCACAAAACATCAATTGAATTTCAGAAAACATCAATAGAATTTCAGAAAACATCAGTTGTATTTCAGGAAACATCAATTGTATTTCAGAAAACATCATTTGAATTTCAGAAAACATAAATAGAATTTCAGAAAACATCAATATAATTTCATAAAACATCATTCGAGTTTCAGAAAACATCAATTGAATTTCAGAAAGTATCAATAGAATTTCAGAAAACATCAATTGTATTTCAGAAACCATTAATAGAATTTCAGAAAACATCATTTGAAATTCAGAAAACATAAATAGAATTTCAGAAAACATCAATATAATTTCAGAAAACATCAATTGTATTTCAGAAACCATCAATATAATTTCAGAAAACATCATTTGAATTTCAGAAAACATAAATAAAATTTCAGAAAACATCAATATTATTTCAGAAAACATCTTTCGAGTTTCAGAAAACATCAATTGAATTTCAGAAAGCATCAATAGAATTTCAGAAAACATCAATTGTATTTCAGATACCATCAATATAATTACAGAAAACATCATTTGAATTTCAGAAAACATAAATAGAATTTCAGAAAACATCAATATAATTTCATAAAACATCATTCGAGTTTCAGAAAACATCAATTGAATTTCAGAAAGTATCAATAGAATTTCAGAAAACATCAATTGTATTTCAGAAACCATTAATAGAATTTCAGAAAACATCATTTGAAATTCAGAAAACATAAATAGAATTTCAGAAAACATCAATATAATTTCAGAAAACATCATTCGAGTTTCAGAAAACATCAATTGAATTTCAGAAAGCATCAATTGAATTTCAGAAAACATCAATTGTATTTCAGATACCATCAATATAATTTCAGAAAACATCATTTGAATTTCATAAAGCATCAATTGAATTTCAGAAAACATCAATAGAATTTCAGAATACATCAGTTGTATTTCAGGAAACATCAATTGTATTTCAGAAAACATCATTTGAATTTCAGAAAACATAAATAGAATTTCAGAAAACATCAATTGAATTTCAGAAAACATCAATTGTATTTCAGAAACCATCAATAGAATTTCAGAAAACATCATTTGAATTTCAGAAAACATAAATAGAATTTCAGAAAACATCAATGTAATTTCAGAAAACATCAACTGTATTTCAGAAACCATCAATATAATTTCAGAAAACATCATTTGAATTTCAGAAAACATAAATAGAATTTCAGAAAACATCAATATAATTTCAGAAAACATCATTCGAGTTTCAGAAAACATCAATTGAATTTCAGAAAGCATCAATAGAATTTCAGAAAACATCAATTGTATTTCAGATACCATCAATATAATTTCAGAAAACATCATTTGAATTTCATAAAGCATCAATTGAATTTCAGAAAACATCAATAGAATTTCAGAAAACATCAGTTGTATTTCAGGAAACATCAATTATATTTCAGAAAACATCATTCGAGTTTCAGAAAACATCATTTGAATTTCAGAAAACATAAATAGAATTTCAGAAAACATCAATATAATTTCAGAAAACATCAATTGTATTTCAGAAACCATCAATATAATTTCAGAAAACATCATTTGAATTTCAGAAAACATAAATAGAATTTCAGAAAACATCAATATAATTTCAGAAAACATCATTCGAGTTTCAGAAAACATCAATTGAATTTCAGAAAGCATCAATAGAATTTCAGAAAACATCAGTTGTATTTCAGAAACCATCAATAGAATTTCAGAAAACATCATTTGAATTTCAGAAAACATAAATAGAATTTCAGAAAACATCAATATAATTTCAGAAAACATCATTCGAGTTTCAGAAAACATCAATTGAATTTCAGAAAGCATCAATAGAATTTCAGAAAACATCAATTGTATTTCAGAAACCATCAATATTATTTCAGAAAACATCATTTGAATTTCAGAAAGCATCAATAGAATTTCAGAAAACATCAATTGTATTTCAGAAACCATCAATATAATTTCAGAAAACATCATTTGAATTTCAGAAAACATAAATAAAATTTCAGAAAACATCAATATTATTTCAGAAAACATCATTCGAGTTTCAGAAAACATCAATTGAATTTCAGAAAGCATCAATAGAATTTCAGAAAACATCAATTGTATTTCAGAAACCATCAATATAATTTCAGAAAACATCATTTGAATTTCAGAAAACATAAATAGAATTTCAGAAAACATCAATATAATTTCAGAAAGCATCAATTGTATTTCAGAAACCATCAATAGAATTTCAGAAAACATCATTTGAACTTCAGAAAACATAAATAGAATTTCAGAAAACATCAATATAATTTCAGAAAACATCATTCGAGTTTCAGAAAACATCAATTGAATTTCAGAAAGCATCAATAGAATTTCAGAAAACATCAATATAATTTCAGAAAACATCAATTGTATTTCAGAAAACATCAATATAATTTCAGAAAACATCATTCGAGTTTCGGAAAACATAAATAGAATTTCAGAAAACATCAATATAATTTCAGAAAACATCATTCGAGTTTCAGAAAACATCAATTGAATTTCAGAAAGCATCAATAGAATTTCAGAAAACATCAATTGTATTTCAGAAACCATCAATAGAATTTCAGAAAACATCATTTGAATTTCAGAAAACATAAATAGAATTTCAGAAAACATCAATATAATTTCAGAAAACATCATTCGAGTTTCAGAAAACATCAATTGAATTTCAGAAAGCATCAATAGAATTTCAGAAAACATCAATTGTATTTCAGAAACCATCAATATAATTTCAGAAAACATCATTTGAATTTCAGAAAGCATCAATAGAATTTCAGAAAACATCAATTGTATTTCAGAAACCATCAATATAATTTCAGAAAACATCATTTGAATTTCAGAAAACATAAATAAAATTTCAGAAAACATCAATATTATTTCAGAAAACATCATTCGAGTTTCAGAAAACATCAATTGAATTTCAGAAAGCATCAATAGATTTTCAGAAAACATCAATTGTATTTCAGAAACCATCAATATAATTTCAGAAAACATCATTTGAATTTCAGAAAACATAAATAGAATTTCAGAAAACATCAATATAATTTCAGAAAGCATCAATTGTATTTCAGAAACCATCAATAGAATTTCAGAAAACATCATTTGAATTTCAGAAAACATAAATAAAATTTCAGAAAACATCAATATTATTTCAGAAAACATCATTCGAGTTTCAGAAAACATCAATTGAATTTCAGAAAGCATCAATAGAATTTCAGAAAACATCAATTGTATTTCAGAAACCATCAATAGAATTTCAGAAAACATCATTTGAATTTCAGAAAACATAAATAGAATTTCAGAAAACATCAATATAATTTCAGAAAACATCATTCGAGTTTCAGAAAACATCAATTGAATTTCAGAAAGCATCAATAGAATTTCAGAAAACATCAATTGTATTTCAGAAACCATCAATATAATTTCAGAAAACATCATTTGAATTTCAGAAAGCATCAATAGAATTTCAGAAAACATCAATTGTATTTCAGAAACCATCAATATAATTTCAGAAAACATCATTTGAATTTCAGAAAACATAAATAAAATTTCAGAAAACATCATTCGAGTTTCAGAAAACATCAATTGAATTTCAGAAAGCATCAATAGAATTTCAGAAAACATCAATTGTATTTCAGAAACCATCAATAGAATTTCAGAAAACATCATTTGAATTTCAGAAAACATAAATAGAATTTCAGAAAACATCAATATAATTTCAGAAAACATCATTCGAGTTTCAGAAAACATCAATTGAATTTCAGAAAGCATCAATAGAATTTCAGAAAACATCAATTGTATTTCAGAAACCATCAATATAATTTCAGAAAACATTATATGAATTTCAGAAATCATTGATAGAATTTCAGAAAACATCAATTGTATTTCAGAAACCATCAATATAATTTCAGAAAACATCATTTGAATTTCAGAAAACATAAATAAAATTTCAGAAAACATCAATATTATTTCAGAAAACATCATTCGAGTTTCAGAAAACATCAATTGAATTTCAGAAAGCATCAATAGAATTTCAGAAAACATCAATTGTATTTCAGAAACCATCAATATAATTTCAGAAAACATCATTTGAATTTCAGAAAACATAAATAGAATTTCAGAAAACATCAATATAATTTCAGAAAACATCAATTGTATTTCAGAAACCATCAATATAATTTCAGAAAACATCATTTGAATTTCAGAAAACATAAATAAAATTTCAGAAAACATCAATATTATTTCAGAAAACATCTTTCGAGTTTCAGAAAACATCAATTGAATTTCAGAAAGCATCAATAGAATTTCAGAAAACATCAATTGTATTTCAGATACCATCAATATAATTTCAGAAAACATCATTTGAATTTCAGAAAACATAAATAGAATTTCAGAAAACATCAATATAATTTCATAAAACATCATTCGAGTTTCAGAAAACATCAATTGAATTTCAGAAAACATAAATAGAATTTCAGAAAACATAAACTGTATTTCAGAAAACATCAATAAAATTTCAGAAAACATCAATTGAATTTCAGAAAACATCAATATAATTTCAGAAAACATCAATTGTATTTCAGAAAACATCAATTGTATTTCAGAAAACATCATTTGAATTTCAGAAAGCATAAAAAGAATTTCAGAAAACATCAATTGTATTTCAGAAACCATCAATATAATTTCAGAAAACATCATTCTAGTTTCGGAAATCATCATTTGAATTTCAGAAAACATAAATAGAATTTCAGAAAACATCATTCGAGTTTCAGAAAACATCAATTGAAATTCAGAAAAGATCAATAGAATTTCAGAAAACATCAATATAATTTCAGAAAACATCATTCGAGTTTCACATAACATCATTTGAATTTCAGAAAACATAAATAGAATTTCAGAAAACATCAATATAATTTCAGAAAACATCATTCGAGATTCAGAAAACATCAATTGAATTTCAGAAAACATCAATAGAATTTCAGAAAACATCAATTGTATTTCAGAAAACATCAATTGTATTTCAGAAAACATCATTTGAATTTCAGAAAACATAAATAGAATTTCGGAAAACATCAATAGAATTTCAGAAAACATCAATTGTATTTCAGAAAACGTCAATTATATTGCAGAAAACATCAATTGAATTTCAGAAAACATCATTTGAATTTCAGAAAACATAAATAGAATTTCAGAAAACATCAATATAATTTCAGAAAACATCATTCGAGTTTCAGAAAACATCATTTGAATTTCAGAAAACATAAATAGAATTTCAGAAAACATCAATATAATTTCAGAAAACATCAATTGTATTTCAGAAACCATCAATATAATTTCAGAAAACATCATTTGAATTTCAGAAAACATAAATAAAATTTCAGAAAACATCAATATTATTTCAGAAAACATCATTCGAGTTTCACAAAACATCAATTGAATTTCAGAAAACATCAATAGAATTTCAGAAAACATCAATATAATTTCAGAAAACATCATTCGAGTTTCAGAAAACATCAATTGAATTTCAGAAAGCATCAATAGAATTTCAGAAAACATCAATTGTATTTCAGAAACCATCAATAGAATTTCAGAAAACATCATTTGAATTTCAGAAAACATAAATAGAATTTCAGAAAACATCAATATAATTTCAGAAAACATCATTCGAGTTTCAGAAAACATCAATTGAATTTCAGAAAGCATCAATAGAATTTCAGAAAACATCAATTGTATTTCAGAAACCATCAATATAATTTCAGAAAACATCATTTGAATTTCAGAAAGCATCAATAGAATTTCAGAAAACATCAATTGTATTTCAGAAACCATCAATATAATTTCAGAAAACATCATTTGAATTTCAGAAAACATAAATAAAATTTCAGAAAACATCAATATTATTTCAGAAAACATCATTCGAGTTTCAGAAAACATCAATTGAATTTCAGAAAGCATCAATAGAATTTCAGAAAACATCAATTGTATTTCAGAAACCATCAATATAATTTCAGAAAACATCATTTGAATTTCAGAAAACATAAATAGAATTTCAGAAAACATCAATATAATTTCAGAAAGCATCAATTGTATTTCAGAAACCATCAATAGAATTTCAGAAAACATCATTTGAATTTCAGAAAACATAAATAAAATTTCAGAAAACATCAATATTATTTCAGAAAACATCATTCGAGTTTCAGAAAACATCAATTGAATTTCAGAAAGCATCAATAGAATTTCAGAAAACATCAATTGTATTTCAGAAACCATCAATAGAATTTCAGAAAATATCATTTGAATTTCAGAAAACATAAATAGAATTTCAGAAAACATCAATATAATTTCAGAAAACATCATTCGAGTTTCAGAAAACATCAATTGAATTTCAGAAAGCATCAATAGAATTTCAGAAAACATCAATTGTATTTCAGAAACCATCAATATAATTTCAGAAAACATCATTTGAATTTCAGAAAGCATCAATAGAATTTCAGAAAACATCAATTGTATTTCAGAAACCATCAATATAATTTCAGAAAACATCATTTGAATTTCAGAAAACATAAATAAAATTTCAGAAAACATCATTCGAGTTTCAGAAAACATCAATTGAATTTCAGAAAGCATCAATAGAATTTCAGAAAACATCAATTGTATTTCAGAAACCATCAATAGAATTTCAGAAAACATCATTTGAATTTCAGAAAACATAAATAGAATTTCAGAAAACATCAATATAATTTCAGAAAACATCATTCGAGTTTCAGAAAACATCAATTGAATTTCAGAAAGCATCAATAGAATTTCAGAAAACATCAATTGTATTTCAGAAACCATCAATATAATTTCAGAAAACATTATATGAATTTCAGAAATCATTGATAGAATTTCAGAAAACATCAATTGTATTTCAGAAACCATCAATATAATTTCAGAAAACATCATTTGAATTTCAGAAAACATAAATAAAATTTCAGAAAACATCAATATTATTTCAGAAAACATCATTCGAGTTTCAGAAAACATCAATTGAATTTCAGAAAGCATCAATAGAATTTCAGAAAACATCAATTGTATTTCAGAAACCATCAATATAATTTCAGAAAACATCATTTGAATTTCAGAAAACATAAATAGAATTTCAGAAAACATCAATATAATTTCAGAAAACATCAATTGTATTTCAGAAACCATCAATATAATTTCAGAAAACATCATTTGAATTTCAGAAAACATAAATAAAATTTCAGAAAACATCAATATTATTTCAGAAAACATCTTTCGAGTTTCAGAAAACATCAATTGAATTTCAGAAAGCATCAATAGAATTTCAGAAAACATCAATTGTATTTCAGATACCATCAATATAATTTCAGAAAACATCATTTGAATTTCAGAAAACATAAATAGAATTTCAGAAAACATCAATATAATTTCATAAAACATCATTCGAGTTTCAGAAAACATCAATTGAATTTCAGAAAACATAAATAGAATTTCAGAAAACATAAACTGTATTTCAGAAAACATCAATAAAATTTCAGAAAACATCAATTGAATTTCAGAAAACATCAATATAATTTCAGAAAACATCAATTGTATTTCAGAAAACATCAATTGTATTTCAGAAAACATCATTTGAATTTCAGAAAGCATAAAAAGAATTTCAGAAAACATCAATTGTATTTCAGAAACCATCAATATAATTTCAGAAAACATCATTCTAGTTTCGGAAATCATCATTTGAATTTCAGAAAACATAAATAGAATTTCAGAAAACATCATTCGAGTTTCAGAAAACATCAATTGAAATTCAGAAAAGATCAATAGAATTTCAGAAAACATCAATATAATTTCAGAAAACATCATTCGAGTTTCAGATAACATCATTTGAATTTCAGAAAACATAAATAGAATTTCAGAAAACATCAATATAATTTCAGAAAACATCATTCGAGATTCAGAAAACATCAATTGAATTTCAGAAAACATCAATAGAATTTCAGAAAACATCAATTGTATTTCAGAAAACATCAATTGTATTTCAGAAAACATCATTTGAATTTCAGAAAACATAAATAGAATTTCGGAAAACATCAATAGAATTTCAGAAAACATCAATTGTATTTCAGAAAACGTCAATTATATTGCAGAAAACATCAATTGAATTTCAGAAAACATCATTTGAATTTCAGAAAACATAAATAGAATTTCAGAAAACATCAATATAATTTCAGAAAACATCATTCGAGTTTCAGAAAACATCATTTGAATTTCAGAAAACATAAATAGAATTTCAGAAAACATCAATATAATTTCAGAAAACATCAATTGTATTTCAGAAACCATCAATATAATTTCAGAAAACATCATTTGAATTTCAGAAAACATAAATAAAATTTCAGAAAACATCAATATTATTTCAGAAAACATCATTCGAGTTTCACAAAACATCAATTGAATTTCAGAAAACATCAATAGAATTTCAGAAAACATCAGTTGTATTTCAGGAAACATCAATTGTATTTCAGAAAACATCATTTGAATTTCAGAAAACATAAATAGAATTTCAGAAAACATCAATTGAATTTCAGAAAACATCAATTGTATTTCAGAAACCATCAATAGAATTTCAGAAAACATCATTTGAATTTCAGAAAACATAAATAGAATTTCAGAAAACATCAATGTAATTTCAGAAAACATCAACTGTATTTCAGAAACCATCAATATAATTTCAGAAAACATCATTTGAATTTCAGAAAACATAAATAGAATTTCAGAAAACATCATTCGAGTTTCAGAAAACATCAATTGAAATTCAGAAAAGATCAATAGAATTTCAGAAAACATCAATATAATTTCAGAAAACATCATTCGAGTTTCAGAAAACATCATTTGAATTTCAGAAAACATAAATAGAATTTCAGAAAACATCAATATAATTTCAGAAAACATCATTCCAGATTCAGAAAACATCAATTGAATTTCAGAAAACATCAATAGAATTTCAGAAAACATCAATTGTATTTCAGAAAACATCAATTGTATTTCAGAAAACATCATTTGAATTTCAGAAAACATAAATAGAATTTCGGAAAACATCAATAGAATTTCAGAAAACATCAATTGTATTTCAGAAAACATCAATTATATTGCAGAAAACATCAATTGAATTTCAGAAAACATCATTTGAATTTCAGAAAACATAAATAGAATTTCAGAAAACATCAATATAATTTCAGAAAACATCATTCGAGTTTCAGAAAACATCATTTGAATTTCAGAAAACATAAATAGAATTTCAGAAAACATCAATATAATTTCAGAAAACATCAATTGTATTTCAGAAACCATCAATATAATTTCAGAAAACATCATTTGAATTTCAGAAAACATAAATAAAATTTCAGAAAACATCAATATTATTTCAGAAAACATCATTCGAGTTTCACAAAACATCAATTGAATTTCAGAAAACATCAATAGAATTTCAGAAAACATCAGTTGTATTTCAGGAAACATCAATTGTATTTCAGAAACCATCAATAGAATTTCAGAAAACATCATTTGAATTTCAGAAAACATAAATAGAATTTCAGAAAACATCAATTGAATTTCAGAAAACATCAATTGTATTTCAGAAACCATCAATAGAATTTCAGAAAACATCATTTGAATTTCAGAAAACATAAATAGAATTTCAGAAAACATCAATGTAATTTCAGAAAACATCAAGTGTATTTCAGAAACCATCAATATAATTTCAGAAAACATCATTTGAATTTCAGAAAACATAAATAGAATTTCAGAAAACATCAATATAATTTCAGAAAACATCAATTGTATTTTAGAAACCATCAATATAATTTCAGAAAACATCATTTGAATTTCAGAAAACATAAATAAAATTTCAGAAAACATCAATATTATTTCAGAAAACATCTTTCGAGTTTCAGAAAACATCAATTGAATTTCAGAAAGCATCAATAGAATTTCAGAAAACATCAATTGTATTTCAGATACCATCAATATAATTTCAGAAAACATCATTTGAATTTCAGAAAACATAAATAGAATTTCAGAAAACATCAATATAATTTCATAAAACATCATTCGAGTTTCAGAAAACATCAATTGAATTTCAGAAAACATAAATAGAATTTCAGAAAACATCAATATAATTTCAGAAAACATCATTCGAGTTTCACAAAACATCAATTGAATTTCAGAAAACATCAATAGAATTTCAGTAAACATCAGTTGTATTTCAGGAAACATCAATTGTATTTCAGAAAACATCATTTGAATTTCAGAAAACATAAATAGAATTTCAGAAAACATCAATTGAATTTCAGAAAACATCAATTGTATTTCAGAAACCATCAATAGAATTTCAGAAAACATCAATTGAATTTCAGAAAACATAAATAGAATTTCAGAAAACATCAATATAATTTCAGAAAACATCATTCGAGTTTCACAAAACATCAATTGAATTTCAGAAAACATCAATAGAATTTCAGAAAACATCAGTTGTATTTCAGGAAACATCAATTGTATTTCAGAAAACATCATTTGAATTTCAGAAAACATAAATAGAATTTCAGAAAACATCAATTGAATTTCAGAAAACATCAATTGTATTTCAGAAACCATCAATAGAATTTCAGAAAACATCATTTGAATTTCAGAAAACATAAATAGAATTTCAGAAAACATCAATGTAATTTCAGAAAACATCAACTGTATTTCAGAAACCATCAATATAATTTCAGAAAACATCATTTGAATTTCAGAAAACATAAATAGAATTTCAGAAAACATCAATATAATTTCAGAAAACATCAATTGTATTTCAGAAACCATCAATATAATTTCAGAAAACATCATTTGAATTTCAGAAAACATAAATAAAATTTCAGAAAACATCAATATTATTTCAGAAAACATCTTTCGAGTTTCAGAAAACATCAATTGAATTTCAGAAAACATCATTTGAATTTCAGAAAACATAAATAGAATTTCAGAAAACATCAATATAATTTCAGAAAACATCATTCGAGTTTCAGAAAACATCATTTGAATTTCAGAAAACATAAATAGAATTTCAGAAAACATCAATATAATTTCAGAAAACATCAATTGTATTTCAGAAACCATCAATATAATTTCAGAAAACATCATTTGAATTTCAGAAAACATAAATAAAATTTCAGAAAACATCAATATTATTTCAGAAAACATCATTCGAGTTTCACAAAACATCAATTGAATTTCAGAAAACATCAATAGAATTTCAGAAAACATCAGTTGTATTTCAGGAAACATCAATTGTATTTCAGAAAACATCATTTGAATTTCAGAAAACATAAATAGAATTTCAGAAAACATCAATTGAATTTCAGAAAACATCAATTGTATTTCAGAAACCATCAATAGAATTTCAGAAAACATCATTTGAATTTCAGAAAACATAAATAGAATTTCAGAAAACATCAATGTAATTTCAGAAAACATCAACTGTATTTCAGAAACCATCAATATAATTTCAGAAAACATCATTTGAATTTCAGAAAACATAAATAGAATTTCAGAAAACATCATTCGAGTTTCAGAAAACATCAATTGAAATTCAGAAAAGATCAATAGAATTTCAGAAAACATCAATATAATTTCAGAAAACATCATTCGAGTTTCAGAAAACATCATTTGAATTTCAGAAAACATAAATAGAATTTCAGAAAACATCAATATAATTTCAGAAAACATCATTCCAGATTCAGAAAACATCAATTGAATTTCAGAAAACATCAATAGAATTTCAGAAAACATCAATTGTATTTCAGAAAACATCAATTGTATTTCAGAAAACATCATTTGAATTTCAGAAAACATAAATAGAATTTCGGAAAACATCAATAGAATTTCAGAAAACATCAATTGTATTTCAGAAAACATCAATTATATTGCAGAAAACATCAATTGAATTTCAGAAAACATCATTTGAATTTCAGAAAACATAAATAGAATTTCAGAAAACATCAATATAATTTCAGAAAACATCATTCGAGTTTCAGAAAACATTATTTGAATTTCAGAAAACATAAATAGAATTTCAGAAAACATCAATATAATTTCAGAAAACATCAATTGTATTTCAGAAACCATCAATATAATTTCAGAAAACATCATTTGAATTTCAGAAAACATAAATAAAATTTCAGAAAACATCAATATTATTTCAGAAAACATCATTCGAGTTTCACAAAACATCAATTGAATTTCAGAAAACATCAATAGAATTTCAGAAAACATCAGTTGTATTTCAGGAAACATCAATTGTATTTCAGAAACCATCAATAGAATTTCAGAAAACATCATTTGAATTTCAGAAAACATAAATAGAATTTCAGAAAACATCAATTGAATTTCAGAAAACATCAATTGTATTTCAGAAACCATCAATAGAATTTCAGAAAACATCATTTGAATTTCAGAAAACATAAATAGAATTTCAGAAAACATCAATGTAATTTCAGAAAACATCAAGTGTATTTCAGAAACCATCAATATAATTTCAGAAAACATCATTTGAATTTCAGAAAACATAAATAGAATTTCAGAAAACATCAATATAATTTCAGAAAACATCAATTGTATTTTAGAAACCATCAATATAATTTCAGAAAACATCATTTGAATTTCAGAAAACATAAATAAAATTTCAGAAAACATCAATATTATTTCAGAAAACATCTTTCGAGTTTCAGAAAACATCAATTGAATTTCAGAAAGCATCAATAGAATTTCAGAAAACATCAATTGTATTTCAGATACCATCAATATAATTTCAGAAAACATCATTTGAATTTCAGAAAACATAAATAGAATTTCAGAAAACATCAATATAATTTCATAAAACATCATTCGAGTTTCAGAAAACATCAATTGAATTTCAGAAAACATAAATAGAATTTCAGAAAACATCAATATAATTTCAGAAAACATCATTCGAGTTTCACAAAACATCAATTGAATTTCAGAAAACATCAATAGAATTTCAGTAAACATCAGTTGTATTTCAGGAAACATCAATTGTATTTCAGAAAACATCATTTGAATTTCAGAAAACATAAATAGAATTTCAGAAAACATCAATTGAATTTCAGAAAACATCAATTGTATTTCAGAAACCATCAATAGAATTTCAGAAAACATCAATTGAATTTCAGAAAACATAAATAGAATTTCAGAAAACATCAATATAATTTCAGAAAACATCATTCGAGTTTCACAAAACATCAATTGAATTTCAGAAAACATCAATAGAATTTCAGAAAACATCAGTTGTATTTCAGGAAACATCAATTGTATTTCAGAAAACATCATTTGAATTTCAGAAAACATAAATAGAATTTCAGAAAACATCAATTGAATTTCAGAAAACATCAATTGTATTTCAGAAACCATCAATAGAATTTCAGAAAACATCATTTGAATTTCAGAAAACATAAATAGAATTTCAGAAAACATCAATGTAATTTCAGAAAACATCAACTGTATTTCAGAAACCATCAATATAATTTCAGAAAACATCATTTGAATTTCAGAAAACATAAATAGAATTTCAGAAAACATCAATATAATTTCAGAAAACATCAATTGTATTTCAGAAACCATTAATAGAATTTCAGAAAACATCATTTGAAATTCAGAAAACATAAATAGAATTTCAGAAAACATCAATATAATTTCAGAAAACATCATTCGAGTTTCAGAAAACATCAATTGAATTTCAGAAAGCATCAATAGAATTTCAGAAAACATCAATTGTATTTCAGATACCATCAATATAATTTCAGAAAACATCATTTGAATTTCATAAAGCATCAATAGAATTTCAGAAAACATCAATTGTATTTCAGATACCATCAATATAATTTTAGAAAACATCATTTGAATTTCAGAAAACATAAATAGAATTTCAGAAAACATCAATATAATTTCAGAAAACATCAATTGTATTTCAGAAACCATCAATATAATTTCAGAAAACATCATTTGAATTTCAGAAAACTTAAATATAATTTCAGAAAACATCAATATTATTTCAGAAAACATCATTCGAGTTTCAGAAAACATCAATTGAATTTCAGAAAGCATCAATAGAATTTCAGAAAACATCAATTGTATTTCAGAAACCATCAATATAATTTCAGAAAACATCATTTGAATTTCAGAAAACATAAATAGAATTTCAGAAAACATCAATATAATTTCAGAAAACATCAATTGTATTTCAGAAACCATCAATATAATTTCAGAAAACATCAATTGTATTTCAGAAAACATCAATAGAATTTCAGAAAACATAAACAGTGTTTCAGAAAACATCAGTAAAATTTCAGAAAACATCAATTGAATTTCAGAAAACATCAATATAATTTCAGAAAACATAAATTGTATTTCAGAAAACATCAATTGTATTTCAGAAAACATCATTTGAATTTCAGAAAACATAAATAGAATTTCAGAAAACATCAATTGTATTTCAGAAACCATCAATATAATTTCAGAAAACATCATTTGAATTTCAGAAAACATAAATAGAATTTCAGAAAACTTCAATATAATTTCAGAAAACATCATTCGAGTTTCGGAAAACATCATTTGAATTTCAGAAAACATAAATAGAATTTCAGAAAACATCAATGAAATTTCAGGAAACATCATTCGAGATTCAGAAAGCATCAATTGAATTTCAGAAAACATCAATAGAATTTCAGAAAACATCAATTGTATTTCAGAAAACATCAATTGTATTCCAGAAAACATCTTTGAATTTCAGAAAACATAAATAGAATTTCAGAAAACATCAATAGAATTTCAGAAACCATCATTCGAGTTTCAGAAAACATCAATTGAAATTCAGAAAACATCAATAGAATTTCAGAAAACATCAATATAATTTCAGAAAACATCATTCGAGTTTCAGAAAACATCATTTGAATTTCAGAAAACATAAATAGAATTTCAGAAAACATCAATATAATTTCAGAAAACATCATTCGAGATTCAGAAAGCATCAATTGAATTTCAGAAAACATCAATAGAATTTCAGAAAACATCAATTGTATTTCAGAAAACATCAATTGTATTTCAGAAAACATCATTTGAATTTCAGAAAACATAAATAGAATTTCAGAAAACATCAATTGTATTTCAGAAAACATCAATTGTATTTCAGAAAACATCATTTGAATTTCAGAAAACATAAATAGAATTTCAGAAAACATCAATAGAATTTCAGAAAACATCATTCGAGTTTCAGAAAACATCAATTGAAATTCAGAAAACATCAATAGAATTTCAGAAAACATCAATATAATTTCAGAAAACATCATTCGAGTTTCAGAAAACATCATTTGAATTTCAGAAAACATAAATAGAATTTCAGAAAACATCAATATAATTTCAGAAAACATCATTCGAGATTCAGAAAGCATCAATTGAATTTCAGAAAACATCAATAGAATTTCAGAAAACATCAATTGTATTTCAGAAAACATCAATTGTATTTCAGAAAACATCATTTGAATTTCAGAAAACATAAATAGAATTTCAGAAAACATCAATAGAATTTCAGAAAACATCAATTGTATTTCAGAAAACATCAATTATATTTCAGAAAACATCAATTGAATTTCAGAAAACATAAATAGAATTTTAGAAAACATCAATATAATTTCAGAAAACATCATTCGAGTTTCAGAAAACATCATTTGAATTTCAGAAAACATAAATAGAATTTCAGAAAACATCAATATAATTTCAGAAAACATCATTCGAGTTTCACAAAACATCAATTGAATTTCAGAAAACATCAATAGAATTTCAGAAAACATCAATTGTATTTCAGGAAACATCAATTGTATATCAGAAAACATCATTTGAATTTCAGAAAACATAAATAGAATTTCAGAAAACATCAATTGAATTTCAAAAAGCATTATTTGAATTGCTGAGAACATTAATTGTATTTCAGAAAACATCAATTGAATTTCAGAAAACATCAATTGCATTTCAGAAAACAGCATAATCGACTTATTTTTTATGCACTGGAAAATATGATGTTGATGTTTTCTTTAATTATTAAATGTTTACACATCTCCCTTGTGATCGGACTCCCATGATTTTTTTCCTATGTTATGTGTAGTGAAGACAGACTAAATTATTGTTTATCATAACTACGGATAGATTAACCAAAATAATATTAGGGAAAAATAGTTTCATTTCGTTCAGTAGTCAACTACACGGGAAACTATTAATTACAAATTTTGATCTAAATAAAAAAATAAAAAAAATTAATTAAAAATGGAAAACATGGATTTTTTAAGTGCTCGCTCTGCACCATTTTCTATGAGGATGAATCAGAATTGCTCAAACACATGGAAAATAGTTTGGAGTGTATGGAAAACACTCCCAGCGTAGAATGTGTTTACTGCAGTAAATACATACCGGGTGTATCCAACTACGTAATACACACAACAAACTGTCTCATTGAAAATGAGATAGAGCGAATCTCTACTCCTAATGTTTCTTCATTTGAATATTCATATGATGTGCTGTTCCTTAGCGGAGAATTAATGGATGAAATACCCAACAACCAAATAGGTTTCTGGAATACAGAGGAGTGGATTCCTGAGACACCTGAGACACCACCACCACCTCAAATCACATATAATTTTACAGAGGATTGGATTCCTGAGACACCTGAGACACCACCACCACCTCAAATCACATTTTAATTTTTAAATATAATATTATAAATTTAAGTATATATATCCATCTTTCTTTTTAATAAATATTTATATAAAAAAATATTTTGTTGTTGTTGAATTTATTAAATTTTGGAGTATAAATTATAGAACTTCTTAAGATTGATTTACTAGAATCATTAGTAAGTTTGATTGAAGCAGTTCAACACTTAAACGCATTAAACAACTCGAGAAACAATTCTGGAGAAGGCTTTACAAGAGTGGCTAATTTAGAAATCGGATATCCATATACAAAAGCTGGATGCAAATTAAAGGATACGCAAATTGGTTCTAAAATGACTTTAAATTTGTTAGATGAAGATGGTAATTTCCTATGGATATTTTTACCTAAACGCCTCAGCGAGCTGTTTCCTATGAAGAACCCATTCAAAAAACTGACTGACAATAAAACTGAACAAATAATATATCGTGGTAGAGATGAATCCAAATATAATAGAGCTATTCTTGAGTTTGTGAGCCGAAAAGAAAATAAAGAAAACAAATAAAAGTCAAAATGTAAAATCCATTTTGTTTTATTTAAAACACTCCCAGCGTAGAATGTGTTTAGTTCTTAAGGTTTTATTTTCAATAAAGAAATTAGTATTGTACATTCACTCAACTATTCGAGTTGTTTCTCCATAGATACAAACATTTAGTACCATCAACATCAAGTTTTAAATGAAAGAAAAATTTCAAATACATAAAAATAGTTTGAAGAATGGAAAATTTTCCAATAGTTTTTGTTGATTTGCAAGGATTTAGGGGAAATTCAAATAATTTCATACCAAAGGAAATTGCTATGGTCTTCAATACTAAAGTGTATTATAATTTCATCATAAAGCCACCCTTTGAATTAAAATATTTATTACCAGAAAAGCAGAAACAAGCAAAATGATTGACTAAAAATCACCATCATCTACAGTGGGAAGACGGAAATGTATCACTTGAGAGTGTATGTAAATTTATTAACACAAATATCAATTTTCGCGTTTATGTCAAGGGTTTGGAAAATTAAAAGTGGCTTGAGGAGATGTTGCAGAAAAATGTATTCAATATTGAAAATATATGTTACCACAATTTAAAGCGTCTCGAAAGAGAATATCAAGATTGCATCCGTTGCAGTTTTCACAACCATGGAACTTGTGCTCTGAAAAATGCTCTTTTACTTCAGAATTTTTTAGCTCCGCCCATAAATGCAAGCTCTTTTGTAAATATAGTACCCTGATTTCCATAACAATATTGAAAATAAACTAATGCTACACTTTATCTGTTAATTGTTAATTCTTATATACCAGTTTATATTTTTTGGGCAACTTAGTTTAGTTTATCTCCTCAGTTGAAATGGATCATACTTATTGTGAAATAGAAAAACCAAAACTATCTAAAAGGAAACAAAATTATACACTTATCTATCATCTGGAGTACTTACTCCATTTAAAATTAAAATTAAGGTGTGGATTTTCTACAAAAAATTAAGAATTGGATCATCCAACATTAAGCAGAATTTGTTGTGAATTTAAATTCAAAAGAGGCGGACATTGTGTATTAGTTATATCACAAAATGGTCATAAGATTAAAATTGATGGTGAATCTTGGAGAAATATTATTCGAGTTGGAATTTTTTTGACGTAATTTCTGTGTTGGAATACAATATTACAGAAACAAATATATCATTTTTATCGTACCTATTTCATACCCAGATGTGTAGAACTCAATAAAATCAGTATTCAATTATCGGATGCGGCTATGTTTTGAAATTGGTAAAAAAATGCCTGACAAAATAAAATCGGATATTAAAATACATAAGTTATTATTAAGAACTAGAAATAAGTAATAAATAAAGATGAGTACACAGCAAGTTGTTAATGAAATTCATAAGTCAGTAAGAAAAAATTTTGTTAGACGTAGATTCATACAAAAGGGCTATAATGATACATGGCAAATAGATCTAGTAGAAATGATTCCATTTGCTAAAATGAATAATGGGTATAAGTATCTTTTAACTGGGATAGATACTTTTTCAAAATATGCTTTTGCATATCCAGTTAAATCAAAAAAATCTTTAGAAATTTTTACTGCCATGGTTAAAATGTTTAAACGATTAAAAACAAAAGCAAAAACAAGTAAGAAAATTATAGTGGGTCTAGACCGACTATACGATACCCTATACCATGCGTTTAGAAACCCTATCTCTTAGGCCCAACTAACTGGACATAGAAAATAAGCAAAAACCAAATTTGAGTGGGATATTTATTAATTTTTTTGGCTGCAGATATGAAAAAGTTCATATCGGATGCTATATCTATAGGGGACTAGGTCCAAAAATGGACCGATCCTGATCATGTTTGGTAAAGTCTCTTGTATTTTGCAAAAATACATACAAACAAAATCTGAGAAGAATCAGTGCAATATTTTTGTTTTTTAATAGATTTAAGTGAAAATCGGGAGGCAGCTCTATATGGACCCAAAGGGATCATTTTTGAACTACTCATTAATGGACATAATGAACGCATATAAAACCCAATTTAAGTAAGATCTATATGACAATTTGGATATTATTGCAATTTATGTCGATTTCATGGGGGTAATTTGTATGGGGGCTAGGTCTGAACATGGACCGATTCTCACCAGTTTCAATAGCGTTTATCCCATGGCCGACAAAAGCTTATATGCCAAAATTCATCAAAATATATTCATATTTGCGACCTGCAGTTTGATTACAAGGTTTACATGGACACACAGACGGACGGACGGACGGACGGACGGACGGACATTGTTAAATCAACTCAGAAAGTGATTCTGATTCGATCGGTATAATTAAAGATGGGTCTGAAGTTAATAAATCTAATCAAATTCATTTGTTACACACAGTTTATAATTTTCCAAAATCATTCCCACGTCATAAGTTTAAAAAAGGTGATCATGTCAGAATCAGCAAATATAAGGGAATTTTTTTAAGGGCTATGAACCAAATTGGTCAACAGAAGTTTTTACAATAGATAAAGTAAATATTACCAATCCTGTGACATATTTAATTAAATATTATTGAAATGATATAATACTAGGGTCATTTTATGAATATGAACTACAAAAGGTTAAAATAAAAACAAAGATGATCTTCTGATTGAAAAAGTTTTAAAAAGAAGGCGAAAGAAACTCTTTGTCAAATGGTTAGGTTTTGATGAATCTCATAACTCTTGGATAAATAAAAATAAATTATTAAAATAACAAATAGTATTCAGAAGTATAAAAGGAGAATATGTTGTTAAATTAATTTTAATTGAATAAAATCATTTAAGAAGGTACCATACAACTGTATTAAGCTAAATGGATAGCATTTTTAAAAATTCTGTAGTCAAGTACGAAAAACTGATATATTGTAACTACTGTGGTAGCAACGATCACAATGAAGATAGATGTAAGAAAAAAGTGGAAGACAATAAAGTTAATAAATGGCAATGTTCAAAAAAGAATAAATAAATTATATATGAAATAAAACAAATTGTTTCAATGTTTTTATACCCTATACCACTATGTGGTTTGGGTATAATGACTTTGTGCTGCTGTTTGTAACAACCAAAAATATTTGACCTACACCCATCTTTAATTATACCGATCGAATCAGAATCACTATCTGATTCGGTTTAACGATGTCCGTCCGTCCGTCTGTGTGTCCATGTAAAGCTTGTAATCAAACTGCAGGTCGCAAATATGAATATATTTTGACGAAATTTGGTATTTAATCTTTTATCGGCCATGGGATGAACGCTATTGAAATTGGTGAGAATCGGTCCATGTTCAGACCTAGCCCCCATACAAATGACCCCTATGAAATCAACATATATATATTGCCATAAGATCCAAATTATCATACAAATCTTAGTCAAAATGGGTTTGTATGTATATATTACATCCTTTAATCAGTAGTCCAAAAATAATCCCTATTGGACAACTCTTAGTCATAGGCCCCATATAGAGCTGCTTCCCGATCTTCACTTAAATCTATCAAAAAACAAAAATATTGCACTGATTCTTCTCAAATTTTGTTTGTATATATTTTTGCAAAGTACAAGAGACTTTACCAAACATGGTCAGGATCGGTCCATTTTTGGGCCTAGCCCCCATATAGGTATAGCATCCGATATGAACTTTTTCATATCTGCAGCCGAAAAAATTAATAACAATCCCACTCAAATTTGGTTTATGCTTATTTTCTATATCCAGTTAGTTGGACCTGAGAGATAGGGTCTCTAAACGCATGGTATATGGTATCGTATAGTCGGTGTAGACCGACTATAATTTTCTTACTTGTTTGTTTTTATTTTTATTTAAATAAAAAGTACAATATTTTGTTGGAAATAAAATTAAACTTACAAAACTACATCACTTATTTTATAATGTGCCCAAGCTAATGTATCCACATTATTAGGTAAAACATATCTCTTATCATCCTTATAGTTTAAACTTATTTTATTTACAATTTCCGTATATAATTTATGGGATCTACTGCGAATAGCCCTTTGTTCACCATAAAATGTTTTTCTCTCTATTATAGATTCTTGATAATTACGGAGTTCTAATTTTTTAACAACTGATTTTTTTACTCCTTTTACTTTTTTTATAGTTTTGGTGTAATTTTCATGATCTTCTACCATGTAAGTGTATGCTTTTGCTTTCAGACCTGCAAATTCTCTCATAATTTTACCTGAATTTTCGTCTTTCATTAAGCCCAGAACTTTTTTGTTCAAAGACCTAATCCCATAAACATTTTCGGGTTTATATTCTGAAGTGTCAAATTTATCACTATTGTTTTTAATAATTTCGTAAATGTCTTTTTCGGAGGATATAATGAATGAATCAGTGTCCATGTAGAATCTACATTGTAGATACATTTAATCTTGTTTTCTTCTTTAACCAAAAAATTGTAATAAAAATCATACATTAAATATTTTGAGAGTTCTAATACTGTTACACCTATGTATATTGGCTTGTCATGATGTACCTCCAATTTGTTCAATTCTATACCATACAGTCCATTATCAAATACCAGAAATGTTGGGTTTAGCTATAAGAGCTCTGCACCCTTCGAAATTTCTGCGATTGTCATAATTAGTAACTAATCTCACATCACGACGCTTTTCTACATTTTCCATCGTTTAACCGTATACAGCATTATTCATTAATTTAAAAAAATTCTTTTCAAATTCATTTTTTGATGTTTTACGGTGATTTGTGTTTAAGCTTATATTGGGTTCCAACCAAAAACTTTGTTTGAATTTTAAAATTTTATTTGTGACGGTGATCAGATTTGCTCTTCACTGTAGCCATAGAATTCTGGTATATGCCAAAATAAGAAAGAAAAAAAAAATAACCTTGATCTTGAAATTATTTTCAAGTTCATGTATGTACATGTAAACAACACCTTATATGGTAATACGTTGATGGCAAAATTTTTTTTTGGGTTCTATTTTTGCAAAACTCTTCGCTGTTTTATATTAATTCATGATTATTCATGTATGTATTGGTCAACTACAACTTGCAATCCCTCTCGTTCTCCCACTTGGTTTTCAGCTATTGGTATTAGCTTACCCCTTCATTCACTCAGTAATCCCACTTACCCTCTCTCTCCTTTTAATATGAGTTGGTATTGTTTTTTTCGAAAAGAATGAGATTATGAACGAATGTCTGTATATCTATGTGTATTATGGATAACGAGATGAAATGTTACATAATGACATACATAGGCTATTCAATGAGTGGTTGAGCGTATGTAATACAAAACAGGTTTTATTTTTTTTGGTTGCGCTTAGTAAGGAAAGAAAAAGTTGGTATAATTAGGTCGTTATGAAGATGACGCTAGAATTTAAATTCATTGAAGCTTGGGTAATCAGATGGATCGGTCATAAGAACAAAAACTAATCGGAAAATGTTTAAAATATTTAAAATAAACGTAAACATAAGATTTATTTCAAACTTTTTTTTTGTCAAATGTGCTAACTACGCATATAAAACTCTTAATAAAACAAAAGTGTGTAAAATATAATTTGAGTGTCTGCGCCTTACAAAATTCCATATATTTTAATAAAACTACAGACTAGAAAGTGAAAAAGTTTTTTTTAATATTTGCTGATGAAACCACGAGAAATACATTTATTTTACAACGGTGTTTATTTCTTAGAAAATAAATCAAATCCCTCCATAGTATTACAATAAACAGTTACTCTACACACAAGATATTATGGTAAAAAAAAAAAAAATTAAATACTAAGAAACCAACAATATATATTAATTAGAGAAACTAAAAAAAAAAAAAAACCCACCAACATTTGCTAGTTGTTTTGTAAAGAACTCCAACTGAATATCAGCAGGAACCACCACAACCCAGCAAGTACATGGCACCGAACGACTCCACGGCCATATAACTCCAGCTACAAGGCGGTAACTACGCAGTTTATATTATTAGATTGTTGTCTCTAAATAATATTTAATTAAAATTTGTACGAAATACTACTATTGAAATTAAAATAACATGGAAATTAAAATATTTCTAAAACTACTTTTAAATTAAAATTTGTCTAAATAATAAAATTTGGCTACCTATATTAAAAAAAAAAAAAAAAAACTAAAAAGTTTTGTAACATATAAATATTTTTCTAAAGTTAAAAATTTTATAAAATTTTGCTAAATATAAAATTATTCCACAAATAAAATTTTGCTTAATTTAAACATTTTCTTATATTTAAAATTAAGCCGTTATCCTACATTACATATTTTCTAGAGTTAAAAATTTTCCTAATTAATAAATATTTTCTAGATTTAAAATTTTGCTAAAATAAAAAGTTAAAACTTATCGTAATATATAAATATATAAAATTGAGCTAAATTTCCTAATTTTAAAATTTGTTTACAACTATATTAAACGGCAAATCTCCTACAATCACAATTTTACCATGAACTTAATCTATAATAATCTACTTTTTCTTAACATAAAAATTTTGTTGCTAGTAATTAAAAGATTTCCAAAAATTAAATTTTTAAAACTAAAATTGTGCAAAAATTAAAATTGAGCTAAAATTAAAAATTATAATAAGAAATATAATTTAACTAAAAATTAAAATTTTGTTAAAAATAAAAATTTTGCTAAAATTTTCCTAAAACAAAATTTTGCTAAAATTTAAAAATTCTCCTAAAATTAAAATTAAGTTAAATTTAAAAATTTTCCTAAAATTAAAATTTCCCTAAAATTAAATTTTGCTAAATATAATTTAAATTGTTAGCATCTTAAAAATGAAGGTTAAATAAACTTTGGTTAAACCCAATGTAGAAACCTAACCACACCAAACTTTTTTTCATTGCAGTGTGTTACCTCCAATTAAGATGGAATATCGGGTAACATGGTAAGGAGGACAAAAAGGGGCATAACAGCTAGTCTCCACCGGAAGGTAAGTATGCCATCCATCCATCATTTAGCGTCCGTTTTTATACCCTCCACTCCAGTGTGCAGAGGGTATATATAAGTTTGTCATTCCGTTTGTAATAATTAGAAAAAAAATTTTGGACCCCATAAAATATATATATTTGTGATCCTTATAACAACCGGAGTTGATATAGCGATGTCCGTCTGTCCGAATGTCCGTCTGTGGAAATCACGATGACGGCATCAATCGGGCAGCTAGGGTACTCGTTGGCATAAAAAATGATTCAATAACATCCTGAAAAGTTTGCTATTTAAAATCGTCC
Source organism: Cordilura impudica (assembly GCA_963682025.1). Classification (NCBI taxonomy): domain Eukaryota; kingdom Metazoa; phylum Arthropoda; class Insecta; order Diptera; family Scathophagidae; genus Cordilura; species Cordilura impudica. The sequence goes on along the minus strand of OY821517.1, from coordinate 203,245,054 downwards.
AAATCGGTCGATTAGGGCCCGAGATTTGAATGAAGAACTAAAAAAAGTCTTGAAAAAATATAATTTTCTATGTTGTTCTTGTCACGATCACGCCTTCAATAGTGCAGCTACAGTGATCATTTTTAACGAGAATGATTCACCAAATTCATGGGAAGATTTCTATTTTAAAAATCATTGAAATCGGTGGAACAGGTCCAGGGAAATCTCTGAAAAAGTAAAAAAAAAATGAAAAATATGATGTTTCTATATTGTTCTTGTTTTATTCTAAATGTGGTGTTGCTGTCATAGCTGGACTTGTTGTTTTTGTGGTCGTTGGGGTAATAATATAATAAAAACTAACCCTTTGTACATTTTTTTTATTAACTCTGGTAGAAAAATTTAAAAGTTTCCATTGTTTTGGCATTACTAAAAAAATTTATTAGATCATTTCTGTCATTACCACGAGCCTGCCTGCAAAATTTCAGATCGAATGGGTCACGGGAAAGGGGTTAAAATCGATCCAAAATTTTTTCGACAAGCAGACACTACGAGTTAATATAAAGGGAGTAGAAACTCACCAACATCTAAAGCAAATAATGCTAAAATACCTAGTTGTTAATAAAAAAAACAATGTAAATTTAACAAAAAAAAATTATGTATAAATTTATTTAGAGAGAAAAACACAAAAATAACGTTTGATGTTGTATTTTTTGTGTGTAATATTTACATAAACATATTAAATAATACAAATAATATACATATATTCTATATATGTATATCCATAACAACTGCATGTTAGAAATAAATCGGTATATTATTTTATTAACATAAAATTCTGCAATATTTTGTTGTGGGGAAAATACATTTCTTTTGCATTAACAGAGTGTCACTTCATTTTGCTCAGCGTGACTATGCCGCAGTAGATGGCGCCACAATTTTTGTTCTAATTAGCTTTGCAATAGTTATTTATATTTTAACATGAATGTCAATATTTTCAACCAGATATCATACAGAACAATGTTAAGAGTATACACGGGCTGGTCTTTTATTTCATACGTTTTTTTCATTATTGTTTTATAAATATGAACATAAGTTTGGCATATTAACTTTTTGTTGTCTTTACAAAATAGGGTTACCGAGTTATCAATGAGTTTTTAGCTTTCAAAACAGTTCTACATAGTTATATAAAATTATTATTCTGCTTTACCTACAAAATATCTGATTGCGATTACATCTAATTTTTAAAAATTGTTTATAATTACTAAAGCATTATTATTCACATAAATACAAAATTGCACTTTTTAAATTTTCCATTCAAATTTAAGAAAATATCAATTCTAAAAACTGGAATTAAAAAATTCCAATTATAAATTACAATTAATTGAATTTCAGAAAATCATATCAAAACGTCGGAAATTATAATTTTAAATTTAGAAGACATCAATTGCATCTTTAATATATAAATTTTATTCGTTAAACACAAATTGAAATTCCAAAAAAAAAAACACCAAATACCTATGTTTACATTTAAAAAATTTTCACATATAAAAAAAATATTGACATTCAGGAGAAATTAATAGCGTTTAGTATCGCGATTCAAAAACTTCTTTTAACGATAGTCGGATCGTTAAAAAAAAGAAAATAGCAAAATTATCAGCAAAATTTTTAAGCGATATTCGCTATTGGTTAATTTAGCTGTTGTTGTTATCTAAACGACAACCATTTTTGTGTTGTTTATTCAATCGATAAAAACTTTTAGGTTGAAATGTCGTCATACATAAATAAAAATCATAAAATAGTGAAAATATTTTGCTTCTATTAAAAAACTTTTTTATATAAATAAAAAAAATTAAATAGCATATTCAATTCATTATTTCATTTTCAAATAAACAGAAATATTAGTAAAAAACAAGTAAGAGTGTTAAATTCGGCTGTGGCGAATCTTTGATACCCTCCACCTCGGTTTGAGTCTTGATAATAAATGTAAATGAAAAAGTAAACAATTTGTTAAACTTAATACCAAATTATTTCAGCAAATTCTTTGGGTTGGTTTTCTTCTTTTCTATTATTTCGGATTTATTTCGGTGTTTGCTTTTTGGTCATCGTGGTTGCTGATCGGCATGCATTTTGGTTATATACCTATATGCATGCGTTTCCGGTTATTTTATTGCAAATAATATATTAATTTTTTTTTAAATAATTTACAAGGAAAACTGAATGAGAAAGCAACATAATTCGATACACCAAAGAAAATAAATTATATAAAAAAATAAAAGTATAAAATTACCGAGTTAAAGTTGAAATATTTGATAAGTGGTTTACACAATAGTTTCATTTATTAACATGCTGTTGTATTTAATAAAACCAATTCCATATGTTGGACGTGCATTGATATTTAAATTCTTAAAAAGATGATTAAAAAAAATAAATATTAATTTTAAAACATATTAAACAGCAATAATTACATCCCTAACTACCATACACTTTTATGAAGTTTATGTTTTTTAAATTGCATTAAAGATTTAATGCCACTTAAATATGGCTTCTCTGGGTGATATACATACACGTGCGAGGGCCATATCCTGATGATCGAAAGGGATATGGTGTGGCAAGCACTACTCTTTGACTTTATCCAGATATAAAATAACGACTTAATTATCAAAGTGAAATGTTTGACTATTTACATTTAAGATGCGATGATTTTTTAAGATGCTCGTATTTTGGATTACTCTTTCCTATTGCTGAATGGGCCGCCGAAATAGCAAAATATGAGGTTCCGGTTTATGGATCATATAATGTATCCAACCGCGTGACTGTTGAACTCCGATTGAACGCCATTCAGATTCGGTCATGAGATGAGTTTTGGGTACAAGTTTAACCAGCTCCTTAGGAAGAACCACATGCCTGTATTCATATTTTTCATCATAGTATTTGTCCGAGTAATATATGTCCTTGCTCATTATGTTTTGAAGCTAGTTCTTACAATGTTAGGTTATGTTAGAATATAAACAAATGAATCCTTAGTAAACCAAAGAACTATCTTCTTTGATGGCAACAAACACTTGTTGCACAATACGATTATTTCCGAAACTGTTTATGCAATGGACTCAATTAAGTAAGAAATATCTTATACATATATTATGTGTAGTTTAATATTTGAATTTAATATTCCAAACAAAATTTTTGAATTTTACAGCGTTAACAAAGAATCGAACATAATAAAATTGACAAGCAGCTTCAAAACCATATGACATATATGACATAACTTCTCGTTTAATTTAGTTTTTGCTAATTAAATAGCTCGCCCTAACCTCCATTGCAAAGGTAATGGTTGTGTAGAGTGGCTATATGCATTAAATCGTGCTAATTGGAGATGGCTGTATAGTTTCTTTTAACTGGCCAAATATTTCTTCATTGTGGCCATATAGGTCGGATGGAGTAACAAAATAATAACCAAAAAAAAAGCTCTCTCAACTTTTTTTTAAAATATTGCCATATTTTGAAATTATATTTTAAATTTATAATAATAAATAATCAAATTAGGGATGAAAAACGCAAAAAACGAAAAGTCCCAAACATTTTAAATAAAATAATTTAATGTTATCTTTATTTTCTGAAAAACTTCAAATTTTCATCCAAAAAAAATTGTGAAAATTTATATATAAAAAATAACATTGTCATAAAATTACGTTTACTTATGTAACAATTTTTATGTTAGCAATTCTTAAATATCATTTGAGGTTTTCTTAAATTCATTGAATTTAAATTAATATCGACAAATCTGTTTTTCTATTTATTTAAATTGTAAAGGAGTGGCATCTCTGTCAAAATAAGCGAAAAACACAAAGAATAGAAAAAAACAAATTACTTCGTGTTTGACAGGATGATTTTATGTTTATGTTTAATATCTTTATTTTTTTTACTAATATTTCTGTTTATTTATTTGAAAATGAAATAATGAATTGAATATGCTATTTAATTTTTTTATTTATATAAAAAAGTTTTTTAATTAAAGCAAAATATTTTCACTATTTCATGATTTTTATTTATGTATGACGACATTTCAACCTAAAAATTTAAGTTTTTATCGATTGGATAAAACACACAAAAATGGTTGTCGTTTAGATAACAACAACAGCTGACTTTAACAATAGCGAATATCGTTTCAAAATTTTACTGATAATTTTGCAATTTTCTTTTTTTTTACAATTCGACTATCGTTAAAAGAAGTTACTGAATCGCGGCACTGAAAAGTTATTAATATCTCCTGAATGGCAATATTTTATTTAAATGTAAATATTTTTAAATGTAAAGATATTTCTAAATTTAAAATTATTATTTCCGACGTTTTGATATGATTTTCTGAAACTCAATTAATATTTTCTAATTTATAATTGGAAATTTTGTTTTCAGTTTTTATTATACATAATTGATATTTTCTTAAATTTGAATGGAAAATTTAAAAAGTGAAATTTTGTATTTATGTGAATAATAATGCTTTATTAATTATAAAAAATTTTTAAAAATTAGATGTAATCGCAATCAGATATTTTATAGGTAAAGCAGAATAATAATTCTATATAACTATGTAGAACTGTTTTGTAAGCAAAAAACTCATTGACGAACTCGGTAACTCTATTTTGTAAAGACAACAAAAAGTTAACCCCCCAATCTCACATCACACTGAAATTGTAAAATCGTTGTGTACGTATTATCAACGAAAAATTGTTCGAATTAGTCGAATCCATCGCCATTAAATTTTATGCTCAAACATCTGACTGCAATCTCATTTTTAAAATGTTGTCGAAGCGTAAACTTTAAAAAATTTGTATACTTCTCTCTCTTATTTTATTTTAAGTAGAGTTACAAAGTTTATTATACAGGCACATGTTTGAGGGAAAATGTTTACATTTATTATTATTAGTATTATTTTAATAATAGTTAATAATATTTATGCTCTATAATTAACAAACGTTTTTGTATGCGCATTTCAAAAAATAAATTATTATAATAGATTTAACAAGTTAAAACTTTAATTACAATTTTACAGGATCCAGTAAATTTGCATTAAATTTATAACAGGGTAACATTAATCATCGTTAGTGTCTGCCACTATTCGCACGAAAAATTTGGTGCCATTAGTGTGACCACTGCGGAAAATGTGTGTGTATTAGTAAAAAAAATGTGAGTGTATTGAGTTTTTCGAACTTGCAGTGTGATGTGAGATTGGTGGGTAATATGCCAAACTTATGTTCATATTTGTAAAAGAATAATGAAAAAAACGTATGAAATAAAAGACCAACCCGTGTATACTCTTAACATTGTTCTGTATGATATCTAGTTGAATATATTAACATTCATGTTAAAATAGAAATAACTATTGCAAAGCTAATTAGAACAAACAAAAATTATGGCGGCATCTACTGTGGCATAGTCACGCTGAGCAAAATGAAGTGACACTCTGTTAATACAAAAGAAATGTATTTTCCCCACAACAAAATACTGCAGAATTTTATGTAAATAAAATAACCGATTTATTTCTAACATGCAGTTACTATGAATATACATACATACATATATATAATATATGTACATTATTTGTATTATTTAATATGTGTATGTATGTATATTTAAATATTACACACAAAAAATACAACATCAAACGTTATTTTTGTGTTTTTCTCTTTAAATAAATTAATACATAAATTTTTTTGCTAAATTTACATTTGGGCAATTCACAACAGGTGTTGTATATTGTATGTTGTATTGAAATACACAATACAATCATTTGTTGTGAACACTCAGTTGTATTTTCATATTGTAAAACGCTTTCTTTAGTAATTTTCGATCCAACGAGGAAAGATCGCTTCGTCGCTTCTGCTATTTTGTATAAGAGAAAACACTTGTCAGTGTTTGCTTTTTGGTCGTGAGATATACCCTGGAGTTTTAGTTACGTACCTCTTGCATTTTAATTTATAATGAAAAAAAAAATGTTAAATGTTTTGGTTGGTACTGAAAGAGAAAATACATACTAAAAATATAAACATTAATTTTTATATAAATAAACTTATCGATGTATTTGCGTTATTTGCATTATTTGCCATATTTTATTTTATAATTATTTATGCTGATAATATTCTATGTATTTGTTTTTTCTTTTTCATAAAAACTGGCATTCACTTGGAACTGATATGTTATGATACAATATACAACATTTACTAAACATAGCAAATGAAGTTGGATCGTGTATCAGATTTTTCAGTGAAAATTACCAACAACAATTTTACACTATTGTAAAGTGATACACGATACAAGAGATACAACGATACATTACCCATTGTGAATTGCCCAATTGTTTTTTTTATTAACAACTAGGTATTTTAGCATTATTTGCTTTAGATGTTGGTGAATTTTTACTCCCTTTATATTAACTCGTAGTGTCTGCTTGTCGAAATAATTTTGGATCGATTTTAACCACTTTCCCGTGACCCAATCGATCTGAAATTTTGCAGGCAGGCTTGTGGCAATGACAGAAATGATCTAACATATTTTTTTAGTGATGCCAAAACAATGGAAACTTTTAAATTTTTCTACCAGAGTTGATAAAAAAATGTACAAAGGGTTTGTTTTTGTTATATTATTACCATAACGACCACAAAAACAACAAGTCCAGCTATGAAAACAATGCAACATTTAGAATAACAACAAGAACAATATAGAAATATCATGTTTTTCATTTTTTTTTACTTTTTCAGAGATTTCCCTGGACCTGTTCCACCGATTTTAATGATTTTTGAAGTAGAAATCTTTCCATGAATTTAGTGAATCATTCTCACTAAAAATGATCACTGTAGCTGCACTATTGAGGGCGTGATCGTGACAAGAACAACATAGAAAATTATTTTTTTTTCAAGACTTTTTTAGTTCTTCATTCAAATCTCGGGCCCTAATCGACCGATTTGGACGATTTTAAATAGCAAACTTCTCAGGATGTTAGTGAATCATTTTTATGTCAACGAGTACCCTAGCTGCCGGATTGATGCCGTCATCATGATTTCCACAGACTGACAGACGGACATCGCTATATCAACTCCGGTTGTTATAAGGATCACAAATATATAAATTTTATGGGGTCCAAAATTTTTTTTCTAATTATTACAAACGGAATGACAAACTTATATATACCCTCTGCACACTGGAGTGGAGGGTATAACAACTCTACAACAGCAACAATGACAGTCATATGTTTTTCAAATAGGAAAAAACTGTTTATGTGTTAGTTTCGGTCATTCCCCAGTATGCATTGAAATATTATTTCTCCAATGTTGGAGAAAAGTTAAGTTCTTAAATTGATGTCAAATGTAATTCTCAACTTGGGTTGAACAATTTTTCTCCTTGTTTGCTTTCAACTTGACATCAAGTTGAGACTTAACATTTTTTCCAATCTTTGAGAAACATTTTTACTCTCAATTGGATATCCAACACTTTTCTCCACTTGAGACCAAACATTTTTTCAACTTGAATACGATTTGTGTTAAGTCTGAGATATTATTTAAATATGTCATAAATAATAAATTAAATTAAAAAATGCCAAAAAAGTACAAATAAATCATTGATATATTTTTAATTATTTCTGCTTTTTGTCGAATTTTTCAAAAAATGTACAACTAATTAATTCATTTATTTTTAATTCTAGATTTTAAAAAATGTACATAATATGTACATTTAATGTTAAATATGTACATAGTAATGTTAAATATATAATGAAATTAAATTGAAACATTAAAAAAAGTACATTGTTTTCATTTCTAAAATTAGTATAATATTTTTTAATATGGCAATTCCGTACCTTCCATTTGATACCGATTGGAAATATTTCTTTGCTATCAAGTTGAGAATCACAAATTTCTCAATTTGATAACTATCGCCATATAAAAATGTGCTTTTTAAGTTGAGAAGACTATATTCGAACTATTGAGGGCATTTGAGAATTAACGCTGGAGATTTGAGAAATGTATTTGATCTCAAATGCACCTCAAGTTGATAGCAAACAAAAATGTTTATTGGGACATTTATTGTAGGGTCGTTTGCACACACACAAAAAATAGAAAATAAATTGTCAATAAGCAAAGCAAGTGGCTTCGAAATTCGATGATGCCAGTTAATCATTTTTTGTTCACGCGGAATTTATAATTGGAGGAATTTTTTTCTCGAGAAATGTATTTTCCGTGAGAAAGAAATTCCTTGAGAATATTCATAATTGGGATGAATAACTTTTAGTTGGAACTTTTTAGTCAGAATAAATCATAATTCTAGTTAGATATTGGTTAATATTTAATTAGAAAAAATATTGTGGTGGCATCTACGCAATTATTGAGGCAGTCACGGAAAAATTAAATGCAAGTCTGTTTTTTTTAATATAACAAAAATGGATTTTCCCTTTAACAAAATATGGCAGAATTCTTTATAAATGAAATGCAAAATGGAAAATCAATTTTGTGCTAATTCTTAACAAAATTAATAAAATATATATATGTATTATTATATTTATTAATATTTGTAATTTTATTTGACATAATTTCACACACAGTTTTACAGATCAACTGTTTTAATTAGAAAAAATATTGTGGTGGCATCTACGCAATTATTGAGGCAGTCACGGAAAAATTAAATGCAAGTCTGTTTTTTTTAATATAACAAAAATGGATTTTCCCTTTAACAAAATATGGCAGAATTCTTTATAAATGAAATGCAAAATGGAAAATCAATTTTGTGCTAATTCTTAACAAAATTAATAAAATATATATACTTATATGTATTATTATATTTATTAATATTTGTAATTTTATTTGACACAATTTCACACACAGTTTTACAGATCAACTGTTTTCAACTGATTTAGAAGTTTTCTGTTTTTGAAACAGTAGTGCCAATTTGTAACATTTTGTGATGTAATGAAAATCGCAGAATAATAAGTTAATACACAATAAAAAATATTAAATTTTTAAGTTTTATATACATATTGCAATAAAAAAAACTTTGGTAAATTTACATTGAAGATGGTCAGAAATGAATGAGAAAAATATATAGACATTTTAGAAAAGCACATTTAATGTTAAACTTTATGCACAAAATATATGGGTTTTTGTTGTTTCGAATTTAACTGTGGCTCTAAGTGAAAAGTTTTAGACCGATCGTATATTACATCTTGAGGATCCTCACCTAATATTTTCAAATATTTTAAATTCTTTTTAACTCATTTAACCTCATTACGAAAATAGTAAAACAGTAAATATGGAAAATCCACGCACCTCAAAAAATTGTTTTCTATGAAATAAATTAAAGACATTTCATATTATACAATTTTCTTTCAAAAATGTATCAATTATTGCAAATTTGAAATTTGACATATAGTATTTGTACATATATTTGTATAGATTTCGTAGTATGAAAAGAACTATTATTTCTTTATTTAGAATATATGTAAGTATTGCTCGCAAAAAAATGCAACATCATGAATGAAACACATAGACGACTGCTGGCAGCAGCATTTGTAGTCGTATAGTCAGCTACTTGATTTTTCTGAATACGACAGCAACATATAATACAAATGCATTTTTATTTAAATATACAATTACTTTTACTTATTTAAAATGCATTAGTACAACGTAAAAATAAATAAATTAGTTTAACGCCTTTTGATTATTAATGGAATTATAGCCTTTCATTTTGCGATTTTTTTTTAAACAAAATAAAATATTTCATAGCACTAACTTCTTTTACATATTTTGTTATATTGTCAACACTATTTTTGTTTAGTAGCCAAAAAAACACACTTGCAGTTTTTTTTCTATTTGAAGAACATATGACTGCCATTGTTGATGTTGTAGAGATGTTTTTTTTTTTTTTGATTTTGTTTCGTTAACTCTTTTGTATTAAAGCACCTCCAATATATGTATCCATTTTAGTTTGCAAATTCAGTATATTTATAATTTATTACTTACAGCAAAAAATAATAGAAACAATTTTATCAGTTATGCTTACGAAACTATATAAATAGACTTGAAGTTGGCTGCAAAAGCAGTAGCCTGTGTAAAGAACAAGTTAGCGACATGTAACTGTTACGTAACGTGTCAGCCTTTTTTTCACATGAAAAGTATTGGGACGTTCCGGTTTCGTTCGGTAACTGTTTTAAATGATTCTCATGTAAAAAAAACAACTGACTCGTTACGGTTACGGTTAGAAAACATTGACCTTTTATATGTATTATAATGCTATGAATGCATTTATTTTTATTTTATTTTATTTATATATTCTTTTTTTTTGTATTGTATATTATTTTTTTTTATTATTATTACTATTTCATTTAATTATTTTTTTCTTTAAATAAATTAATACATAAAAATTTGTTTTTTAAATTATTGGTGAACTTTTACTCCCTTTATTTACTGCCTTTATATTAACTGGTAGTGTCTGCTTGTCGACAAAATTTTGGATCGATTTTTAGCCCCTTTCCCGTGAGCCAATCGATCTGAAATTTTGCATGCAGGCTCGTGGCAATGACAGAAATGATCTAACAAATTTTTTAGTGATGCCAAAACAATGGAAACTTTTAAAATTTTCTACCAGAGTTCACAAAAAAATGTACAAAGGGTTTGTTTTTATTATATTATTACCACAACGACCACAAAAACAACAAGTCCAGCTATGACAACAATGCAACATTTAGAATAACAACAGGAACAATATGGAAACATCATGTTTTTCATTTTTTTTTTAATTTTTCATAGATTTACCTGGACCTGTTCCACCGATTTTAATGATTTTTGAAGTAAAAATCTTCCCATGAATTTGGTGAATCATTCTCACTAAAAATTATCACCCTAGCTATCCTATTGAGGGCGTGATCGTGACAAGAACAACATAGAAAATTATATTTTTTCAAGACTTTTTTTAGTTCTTCATTCAAATCTCGGGCCCTAACCGACCGATTTGGACAATTTTAAACAGCAAACTTTTCAGGATGTTAATGAATCATTTTTTATGCCAACGAGCACCCTAGCTGCCCGATTGATGCCGTCATCGTGATTTCCACAGACGGACAGACGGACATCGCTATATCAACTCCGGTTGTTATAACGATCACAAATATATATATTTTATGAGGTCCAAATTTTTTTTTCTAATTATTACAAACGGAATGACAAACTTATATATACCCTCTGCACACTGGAGTGGAGGGTATAAAAATAAAGATATTAAACATAAACATAAAATCATCTTATCAAACAAGAAGTAATTTGTTTTTTTCTATTCTTCTTTGTGTTTTTCGCTTATTTTGACAGAGATATCACTCGTTTACAATTTAAATAAATAGAAAAATAGATTTGTCGACTGTCGTTAAGATGTACGTTCTTAGTGAATCACTTAATCCTTAGTGTAAATAACAATAGCTGTCGATATATTTTGGTATTGTCGGATCGTTGAAATTTGCAGAATCGGACTACAGAACACATTGATTTAAATTCAATGAATTTTAGAAAACCTCAAATGATATTTAAGAATTGCGAACACAAAAATTGTTACATAAATAAACGGAATTTGATGAGAATATTATTTTTTATATATAAATTTTCACAATTTTTTTTGGATGAATATTTGAAGTTTTCCAGAAAATAAAGATAACAAATTATTTTATTTAAAATGTTTGGGACATTTGGTTTTTTGCGTTTGGCATCCCTAATTTGATTATTTATTATTATCAAAAATTTATTCTCTATGTTTTCCAAATATGGCAATATTTTAATAAAAACGTTGAGAGAGCTTTTTTTTGGTTATTATTTTGTTACTTCATCCGACCTATATGGCCGCAATGAAGAAATATTTGGCCAGTTAAAAGAAACTATACAGCCATCTCCAATTAGCGTTAGCATGATTTAATGCATATAGCCACCCTACACAACCATTACCTTTGCAATGGAGGTTAGGGCGAGCTATTTAATTAGCAAGAACTAAATTAAACGAGAAGTTATGTCATATAACAGGAAACGCATGCATATAGGTATATAACCTAAATGCATGCCGATCAGCAACCACGATGGCCAAAAAGCAAACACCGAAATAAATCCGAAATAATAGAAAAGACGAAAACCAACCCAAAGAATTTTCTGAAATAATTTGGTATTAAGTTTAAGAAATTGTTTACTTTTTCCAATATTTTGTTTACATTTATTATCAATACTCAAACCGAGGTGGAGGGTATCAAAGATTCGGCACAGCCGAATTTAACACTCTTACTTGTTTTTGACAGTTTTTTGTAAATCGCACGTGAACATCTGTAGTGCGGTTTCCCTGAGCCTGAGCAAGACCCCACCCATCCGCCGAGCTAGGCCCCTTCGCAAGCACGTGCGACCAGCAAAGGCTCAGGGAAACAGGAAGCGGAAATTCCACCAACGTCGCACCATTACATATTAATCTTTACAAGTTTTTATCTCTGTTCTAAACACAATTGTAGGTTCTTTATATGAATTTTATAATCTTTTTTATCAGTGAGATCAGCTAATAATTTGGGGAGTTTTCCTCCAGATAGTATTTAATTTTGCACACAAAATGGAAGATAGTTATGAGAATTATGAATTAAGTTGGGATATTCAAGATCAACTTCTAGAATATATCCGTAAGTAGATTCATCACTATATTCGTTTACTTTGAAATTTTCAACTTCGTCATGAGATAAAAACGAAAAATCTGAAATGGGGAGTTTTTGTGACATGGCCCAACCATACAAGTTATTAGCATCTATATATGCTAACTAATTTTCGTCTTTAGCAGAATCACATTCATTCATGTACTTATTGTTAGCCTTCGAAATTCTATAAGTGCACTGCGTAATTCCTCCTCGAATGGAAGTTTTCAGGAATGAATGCATTTCAGGATCACTTATTAATTCCATTTTTACATTTGTATATTTGAGCATAGCATCCCATGACAAAGAAGGAGCGGTAATGAGTATAGTTACATGGATCTAAACCGTAAATTTTCTTACAAACTGATCTAAAATTCTCAAAAATATCCGGCAAAATAAAAACATCGCTCTTAAGATACAACAACATGTAGTCTTTAAGAGTACTGCATTGAAATATATTCCAAACCTTTTTAGCAAAAGTATAGTCTTCCTCAGAACACTCCCTGTCATCTAAATGATTATAAAAATGCTCTCTGTTGGGTAAAGACTGCTCATTCAGTTTTTCAAAACTATCAACATAGTCATACGGGAAAACGCCTTTTCTATTCATAACTTCGAAATGTTCTTGTTTAGGGTATTTCTTTTTGAGTATCTTAAAATCTTCTTTATTTAAGTAGCTTGCCAACTTTTCTATACTGGAATTTAAAAACCTGTTCGAATCTATAAAATTTAATGTGTATTTTATTTTATTCCCGCTTAAAAATTTTTTGGTCATTGAAATATATAGCTCCTTATTGCATGGTATAACTGAAAGATTACTACCTAATTCCGTAATAAAAAGATGGATATCATACCTTTTTCCTGAAAAAGAGTATACAACTTAATACGGAATAAATATTTAAGACTGAATAAAAACATACCTTCAAATGAATAATATTCATCTAATTCGCCATTATACGTGTGTTTTATATAGTATGCTACTGCACACGCTTTGTGGTTTTGAATTACTGTAGTTCCTTTCCCTCTTGTTTTGTTGTATACAGGCAAAAGTACAGATTCCATATCAGCATACATCACAACTGACGGAGAAATCTTTCTTTCGAAGTGTGTGAATGAAAGCATTGAACCTTGCTTTGGGTATGTTGTTGTTACTTTTGAACATTCCGTTTTGTGGCGCACGCAGTTATTGAAATATAAAAATCATGTGAGTCCGATCACAAGAGAGATGTGTAAACATCTAATAATTAAAGAAAACATCAACATCATATTTTCCAGTGCATAAAAAATAAGTCGATTATGCTGTTTTCTGAAAATCAATTGATGTTTTCTGAAATGCAATTGATGTTTTCTGAAATTCAATTGATGTTTTCTGAAATACAATTAATGTTTTCAGCAATTCAAATGATGCTTTTTGAAATTCGATTGATGTTTTCTAAAATACAATTAATGTTCTCAGCAATTCAAACAATGCTTTTTGAAATTCAATTGATGTTTTCTGAAATTCTATTTATGTTTTCTGAAATTCAAATAATGTTTTCTGAAATACAATTGATGTTTTCTGAAATACAATTCATGTTTTCTGAAATTCTATTGATGTTTTCTGAAATTCAATTGATGTTTTCTGAAACTCGAATGATGTTTTCTGAAATTACATTGATGTTTTCTGAAATTCTATTTATGTTTTCTGAAATTCAAATGATGTTTTCTGAAACTCGAATGATGTTTTCTGAACTTATATTGATGTTTTCTGAAATTCTATTTACGTTTTCTGAAATTCAAATGATGTTTTCTGAAATACAATTGATGTTTTCTGAAATTCTATTTATGTTTTCTGAAATTCAAATGATGTTTTCTGAAATACAATTGATGTTTTCTGAAATACAATTGATGTTTTCTGAAATTATATTGATGTTTTCTGAAATTCAATTGATGTTTTCTGAAATTTTATTGATGTTTTCTAAAATACAGTTTATGTTTTCTGAAATTCTATTGATGTTTTCTGAAATACAATTGATGTTTTCTGAAATTATTTTGGTGGTTTCTGAAATACAATTGATGTTTTCTGAAATTATATTGATGTTTTCTGAAATTCAATTGATGTTTTCTGAAACTCGAATGATGTTTTCTGAAATTATATTGATGTTTTCTGAAATTCTATTTATGTTTTTTGAAATTCAAATGATGTTTTCTGAAATTATATTGATGGTTTCTGAAATACAATTGATGTTTTCTGAAATTCTATTGATGTTTTCTGAAATTCAATTGATGTTTTCTGAAACTCGAATGATGTTTTCTGAAATTATATTGATGGTATCTGAAATACAATTGATGTTTTCTGAAATTCTATTGATGCTTTCTGAAATTCAATTGATGTTTTCTGAAACTCGAATGATGTTTTCTGAAATTATATTGATGTTTTCTGAAATTCTGTTTATGTTTTTTGAAATTCAAATGATGTTTTCTGAAATTATATTGATGGTTTCTGAAATACAATTGATGTTTTCTGAAATTCTATTGATGTTTTCTGAAATTCAGTTGATGTTTTCTGAAATTATATTGATGTTTTCTGAAATTCTATTTATGTTTTCTGAAATTCAAGTGATGTTTTCTGAAATTCTATTGATGTTTTCTGAAATTCAATTGATGTTTTCTGAAATTATATTGATATTTTCTGAAATTCTATTTATGTTTTCTGAAATTCAAATGATGTTTTCTGAAATTATATTGATGGTTTCTGAAATACAATTGATGTTTTGTGAAATTCTATTGATGCTTTCTGAAATTCAATTGATGTTTTCTGAAACTCGAATGATGTTTTCTGAAATTATATTGATGTTTTCTGAAATTCTATTTATGTTTTCTGAAATTCAATTGATGTTTTCTGAAATATATTGATGTTTTCTGAAATTCTGTTTATGTTTTCTGAAATACAATTGATGTTTTCTGAAATTCTATTGATGCTTTCTGAAATTCAAGTGATGTTTTCTGAAATTCTATTGATGTTTTCTGAAAATCAGTTGATGTTTTCTGAAATTATATTGATGTTTTCTGAAATTCTATTTATGTTTTCTGAAATTCAAATGATGTTTTCTGAAATTCTACTGATTGTTTCTGAAATACAATTGATGTTTTCTGAAATTATATTGATGTTTTCTGAAATTCTATTTATGTTTTCTGAAATTCAAATGATGTTTTCTGAAATTATATTGCTGGTGTCTGAAATACAATTGATGTTTTCTGAAATTATATTGATGTTTTCTGTAATTCTAGTTATGTTTCCTGAAATTCAAATGATGTTTTCTGAAATTATATTAATGGTTTCTGAAATACAATTGATGTTTTCTGAAATTCTATTGATGCTTTCTGAAATTCAATTGATGTTTTCTGAAACTCGAATGATGTTTTCTGAAATTATATTGAGGGTTTCTGAAATACAATTGATGTTTTCTGAAATTATATTGATGTTTTCTGAAATTCTAGTGATGTTTCCTCAAATTCAAATGATGTTTTCTGAAATTATATTAATGTTTTCTGAAATACAATTGATGTTTTCTGAAATTTTATTGATGTTTTCTGAAATTCTATTTATGTTTTCCGAAATTCAAATGATGTTTTCTGAAATTATATTGATGGTTTCTAAAATACAATTGATGTTTTCTGAAATTCTATTTATGTTTTCTGAAATTCAAATGATATTTTCTGAAATACAATTGATGTTTTCTGAAATACAATTGATGTTTTCTGAAATTATATTGATGTTTTCTGAAATACAATTGATGTTTTCTGAAATTCTATTGTTGTTTTCTGAAATTCAAATGATGTTTTCTGATATTATATTGATGGTTTCTGAAATACAATTGATGTTTTCTGAAATTCTATTTATGTTTTCTGAAATTCAAATGATGTTTTCTGAAATTATATTGATGGTTTCTGAAATACAATTGATGTTTTCTGAAATTATATTGAGGGTTTCTGAAATACAATTGATGTTTTCTGAAATTATATTGATGTTTTCTGAAATTCTATTTATGTTTTTTGAAATTCAAATGATGTTTTCTTAAATTATATTGATGTTTTCTGAAATTCTATTTATGTTTTCTGAAATTCAAATGATGTTTTCTGAAATTATATTGATGTTTTCTGAAATTCAATTGATGCTTTCTGAAATTCAATTTATGTTTTCTGAAATTCAAATGATGTTTTCTGAAATTATATTGATGTTTTCTAAAATACAATTGATGTTTTCTGAAATTCTATTTATGTTTTCTGAAATTCAAATGATGTTTTCTGAAATTATATTGATGGTTTCTGAAATACAATTGTTGTTTTCTGAAATTCTATTGATGCTTTCTGAAATTCAATTGATGTTTTCTGAAACTCGAATGATGTTTTCTGAAATAATGTTGATGTTTTCTGAAATTATATTGAGGGTTTCTGAAATACAATAGATGTTTTCTGAAATTATATTTATGTTTTTTGAAATTCAAATGATGTTTTCTGAAATTATATTGATGTTTTCTGAAATTCTACTTATGTTTTCGGAAATTCAAATGATATTTTCTGAAATACAATTGATGTTTTCTGAAATACAATTGATGTTTTCTGAAATTATATTGATGTTTTCTGAAATACAATTGATGTTTTCTGAAATTCTATTCTACAATTGAGGTTTTCTGAAATTCTATTGATGTTTTCTGAAATTCAATTGATGTTTTCTGAAACTAGAATGATGTTTTCTGAAATTATATTGATGTTTTCTGAAATTCTATTTATGTTTTCTGAAATTCAAATGATGTTTTCTGAAACTCGAATGATGTTTTCTGAAATTATATTGATGTTTTCTGAAATTCTATTGATGATTTCTGAAATTCAATTGATGTTTTCTGAAACTCGAATGATGTTTTCTGAAATTATATTCATGTTTTCTGAAATTCTATTTATGTTTTCTGAAATTCAAATGATGTTTTCTGAAACTCGAATGATGTTTTCTGAAATTATATTGATGTTTTCTGAAATTCTATTTACGTTTTCTGAAATTCAAATGATGTTTTCTGAAATACAATTGATGTTTTCTGAAATTCAAAAGATGTTTTCTGAAATACAATTGATGTTTTCTGAAATACAATTGATGTTTTCTGAAATTATATTGATGTTTTCTGAAATTCAATTGATGTTTTCTGAAATTTTATTGATGTTTTCTAAAATACAGTTTATGTTTTCTGAAATTCTATTGATGTTTTCTGAAATACAATTGATGTTTTCTGAAATTATTTTGGTGGTTTCTGAAATACAATTGATGTTTTCTGAAATTATATTGATGTTTTCTGAAATTTTATTTATGTTTTCTGAAATTCAAATGATGTTTTCTGAAATTATATTGCTGGTATCTGAAATACAATTGTTGTTTTCTGAAATTCTATTGATGCTTTCTGAAATTCAATTGATGTTTTCTGAAACTCGAATGATGTTTTCTGAAATTATATTGATGTTTTCTGAAATTCTATTTATGTTTTTTGAAATTCAAATGATGTTTTCTGAAATTATATTGATGGTTTCTGAAATACAATTGATGTTTTCTGAAATTCTATTGATGTTTTCTGAAATTCAATTGATGTTTTCTGAAACTCGAATGATGTTTTCTGAAATTATATTGATGTTTTCTGAAATTCTATTTATGTTTTCTGAAATTCAAGCGATGTTTTCTGAAATTCTATTGATGTTTTCTGAAATTCAATTGATGTTTTCTGAAATTATATTGATATTTTCTGAAATTCTATTTATGTTTTCTGAAATTCAAATGATGTTTTCTGAAATTATATTGATGGTTTCTGAAATTCTATTTATGTTTTCTGAAATTCAAATGATGTTTTCTGAAATTCTACTGATTGTTTCTGAAATACAATTGATGTTTTCTGAAATTATATTGATGTTTTCTGATTTTCTATTGATGTTTTCTGAAATTCAATTGATGTTTTCTGAAACTCGAATGATGTTTTCTGAAATTATATTGATGTTTTCTGAAATTCTATTTATGTTTTCTGAAATTCAATTGATGTTTTCTGAAATTATATTGATGTTTTCTGAAATTCTGTTTATGTTTTCTGAAATACAATTGATGTTTTCTGAAATTCTATTGATGCTTTCTGAAATTCAAGTGATGTTTTCTGAAATTCTATTGATGTTTTCTGAAAATCAGTTGATGTTTTCTGAAATTATATTGATGTTTTCTGAAATTTTATTTATGTTTTCTGAAATTCAAATGATGTTTTCTGAAATTCTACTGATTGTTTCTGAAATACAATTGATGTTTTCTGAAATTATATTGTTGATTTCTAAAATCCTATTTATGTTTTCTGAAATTCAAATGATGTTTTCTGAAATTATATTGCTGGTGTCTGAAATACAATTGATGTTTTCTGAAATTATATTGATGTTTTCTGAAATTCAATTGATGTTTTTTGAAATTCAAATGATGTTTTCTGAAATTATATTAATGGTTTCTCAAATACAATTGATGTTTTCTGAAATTCTATTGATGCTTTCTGAAATTCAATTGATGTTTTCTGAAATTCTATTGTTGGTTTCTGAAATTCAAATGATGTTTTCTGAAATTATATTGAGGGTTTCTGAAATACAATTGATGTTTTCTGAAATTATATTGATGTTTTCTGACATTCTAGTTATGTTTCCTGAAATTCAAATGATGTTTTCTGAAATTATATTAATGGTTTCTGAAATACAATTGATGTTTTCTGAAATTCTATTGATGCTTTCTGAAATTCAATTGATGTTTTCTGAAATTCTATTGTTGGTTTCTGAAATTCAAATGATGTTTTCTGAAATTATATTGAGGGTTTCTGAAATACAATTGATGTTTTCTGAAATTATATTGATGTTTTCTGACATTCTAGTTATGTTTTCTGAAATTCAAATGATGTTTTCTGAAATTATATTGATGGTTTCTAAAATACAATTGATGTTTTCTGAAATTCTATTTATGTTTTCTGAAATTCAAATGATGTTTTCTGAAATACAATTGATGTTTTCTGAAATACAATTGATGTTTTCTGAAATTATATTGGTGTTTTCTGAAATACAATTGATGTTTTCTGAAATTCTATTGTTGGTTTCTGAAATTCAAATGATGTTTTCTGATATTATATTGATGGTTTCTGAAATACAATTGAAGTTTTCTGAAATTCTATTTATGTTTTCTGAAATTCAAATGATGTTTTCTGAAATTATATTGATGGTTTCTGAAATACAATTGATGTTTTCTGAAATTATATTGAGGGTTTCTGAAATACAATTGATGTTTTCTGAAATTATATTGATGTTTTCTGAAATTCTATTTATGTTTTTTGAAATTCAAATGATGTTTTCTTAAATTATATTGATGTTTTCTGAAATTCTATTTATGTTTTCTGAAATTCAAATGATGTTTTCTGAAATTATATTGATGTTTTCTGAAATTCAATTGTTGCTTTCTGAAATTCAATTTATGTTTTCTGAAATTCAAATGATGTTTTCTGAAATTATATTTATGTTTTCTAAAATACAATTGATGTTTTCTGAACTTCTATTTATGTTTTCTGAAATTCAAATGATGTTTTCTGAAATTATATTGATGGTTTCTGAAATACAATTGTTGTTTTCTGAAATTCTATTGATGCTTTCTGAAATTCAATTGATGTTTTCTGAAACTCGAATGATGTTTTCTGAAATTATATTGATGTTTTCTGAAATTATATTGAGGGTTTCTGAAATACAATAGATGTTTTCTGAAATTATATTGATGTTTTCTGAAATTCTATTTATGTTTTCTGAAATTCAATTGATGTTTTCTGAAATATATTGATGTTTTCTGAAATTCTGTTTATGTTTTCTGAAATACAATTGATGTTTTCTGAAATTCTATTGATGCTTTCTGAAATTCAAGTGATGTTTTCTGAAATTCTATTGATGTTTTCTGAAAATCAGTTGATGTTTTCTGAAATTATATTGATGTTTTCTGAAATTCTATTTATGTTTTCTGAAATTCAAATGATGTTTTCTGAAATTCTACTGATTGTTTCTGAAATACAATTGATGTTTTCTGAAATTATATTGATGTTTTCTGAAATTCTATTTATGTTTTCTGAAATTCAAATGATGTTTTCTGAAATTATATTGCTGGTGTCTGAAATACAATTGATGTTTTCTGAAATTATATTGATGTTTTCTGTAATTCTAGTTATGTTTCCTGAAATTCAAATGATGTTTTCTGAAATTATATTAATGGTTTCTGAAATACAATTGATGTTTTCTGAAATACAATTGATGTTTTCTGAAATTATATTGATGTTTTCTGAAATACAATTGATGTTTTCTGAAATTCTATTGTTGTTTTCTAAGATTCAAATGATGTTTTCTGATATTATATTGATGGTTTCTGAAATACAATTGATGTTTTCTGAAATTCTATTTATGTTTTCTGAAATTCAAATGATGTTTTCTGAAATTATATTGATGGTTTCTGAAATATAATTGATGTTTTCTGAAATTATATTGAGGGTTTCTGAAATACAATTGATGGTTTCTGAAATTATATTGATGTTTTCTGAAATTCTATTTATGTTTTTTGAAATTCAAATGATGTTTTCTGAAATACAATTGATGTTTTCTGAAATTCTATTTATGTTTTCTGAAATTCAAATAATGTTTTCTGAAATTATATTGATGTTTTCTGAAATTCAATTGATGTTTTCTGAAACTCGAATGATGTTTTCTGAAATTATATTGATGTTTTCTGAAATTCTATTTATGTTTTTTGAAATTCAAATGATGTTTTCTGAAATTATATTGATGTTTTCTGAACTTCTATTTATGTTTTCTGAAATTCTATTGATGCTTTTTGAAATTCAATTGATGTTTTCTGAAACTCGAATGATGTTTTCTGAAATTATATTGATGTTTTCTGAAATTATATTGAGGGTTTCTGAAATACAATTGATGTTTTCTGAAATTATATTTATGTTTTTTGAAATTCAAATGATGTTTTCTGAAATTATATTGATGTTTTCTGAAATTCTATTTATGTTTTCTGAAATTCAAATGATGTTTTCTGAAATTATATTGATGTTTTCTGAAATTCTATTGATGCTTTCTGAAATTCAATTAATGTTTTCTGAAACTCGAATGATGTTTTCTGAAATTATATTGATGGTTTCTGAAATACAATTGTTGTTTTCTGAAATTCTATTGATGCTTTCTGAATTTCAATTGATGTTTTCTGAAACTCGAATGATGTTTTCTGAAATTATGTTGTTATTTTCTGAAATTATATTGAGGGTTTCTGAAATACAATAGATGTTTTCTGAAATTATATTTATGTTTTTTGAAATTCAAATGATGTTTTCTGAAATTATATTGATGTTTTCTGAAATTCTACTTATGTTTTCGGAAATTCAAATGATATTTTCTGAAATACAATTGATGTTTTCTGAAATACAATTGATGTTTTCTGATATTATATTGATGTTTTCTGAAATACAATTGATGTTTTCTGAAATTCTATTCTACAATTGAGGTTTTCTGAAATTCTATTGATGTTTTCTGAAATTCAATTGATGTTTTCTGAAACTCGAATGATGTTTTCTGAAATTATATTGATGTTTTCTGAAATTCTATTTATGTTTTCTGAAATTCAAATGATGTTTTCTGAAACTCGAATGATGTTTTCTGAAATTATATTGATGTTTTCTGAAATTCTATTGATGATTTCTGAAATTCAATTGATGTTTTCTGAAACTCGAATGATGTTTTCTGAAATTATATTCATGTTTTCTGAAATTCTATTTATGTTTTCTGAAATTCAAATGATGTTTTCTGAAACTCGAATGATGTTTTCTGAAATTATATTGATGTTTTCTGAAATTCTATTTACGTTTTCTGAAATTCAAATGATGTTTTCTGAAATACAATTGATGTTTTCTGAAATTCTATTTATGTTTTCTGAAATTCAAATGATGTTTTCTGAAATACAATTGATGTTTTCTGAAATACAATTGATGTTTTCTGAAATTATATTGATGTTTTCTGAAATTCAATTGATGTTTTCTGAAATTTTATTGATGTTTTCTAAAATACAGTTTATGTTTTCTGAAATTCTATTGATGTTTTCTGAAATACAATTGATGTTTTCTGAAATTATTTTGGTGGTTTCTGAAATACAATTGATGTTTTCTGAAATTATATTGATGTTTTCTGAAATTTTATTTATGTTTTCTGAAATTCAAATGATGTTTTCTGAAATTATATTGATGGTTTCTGAAATACAATTGATGTTTTCTGAAATTCTATTGATGTTTTCTGAAATTCAATTGATGTTTTCTGAAACTCGAATGATGTTTTCTGAAATTATATTGATGTTTTCTGAAATTCTATTTATGTTTTCTGAAATTCAAGTGATGTTTTCTGAAATTCTATTGATGTTTTCTGAAATTCAATTGATGTTTTCTGAAATTATATTGATATTTTCTGAAATTCTATTTATGTTTTCTGAAATTCAAATGATGTTTTCTGAAATTATATTGATGGTTTCTGAAATTCTATTTATGTTTTCTGAAATTCAATTGATGTTTTCTGAAACTCGAATGATGTTTTCTGAAATTATATTCATGTTTTCTGAAATTCTATTTATGTTTTCTGAAATTCAAATGATGTTTTCTGAAATTCTATTGTTGGTTTCTGAAATTCAAATGATGTTTTCTGATATTATATTGATGGTTTCTGAAATACAATTGAAGTTTTCTGAAATTCTATTTATGTTTTCTGAAATTCAAATGATGTTTTCTGAAATTATATTGATGGTTTCTGAAATACAATTGATGTTTTCTGAAATTATATTGAGGGTTTCTGAAATACAATTGATGTTTTCTGAAATTATATTGATGTTTTCTGAAATTCTATTTATGTTTTTTGAAATTCAAATGATGTTTTCTTAAATTATATTGATGTTTTCTGAAATTCTATTTATGTTTTCTGAAATTCAAATGATGTTTTCTGAAATTATATTGATGTTTTCTGAAATTCAATTGTTGCTTTCTGAAATTCAATTTATGTTTTCTGAAATTCAAATGATGTTTTCTGAAATTATATTTATGTTTTCTAAAATACAATTGATGTTTTCTGAACTTCTATTTATGTTTTCTGAAATTCAAATGATGTTTTCTGAAATTATATTGATGGTTTCTGAAATACAATTGTTGTTTTCTGAAATTCTATTGATGCTTTCTGAAATTCAATTGATGTTTTCTGAAACTCGAATGATGTTTTCTGAAATTATATTGATGTTTTCTGAAATTATATTGAGGGTTTCTGAAATACAATAGATGTTTTCTGAAATTATATTGATGTTTTCTGAAATTCTACTTATGTTTTCGGGAATTCAAATGATGTTTTCTGAAATACAATTGATGTTTTCTGAAATACAATTGATGTTTTCTGAAATTATATTGATGTTTTCTGAAATACAGTTGATGTTTTCTGAAATTCTATTGTTGTTTTTTAAGATTCAAATGATGTTTTCTGATATTATATTGATGGTTTCTGAAATACAATTGATGTTTTCTGAAATTCTATTTATGTTTTCTGAAATTCAAATGATGTTTTCTGAAATTATATTGATGGTTTCTGAAATATAATTGATGGTTTCTGAAATTATATTGATGTTTTCTGAAATTCTATTTATGTTTTTTGAAATTCAAATGATGTTTTCTGAAATACAATTGATGTTTTCTGAAATTCTATTTATGTTTTCTGAAATTCAAATGATGTTTTCTGAAATTATATTGATGTTTTCTGAAATTCAATTGATGTTTTCTGAAACTCGAATGATGTTTTCTGAAATTATATTGATGTTTTCTGAAATTCTATTTATGTTTTTTGAAATTCAAATGATGTTTTCTGAAATTATATTGATGTTTTCTGAACTTCTATTTATGTTTTCTGAAATTCTATTGATGCTTTCTGAAATTCAATTGATGTTTTCTGAAACTCGAATGATGTTTTCTGAAATTATATTGATGTTTTCTGAAATTATATTGAGGGTTTCTGAAATACAATTGATGTTTTCTGAAATTATATTTATGTTTTTTGAAATTCAAATGATGTTTTCTGAAATTATATTGATGTTTTCTGAAATTCTATTTATGTTTTCTGAAATTCAAATGATGTTTTCTGAAATTATATTGATGTTTTCTGAAATTCTATTGATGCTTTCTGAAATTCAATTAATGTTTTCTGAAACTCGAATGATGTTTTCTGAAATTATATTGATGGTTTCTGAAATACAATTGTTGTTTTCTGAAATTCTATTGATGCTTTCTGAAATTCAATTGATGTTTTCTGAAACTCGAATGATGTTTTCTGAAATTATGTTGATATTTTCTGAAATTATATTGAGGGTTTCTGAAATACAATAGATGTTTTCTGAAATTATATTTATGTTTTTTGAAATTCAAATGATGTTTTCTGAAATTCTACTTATGTTTTCGGAAATTCAAATGATATTTTCTGAAATACAATTGATGTTTTCTGAAATACAATTGATGTTTTCTGAAATTATATTGATGTTTTCTGAAATACAATTGATGTTTTCTGAAATTCTATTCTACAATTGAGGTTTTCTGAAATTCTATTGATGTTTTCTGAAATTCAATTGATGTTTTCTGAAACTCGAATGATGTTTTCTGAAATTATATTGATGTTTTCTGAAATTCTATTTATGTTTTCTGAAATTCAAATGATGTTTTCTGAAACTCGAATGATGTTTTCTGAAATTATATTGATGTTTTCTGAAATTCTATTGATGATTTCTGAAATTCAATTGATGTTTTCTGAAACTCGAATGATGTTTTCTGAAATTATATTCATGTTTTCTGAAATTCTATTTATGTTTTCTGAAATTCAAATGATGTTTTCTGAAACTCGAATGATGTTTTCTGAAATTATATTGATGTTTTCTGAAATTCTATTTACGTTTTCTGAAATTCAAATGATGTTTTCTGAAATACAATTGATGTTTTCTGAAATTCTATTTATGTTTTCTGAAATTCAAATGATGTTTTCTGAAATACAATTGATGTTTTCTGAAATACAATTGATGTTTTCTGAAATTATATTGATGTTTTCTGAAATTCAATTGATGTTTTCTGAAATTTTATTGATGTTTTCTAAAATACAGTTTATGTTTTCTGAAATTCTATTGATGTTTTCTGAAATACAATTGATGTTTTCTGAAATTATTTTGGTGGTTTCTGAAATACAATTGATGTTTTCTGAAATTATATTGATGTTTTCTGAAATTTTATTTATGTTTTCTGAAATTCAAATGATGTTTTCTGAAATTATATTGATGGTATCTGAAATACAATTGATGTTTTCTGAAATTCTATTGATGCTTTCTGAAATTCAATTGATGTTTTCTGAAACTCGAATGATGTTTTCTGAAATTATATTGATGTTTTCTGAAATTCTATTTATGTTTTTTGAAATTCAAATGATGTTTTCTGAAATTATATTGATGGTTTCTGAAATACAATTGATGTTTTCTGAAATTCTATTGATGTTTTCTGAAATTCAATTGATGTTTTCTGAAACTCGAATGATGTTTTCTGAAATTATATTGATGTTTTCTGAAATTCTATTTATGTTTTCTGAAATTCAAGTGATGTTTTCTGAAATTCTATTGATGTTTTCTGAAATTCAATTGATGTTTTCTGAAATTATATTGATATTTTCTGAAATTCTATTTATGTTTTCTGAAATTCAAATGATGTTTTCTGAAATTATATTGATGGTTTCTGAAATTCTATTTATGTTTTCTGAAATTGAAATGATGTTTTCTGAAATTCTACTGATTGTTTCTGAAATACAATTGATGTTTTCTGAAATTATATTGATGTTTTCTGAAATTCTATTGATGTTTTCTGAAATTCAATTGATGTTTTCTGAAACTCGAATGATGTTTTCTGAAATTATATTGATGTTTTCTGAAATTCTATTTATGTTTTCTGAAATTCAATTGATGTTTTCTGAAATTATATTGATGTTTTCTGAAATTCTGTTTATGTTTTCTGAAATACAATTGATGTTTTCTGAAATTCTATTGATGCTTTCTGAAATTCAAGTGATGTTTTCTAAAATTCTATTGATGTTTTCTGAAAATCAGTTGATGTTTTCTGAAATTCTACTGATTGTTTCTGATATACAATTGATGTTTTCTGAAATTATATTGATGTTTTCTGAAATTCTATTTATGTTTTCTGAAATTCAAATGATGTTTTCTGAAATTATATTGCTGGTGTCTGAAATACAATTGATGTTTTCTGAAATTATATTGATGTTTTCTGAAATTCAATTGATGTTTTTTGAAATTCAAATGATGTTTTCTGAAATTATATTAATGGTTTCTGAAATACAATTGATGTTTTCTGAAATTCTATTGATGCTTTCTGAAATTCAATTGATGTTTTCTGAAATTCTATTGTTGGTTTCTGAAATTCAAATGATGTTTTCTGAAATTATATTGAGGGTTTCTGAAATACAATTGATGTTTTCTGAAATTATATTGATGTTTTCTGACATTCTAGTTATGTTTCCTGAAATTCAAATGATGTTTTCTGAAATTATATTAATGGTTTCTGAAATACAATTGATGTTTTCTGAAATTCTATTGATGCTTTCTGAAATTCAATTGATGTTTTTTGAAATTCAAATGATGTTTTCTGAAATTATATTGATGTTTTCTGAAATTCTATTTATGTTTTCTGAAATTCAAATGATGTTTTCTGAAATTATATTGATGGTTTCTAAAATACAATTGATGTTTTCTGAAATTCTATTTATGTTTTCTGAAATTCAAATGATGTTTTCTGAAATACAATTGATGTTTTCTGAAATACAATTGATGTTTTCTGAAATTATATTGATGTTTTCTGAAATACAATTGATGTTTTCTGAAATTCTATTGTTGGTTTCTGAAATTCAAATGATGTTTTCTGATATTATATTGATGGTTTCTGAAATACAATTGATGTTTTCTGAAACTCGAATGATGTTTTCTGAAATTATATTGATGTTTTCTGAAATTATATTGAGGGTTTCTGAAATACAATTGATGTTTTCTGAAATTATATTTATGTTTTTTGAAATTCAAATGATGTTTTCTGAAATTATATTGATGTTTTCTGAAATTCTATTTATGTTTTCTGAAATTCAAATGATGTTTTCTGAAATTATATTGATGTTTTCTGAAATTCTATTGATGCTTTCTGAAATTCAATTAATGTTTTCTGAAACTCGAATGATGTTTTCTGAAATTATATTGATGGTTTCTGAAATACAATTGTTGTTTTCTGAAATTCTATTGATGCTTTCTGAAATTCAATTGATGTTTTCTGAAACTCGAATGATGTTTTCTGAAATTATGTTGTTATTTTCTGAAATTATATTGAGGGTTTCTGAAATACAATAGATGTTTTCTGAAATTATATTTATGTTTTTTGAAATTCAAATGATGTTTTCTGAAATTATATTGATGTTTTCTGAAATTCTACTTATGTTTTCGGAAATTCAAATGATATTTTCTGAAATACAATTGATGTTTTCTGAAATACAATTGATGTTTTCTGATATTATATTGATGTTTTCTGAAATACAATTGATGTTTTCTGAAATTCTATTCTACAATTGAGGTTTTCTGAAATTCTATTGATGTTTTCTGAAATTCAATTGATGTTTTCTGAAACTCGAATGATGTTTTCTGAAATTATATTGATGTTTTCTGAAATTCTATTTATGTTTTCTGAAATTCAAATGATGTTTTCTGAAACTCGAATGATGTTTTCTGAAATTATATTGATGTTTTCTGAAATTCTATTGATGATTTCTGAAATTCAATTGATGTTTTCTGAAACTCGAATGATGTTTTCTGAAATTATATTCATGTTTTCTGAAATTCTATTTATGTTTTCTGAAATTCAAATGATGTTTTCTGAAACTCGAACGATGTTTTCTGAAATTATATTGATGTTTTCTGAAATTCTATTTACGTTTTCTGAAATTCAAATGATGTTTTCTGAAATACAATTGATGTTTTCTGAAATTCTATTTATGTTTTCTGAAATTCAAATGATGTTTTCTGAAATACAATTGATGTTTTCTGAAATACAATTGATGTTTTCTGAAATTATATTGATGTTTTCTGAAATTCAATTGATGTTTTCTGAAATTTTATTGCTGTTTTCTAAAATACAGTTTATGTTTTCTGAAATTCTATTGATGTTTTCTGAAATACAATTGATGTTTTCTGAAATTATTTTGGTGGTTTCTGAAATACAATTGATGTTTTCTGAAATTATATTGATGTTTTCTGAAATTTTATTTATGTTTTCTGAAATTCAAATGATGTTTTCTGAAATTATATTGATGGTATCTGAAATACAATTGATGTTTTCTGAAATTCTATTGATGCTTTCTGAAATTCAATTGATGTTTTCTGAAACTCGAATGATGTTTTCTGAAATTATATTGATGTTTTCTGAAATTCTATTTATGTTTTTTGAAATTCAAATGATGTTTTCTGAAATTATATTGATGGTTTCTGAAATACAATTGATGTTTTCTGAAATTCTATTGATGTTTTCTGAAATTCAATTGATGTTTTCTGAAACTCGAATGATGTTTTCTGAAATTATATTGATGTTTTCTGAAATTCTATTTATGTTTTCTGAAATTCAAGTGATGTTTTCTGAAATTCTATTGATGTTTTCTGAAATTCAATTGATGTTTTCTGAAATTATATTGATATTTTCTGAAATTCTATTTATGTTTTCTGAAATTCAAATGATGTTTTCTGAAATTATATTGATGGTTTCTGAAATTCTATTTATGTTTTCTGAAATTCAATTGATGTTTTCTGAAACTCGAATGATGTTTTCTGAAATTATATTCATGTTTTCTGAAATTCTATTTATGTTTTCTGAAATTCAAATGATGTTTTCTGAAATTCTATTGTTGGTTTCTGAAATTCAAATGATGTTTTCTGATATTATATTGATGGTTTCTGAAATACAATTGAAGTTTTCTGAAATTCTATTTATGTTTTCTGAAATTCAAATGATGTTTTCTGAAATTATATTGATGGTTTCTGAAATACAATTGATGTTTTCTGAAATTATATTGAGGGTTTCTGAAATACAATTGATGTTTTCTGAAATTATATTGATGTTTTCTGAAATTCTATTTATGTTTTTTGAAATTCAAATGATGTTTTCTTAAATTATATTGATGTTTTCTGAAATTCTATTTATGTTTTCTGAAATTCAAATGATGTTTTCTGAAATTATATTGATGTTTTCTGAAATTCAATTGTTGCTTTCTGAAATTCAATTTATGTTTTCTGAAATTCAAATGATGTTTTCTGAAATTATATTTATGTTTTCTAAAATACAATTGATGTTTTCTGAACTTCTATTTATGTTTTCTGAAATTCAAATGATGTTTTCTGAAATTATATTGATGGTTTCTGAAATACAATTGTTGTTTTCTGAAATTCTATTGATGCTTTCTGAAATTCAATTGATGTTTTCTGAAACTCGAATGATGTTTTCTGAAATTATATTGATGTTTTCTGAAATTATATTGAGGGTTTCTGAAATACAATAGATGTTTTCTGAAATTATATTGATGTTTTCTGAAATTCTACTTATGTTTTCGGGAATTCAAATGATGTTTTCTGAAATACAATTGATGTTTTCTGAAATACAATTGATGTTTTCTGAAATTATATTGATGTTTTCTGAAATACAATTGATGTTTTCTGAAATTCTATTGTTGTTTTCTAAGATTCAAATGATGTTTTCTGATATTATATTGATGGTTTCTGAAATACAATTGATGTTTTTGAAATTCTATTTATGTTTTCTGAAATTCAAATGATGTTTTCTGAAATTATATTGATGGTTTCTGAAATATAATTGATGTTTTCTGAAATTATATTGAGGGTTTCTGAAATACAATTGATGTTTTCTGAAATTATATTGATGTTTTCTGAAATTCTATTTATGTTTTTTGAAATTCAAATGATGTTTTCTGAAATACAATTGATGTTTTCTGAAATTCTATTTATGTTTTCTGAAATTCAAATGATGTTTTCTGAAATTATATTGATGTTTTCTGAAATTCAATTGATGTTTTCTGAAACTCGAATGATGTTTTCTGAAATTATATTGATGTTTTCTGAAATTCTATTTATGTTTTTTGAAATTCAAATGATGTTTTCTGAAATTATATTGATGTTTTCTGAACTTCTATTTATGTTTTCTGAAATTCTATTGATGCTTTCTGAAATTCAATTGATGTTTTCTGAAACTCGAATGATGTTTTCTGAAATTATATTGATGTTTTCTGAAATTATATTGAGGGTTTCTGAAATACAATTGATGTTTTCTGAAATTATATTTATGTTTTTTGAAATTCAAATGATGTTTTCTGAAATTATATTGATGTTTTCTGAAATTCTATTTATGTTTTCTGAAATTCAAATGATGTTTTCTGAAATTATATTGATGTTTTCTGAAATTCTATTGATGCTTTCTGAAATTCAATTAATGTTTTCTGAAACTCGAATGATGTTTTCTGAAATTATATTGATGGTTTCTGAAATACAATTGTTGTTTTCTGAAATTCTATTGATGCTTTCTGAAATTCAATTGATGTTTTCTGAAACTCGAATGATGTTTTCTGAAATTATGTTGATATTTTCTGAAATTATATTGAGGGTTTCTGAAATACAATAGATGTTTTCTGAAATTATATTTATGTTTTTTGAAATTCAAATGATGTTTTCTGAAATTCTACTTATGTTTTCGGAAATTCAAATGATATTTTCTGAAATACAATTGATGTTTTCTGAAATACAATTGATGTTTTCTGAAATTATATTGATGTTTTCTGAAATACAATTGATGTTTTCTGAAATTCTATTCTACAATTGAGGTTTTCTGAAATTCTATTGATGTTTTCTGAAATTCAATTGATGTTTTCTGAAACTCGAATGATGTTTTCTGAAATTATATTGATGTTTTCTGAAATTCTATTTATGTTTTCTGAAATTCAAATGATGTTTTCTGAAACTCGAATGATGTTTTCTGAAATTATATTGATGTTTTCTGAAATTCTATTGATGATTTCTGAAATTCAATTGATGTTTTCTGAAACTCGAATGATGTTTTCTGAAATTATATTCATGTTTTCTGAAATTCTATTTATGTTTTCTGAAATTCAAATGATGTTTTCTGAAACTCGAATGATGTTTTCTGAAATTATATTGATGTTTTCTGAAATTCTATTTACGTTTTCTGAAATTCAAATGACGTTTTCTGAAATACAATTGATGTTTTCTGAAATTCTATTTATGTTTTCTGAAATTCAAATGATGTTTTCTGAAATACAATTGATGTTTTCTGAAATACAATTGATGTTTTCTGAAATTATATTGATGTTTTCTGAAATTCAATTGATGTTTTCTGAAATTTTATTGATGTTTTCTAAAATACAGTTTATGTTTTCTGAAATTCTATTGATGTTTTCTGAAATACAATTGATGTTTTCTGAAATTATTTTGGTGGTTTCTGAAATACAATTGATGTTTTCTGAAATTATATTGATGTTTTCTGAAATTTTATTTATGTTTTCTGAAATTCAAATGATGTTTTCTGAAATTATATTGATGGTATCTGAAATACAATTGATGTTTTCTGAAATTCTATTGATGCTTTCTGAAATTCAATTGATGTTTTCTGAAACTCGAATGATGTTTTCTGAAATTATATTGATGTTTTCTGAAATTCTATTTATGTTTTTTGAAATTCAAATGATGTTTTCTGAAATTATATTGATGGTTTCTGAAATACAATTGATGTTTTCTGAAATTCTATTGATGTTTTCTGAAATTCAATTGATGTTTTCTGAAACTCGAATGATGTTTTCTGAAATTATATTGATGTTTTCTGAAATTCTATTTATGTTTTCTGAAATTCAAGTGATGTTTTCTGAAATTCTATTGATGTTTTCTGAAATTCAATTGATGTTTTCTGAAATTATATTGATATTTTCTGAAATTCTATTTATGTTTTCTGAAATTCAAATGATGTTTTCTGAAATTATATTGATGGTTTCTGAAATTCTATTTATGTTTTCTGAAATTGAAATGATGTTTTCTGAAATTCTACTGATTGTTTCTGAAATACAATTGATGTTTTCTGAAATTATATTGATGTTTTCTGAAATTCTATTGATGTTTTCTGAAATTCAATTGATGTTTTCTGAAACTCGAATGATGTTTTCTGAAATTATATTGATGTTTTCTGAAATTCTATTTATGTTTTCTGAAATTCAATTGATGTTTTCTGAAATTATATTGATGTTTTCTGAAATTCTGTTTATGTTTTCTGAAATACAATTGATGTTTTCTGAAATTCTATTGATGCTTTCTGAAATTCAAGTGATGTTTTCTAAAATTCTATTGATGTTTTCTGAAAATCAGTTGATGTTTTCTGAAATTATATTGATGTTTTCTGAAATTCTATTTATGTTTTCTGAAATTCAAATGATGTTTTCTGAAATTCTACTGATTGTTTCTGATATACAATTGATGTTTTCTGAAATTATATTGATGTTTTCTGAAATTCTATTTATGTTTTCTGAAATTCAAATGATGTTTTCTGAAATTATATTGCTGGTGTCTGAAATACAATTGATGTTTTCTGAAATTATATTGATGTTTTCTGAAATTCAATTGATGTTTTTTGAAATTCAAATGATGTTTTCTGAAATTATATTAATGGTTTCTGAAATACAATTGATGTTTTCTGAAATTCTATTGATGCTTTCTGAAATTCAATTGATGTTTTCTGAAATTCTATTGTTGGTTTCTGAAATTCAAATGATGTTTTCTGAAATTATATTGAGGGTTTCTGAAATACAATTGATGTTTTCTGAAATTATATTGATGTTTTCTGACATTCTAGTTATGTTTCCTGAAATTCAAATGATGTTTTCTGAAATTATATTAATGGTTTCTGAAATACAATTGATGTTTTCTGAAATTCTATTGATGCTTTCTGAAATTCAATTGATGTTTTTTGAAATTCAAATGATGTTTTCTGAAATTATATTGATGTTTTCTGAAATTCTATTTATGTTTTCTGAAATTCAAATGATGTTTTCTGAAATTATATTGATGGTTTCTAAAATACAATTGATGTTTTCTGAAATTCTATTTATGTTTTCTGAAATTCAAATGATGTTTTCTGAAATACAATTGATGTTTTCTGAAATACAATTGATGTTTTCTGAAATTATATTGATGTTTTCTGAAATACAATTGATGTTTTCTGAAATTCTATTGTTGGTTTCTGAAATTCAAATGATGTTTTCTGATATTATATTGATGGTTTCTGAAATACAATTGATGTTTTCTGAAATTCTATTTATGTTTTCTGAAATTCAAATGATGTTTTCTGATATTATATTGATGGTTTCTGAAATACAATTGATGTTTTCTGAAATTATATTGAGGGTTTCTGAAATACAATTGATGTTTTCTGAAATTATATTGATGTTTTCTGAAATTCTATTTATGTTTTTTGAAATTCAAATGATGTTTTCTTAAATTATATTGATGTTTTCTGAAATTCTATTTATGTTTTCTGAAATTCAAATGATGTTTTCTGAAATTATATTGATGTTTTCTGAAATTCAATTGTTGCTTTCTGAAATTCAATTTATGTTTTCTGAAATTCAAATGATGTTTTCTGAAATTATATTGATGTTTTCTAAAATACAATTGATGTTTTCTGAAATTCTATTTATGTTTTCTGAAATTCAAATGATGTTTTCTGAAATTATATTGATGGTTTCTGAAATACAATTGTTGTTTTCTGAAATTCTATTGATGCTTTCTGAAATTCAATTGATGTTTTCTGAAACTCGAATGATGTTTTCTGAAATTATATTGATGTTTTCTGAAATTATATTGAGGGTTTCTGAAATACAATAGATGTTTTCTGAAATTATATTTATGTTTTTTGAAATTCAAATGATGTTTTCTGAAATTATATTGATGTTTTCTGAAATTCTACTTATGTTTTCGGAAATTCAATGTTTTCTGAAATTATATTGATGATTTCTGAAATACAATTGATGTTTTCTGAAATTCTATTGTTGTTTTCTAAGATTCAAATGATGTTTTCTGATATTATATTGATGGTTTCTGAAATACAATTGATGTTTTCTGAAATTCTATTTATGTTTTCTGAAATTCAAATGATGTTTTCTGAAATTATATTGATGGTTTCTGAAATATAATTGATGTTTTCTGAAATTATATTGAGGGTTTCTGAAATACAATTGATGGTTTCTGAAATTATATTGATGTTTTCTGAAATTCTATTTATGTTTTTTGAAATTCAAATGATGTTTTCTGAAATTATATTGATGTTTTCTGAAATTCTATTTATGTTTACTGAAATTCAAATGATGTTTTCTGAAATTATATTGATGTTTTCTGAAATTCAATTGATGTTTACTGAAACTCGAATGATGTTTTCTGAAATTATATTGATGTTTTCTGAAATTCTATTTATGTTTTTTGAAATTCAAATGATGTTTTCTGAAATTATATTGATGTTTTCTGAACTTCTATTTATGTTTTCTGAAATTCTATTGATGCTTTCTGAAATTCAATTGATGTTTTCTGAAACTCGAATGATGTTTTCTGAAATTATATTGATGTTTTCTGAAATTATATTGAGGGTTTCTGAAATACAATTGATGTTTTCTGAAATTATATTTATGTTTTTTGAAATTCAAATGATGTTTTCTGAAATTATATTGATGTTTTCTGAAATTCTATTTATGTTTTCTGAAATTCAAATGATGTTTTCTGAAATTATATTGATGTTTTCTGAAATTCTATTGATGCTTTCTGAAATTCAATTAATGTTTTCTGAAACTCGAATGATGTTTTCTGAAATTATATTGATGTTTTCTGAAATTATATTGAGGGTTTCTGAAATACAATTGATGTTTTCTGAAATTTTATTTATGTTTTTTGAAATTCAAATGATGTTTTCTGAAATTATATTGATGTTTTCTGAACTTCTATTTATGTTTTCTGAAATTCTATTGATGCTTTCTGAAATTCAGTTGATGTTTTCTGAAACTCGAATGATGTTTTCTGAAATTATATTGATGTTTTCTGAAATTATATTGAGGGTTTCTGAAATACAATTGATGTTTTCTGAAATTATATTTATGTTTTTTGAAATTCAAATGATGTTTTCTGAAATTATATTGATGTTTTCTGAAATTCTATTTATGTTTTCTGAAATTCAAATGATGTTTTCTGAAATTATATTGATGTTTTCTGAAATGCTATTGATGCTTTCTGAAATTCAATTAATGTTTTCTGAAACTCGAATGATGTTTTCTGAAATTATATTGATGTTTTCTGACATTCTAGTTATGTTTCCTGAAATTCAAATGATGTTTTCTGAAATTATATTAATGGTTTCTGAAATACAATTGATGTTTTCTGAAATTCTATTGATGCTTTCTGAAATTCAATTGATGTTTTCTGAAATTCTATTGTTGGTTTCTGAAATTCAAATCATGTTTTCTGAAATTATATTGAGGGTTTCTGAAATACAATTGATGTTTTCTGAAATTATATTGATGTTTTCTGACATTCTAGTTATGTTTTCTGAAATTCAAATGATGTTTTCTGAAATTATATTGATGGTTTCTAAAATACAATTGATGTTTTCTGAAATTCTATTTATGTTTTCTGAAATTCAAATGATGTTTTCTGAAATACAATTGATGTTTTCTGAAATACAATTGATGTTTTCTGAAATTATATTGGTGTTTTCTGAAATACAATTGATGTTTTCTGAAATTCTATTGTTGGTTTCTGAAATTCAAATGATGTTTTCTGATATTATATTGATGGTTTCTGAAATACAATTGATGTTTTCTGAAATTCTATTTATGTTTTCTGAAATTCAAATGATGTTTTCTGAAATTATATTGATGGTTTCTGAAATACAATTGATGTTTTCTGAAATTATATTGAGGGTTTCTGAAATACAATTGATGTTTTCTGAAATTATATTGATGTTTTCTGAAATTCTATTTATGTTTTTTGAAATTCAAATGATGTTTTCTTAAATTATATTGATGTTTTCTGAAATTCTATTTATGTTTTCTGAAATTCAAATGATGTTTTCTGAAATTATATTGATGGTTTCTGAAATTCAATTGTTGCTTTCTGAAATTCAATTTATGTTTTCTGAAATTCAAATGATGTTTTCTGAAATTATGTTGATGTTTTCTAAAATACAATTGATGTTTTCTGAACTTCTATTTATGTTTTCTGAAATTCAAATGATGTTTTCTGAAATTATATTGATGGTTTCTGAAATACAATTGTTGTTTTCTGAAATTCTATTGATGCTTTCTGAAATTCAATTTATGTTTTCTGAAACTCGAATGATGTTTTCTGAAATTATATTGATGTTTTCTGAAATTATATTGAGGGTTTCTGAAATACAATAGATGTTTTCTGAAATTATATTTATGTTTTTTGAAATTCAAATGATGTTTTCTGAAATTATATTG
Organism: Cordilura impudica; assembly: GCA_963682025.1. NCBI lineage: Eukaryota > Metazoa > Arthropoda > Insecta > Diptera > Scathophagidae > Cordilura > Cordilura impudica. The sequence continues at coordinate 203,207,664 of OY821517.1, read as the reverse complement.
ATGTTTTCTGAAATTCTACTTAAGTTTTCGGAAATTCAAATGATGTTTTCTGAAATACAATTGATGTTTTCTGAAATACAATTGATGTTTTCTGAAATTATATTGATGTTTTCTGAAATACAATTGATGTTTTCTGAAATTCTATTGTTGTTTTCTAAGATTCAAATGATGTTTTCTGATATTATATTGATGGTTTCTGAAATACAATTGATGTTTTCTGAAATTATATTTATGTTTTTTGAAATTCAAATGATGTTTTCTGAAATTATACTGATGTTTTCTGAAATTCTATTTATGTTTTCTGAAATTCAAATGATGTTTTCTGAAATTATATTGATGTTTTCTGAAATTCTATTGATGCTTTCTGAAATTCAATTAATGTTTTCTGAAACTCGAATGATGTTTTCTGAAATTATATTGATGGTTTCTGAAATACAATTGTTGTTTTCTGAAATTCTATTGATGCTTTCTGAAATTCAATTGATGTTTTCTGAAACTCGAATGATGTTTTCTGAAATTATGTTGATGTTTTCTGAAATTATATTGAGGGTTTCTGAAATACAATAGATGTTTTCTGAAATTATATTTATGTTTTTTGAAATTCAAATGATGTTTTCTGAAATTATATTGATGTTTTCTGAAATTCTACTTATGTTTTCGGAAATTCAAATGATATTTTCTGAAATACAATTGATGTTTTCTGAAATACAATTGATGTTTTCTGAAATTATATTGATGTTTTCTGAAATACAATTGATGTTTTCTGAAATTCTATTCTACAATTGAGGTTTTCTGAAATTCTATTGATGTTTTCTGAAATTCAATTGATGTTTTCTGAAACTCGAATGATGTTTTCTGAAATTATATTGATGTTTTCTGAAATTCTATTTATGTTTTCTGAAATTCAAATGATGTTTTCTGAAACTCGAATGATGTTTTCTGAAATTATATTGATGTTTTCTGAAATTCTATTGATGATTTCTGAAATTCAATTGATGTTTTCTGAAACTCGAATGATGTTTTCTGAAATTATATTCATGTTTTCTGAAATTCTATTTATGTTTTCTGAAATTCAAATGATGTTTTCTGAAACTCGAATGATGTTTTCTGAAATTATATTGATGTTTTCTGAAATTCTATTTACGTTTTCTGAAATTCAAATGATGTTTTCTGAAATACAATTGATGTTTTCTGAAATTCTATTTATGTTTTCTGAAATTCAAATGATGTTTTCTGAAATACAATTGATGTTTTCTGAAATACAATTGATGTTTTCTGAAATTATATTGATGTTTTCTGAAATTCAATTGATGTTTTCTGAAATTTTATTGATGTTTTCTAAAATACAGTTTATGTTTTCTGAAATTCTATTGATGTTTTCTGAAATACAATTGATGTTTTCTGAAATTATTTTGGTGGTTTCTGAAACACAATTGATGTTTTCTGAAATTATATTTATGTTTTTTGAAATTCAAATGATGTTTTCTGAAATTATATTGATGGTATCTGAAATACAATTGATGTTTTCTGAAATTCTATTGATGCTTTCTGAAATTCAATTGATGTTTTCTGAAACTCGAATGATGTTTTCTGAAATTATATTGATGTTTTCTGAAATTCTATTTATGTTTTTTGAAATTCAAATGATGTTTTCTGAAATTATATTGATGGTTTCTGAAATACAATTGATGTTTTCTGAAATTCTATTGATGTTTTCTGAAATTCAATTGATGTTTTCTGAAACTCGAATGATGTTTTCTGAAATTATATTGATGTTTTCTGAAATTCTATTTATGTTTTCTGAAATTCAAGTGATGTTTTCTGAAATTCTATTGATGTTTTCTGAAATTCAATTGATGTTTTCTGAAATTATATTGATATTTTCTGAAATTCTATTTATGTTTTCTGAAATTCAAATGATGTTTTCTGAAATTATATTGATGGTTTCTGAAATTCTATTTATGTTTTCTGAAATTCAAATGATGTTTTCTGAAATTCTACTGATTGTTTCTGAAATACAATTGATGTTTTCTGAAATTATATTGATGTTTTCTGAAATTCAATTGATGTTTTTTGAAATTCAAATGATGTTTTCTGAAATTATATTAATGGTTTCTGAAATACAATTGATGTTTTCTGAAATTCTATTGATGCTTTCTGAAATTCAATTGATGTTTTCTGAAATTCTATTGTTGGTTTCTGAAATTCAAATGATGTTTTCTGAAATTATATTGAGGGTTTTTGAAATACAATTGATGTTTTCTGAAATTATATTGATGTTTTCTGATATTCTAGTTATGTTTCCTGAAATTCAAATGATGTTTTCTGAAATTATATTAATGGATTCTGAAATACAATTGATGTTTTCTGAAATTCTATTGATGCTTTCTGAAATTCAATTGATGTTTTTTGAAATTCAAATGATGTTTTCTGAAATTATATTGATGTTTTCTGAAATTCTATTTATGTTTTCTGAAATTCAAATGATGTTTTCTGAAATTATTTTGATGGTTTCTAAAATACAATTGATGTTTTCTGAAATTCTATTTATGTTTTCTGAAATTCAAATGATGTTTTCTGAAATACAATTGATGTTTTCTGAAATACAATTGATGTTTTCTGAAATTATATTGATGTTTTCTGAAATACAATTGATGTTTTCTGAAATTCTATTGTTGGTTTCTGAAATTGAAATGATGTTTTCTGATATTATATTGATGGTTTCTGAAATACAATTGATGTTTTCTGAAATTCTATTTATGTTTTCTGAAATTCAAATGATGTTTTCTGAAATTATATTGATGGTTTCTGAAATACAATTGATGTGTTCTGAAATTATATTGAGGGTTTCTGAAATACAATTGATGTTTTCTGAAATTATATTGATGTTTTCTGAAATTCTATTTATGTTTTTTGAAATTCAAATGATGTTTTCTTAAATTATATTGATGTTTTCTGAAATTCTATTTATGTTTTCTGAAATTCAAATGATGTTTTCTGAAATTATATTGATGTTTTCTGAAATTCAATTGTTGCTTTCTGAAATTCAATTTATGTTTTCTGAAATTCAAATGATGTTTTCTGAAATTATATTGATGTTTTCTAAAATACAATTGATGTTTTCTGAAATTCTATTTATGTTTTCTGAAATTCAAATGATGTTTTCTGAAATTATATTGATGTTTTCTGAAATACAATTGTTGTTTTCTGAAATTCTATTGATGCTTTCTGAAATTCAATTGATGTTTTCTGAAACTCGAATGATGTTTTCTGAAATTATATTGATGTTTTCTGAAATTATATTGAGGGTTTCTGAAATACAATAGATGTTTTCTGAAATTATATTTATGTTTTTTGAAATTCAAATGATGTTTTCTGAAATTATATTGATGTTTTCTGAAATTCTACTTATGTTTTCGGAAATTCAAATGATGTTTTCTGAAATACAATTGATGTTTTCTGAAATACAATTGATGTTTTCTGAAATTATATTGATGTTTTCTGAAATACAATTGATGTTTTCTGAAATTCTATTGTTGTTTTCTAAGATTCAAATGATGTTTTCTGATATTATATTGATGGTTTCTGAAATACAATTGATGTTTTCTGAAATTCTATTTATGTTTTCTGAAATTCAAATGATGTTTTCTGAAATTATATTGATGGTTTCTGAAATATAATTGATGTTTTCTGAAATTATATTGAGGGTTTCTGAAATACAATTGATGGTTTCTGAAATTATATTGATGTTTTCTGAAATTCTATTTATGTTTTTTGAAATTCAAATGATGTTTTCTGAAATTATATTGATGTTTTCTGAAATTCTATTTATGTTTTCTGAAATTCAAATGATGTTTTCTGAAATTATATTGATGTTTTCTGAAATTCAATTGATGTTTTCTGAAACTCGAATGATGTTTTCTGAAATTATATTGATGTTTTCTGAAATTCTATTTATGTTTTTTGAAATTCAAATGATGTTTTCTGAAATTATATTGATGTTTTCTGAACTTCTATTTATGTTTTCTGAAATTCTATTGATGCTTTCTGAAATTCAATTGATGTTTTCTGAAACTCGAATGATGTTTTCTGAAATTATATTGATGTTTTCTGAAATTATATTGAGGGTTTCTGAAATACAATTGATGTTTTCTGAAATTATATTTATGTTTTTTGAAATTCAAATGATGTTTTCTGAAATTATATTGATGTTTTCTGAAATTCTATTTATGTTTTCTGAAATTCAAATGATGTTTTCTGAAATTATATTGATGTTTTCTGAAATTCTATTGATGCTTTCTGAAATTCAATTAATGTTTTCTGAAACTCGAATGATGTTTTCTGAAATTATATTGATGTTTTCTGAAATTATATTGAGGGTTTCTGAAATACAATTGATGTTTTCTGAAATTTTATTTATGTTTTTTGAAATTCAAATGATGTTTTCTGAAATTATATTGATGTTTTCTGAACTTCTATTTATGTTTTCTGAAATTCTATTGATGCTTTCTGAAATTCAATTGATGTTTTCTGAAACTCGAATGATGTTTTCTGAAATTATATTGATGTTTTCTGAAATTATATTGAGGGTTTCTGAAATACAATTGATGTTTCCTGAAATTATATTTATGTTTTTTGAAATTCAAATGATGTTTTCTGAAATTATATTGATGTTTTCTGAAATTCTATTTATGTTTTCTGAAATTCAAATGATGTTTTCTGAAATTATATTGATGTTTTCTGAAATTCTATTGATGCTTTCTGAAATTCAATTAATGTTTTCTGAAACTCGAATGATGTTTTCTGAAATTATATTGATGTTTTCTGAAATTATATTGAGGGTTTCTGAAATACAATTGATGTTTTCTGAAATTTTATTTATGTTTTTTGAAATTCAAATGATGTTTTCTGAAATTATATTGATGTTTTCTGAAATTCTATTTATGTTTTCTGAAATTCAAATGATGTTTTCTGAAATACAATTGATGTTTTCTGAAATACAATTGATGTTTTCTGAAATTATATTGATGTTTTCTGAAATTCAATTGATGTTTTCTGAAATTTTATTGATGTTTTCTGAAATTCTATTTATGTTTTCTGAAATTCAAATGATGTTTTCTGAAATTATATTGATGGTTTCTGAAATACAATTGATGTTTTCTGAAATTCTATTGATGCTTTCTGAAATTCAATTGATGTTTTCTGAAACTCGAATGAAGTTTTCTGAAATTATATTGATGTTTTCTGAAATTCTATTTATGTTTTTTGAAATTCAAATGATGTTTTCTGAAATTATATTGCTGTTTTCTGAAATTCTATTTATGTTTTCTTAAATTCAAATGATGTTTTCTGAAATTATATTGATGGTTTCTGAAATACAATTGATGTTTTCTGAAATGCAATTGATGTTTTTTGAAAGACAATTGGAAAATGTTTAGAAATTAACATATCATAATTTTTCACAAATACAATCAGATAAAGTCACACCGATTTACACTTCAGCTCACACCGATGTGTTACGCTGTTTTTGCGATTGTATTGTGAAATAGAAATTTACCCCCCTGCGCGTATAAATGTTTACACATCAAAATTTTGACATAAGTCACAAAATTGTCCGGGAGTATTAGAATTAACAAATTGCGTTTTCACCAATCTCTGCATATCTTTTATTAGAGAGTAATGATAGTTACCATTATTTACTAAAGTCAGCAAATTAATATGGTACTCTTTAACAGTTTTGGATTGTCTTGCAGGACCCACAACTTTAAACTTTTTATTTGCTTTCTTTAATTCATAAATGTTGATGCTGAAGTTTGGGTTATTTTGTTCAAATATTTTAAGTGCCGGCAATAAAACTGGAAATTACATATTCGAAAAGTCTAGAGTTATTCCCCGAAATTTAATTTTATTGGAACTTATATCATTAATTTTATAATATTTGGTATCACATAATTTTTTTTATCGGAAGCACTCCAATTTTCCTTCTTTAATGCTATTGCGGCTAAAACGCACCATTTAAAGCAGAAAGAATCGCTATTTCTTACGTTTATGAAGCTTTTTTTGCTGCTATTGCTTTTGGCACCGGTATGTAATTCCCAATCGGAATACTCTCCAATTTGCATACAGTCATCTCGATATATTTGAAATGGTCGATTGCCCATCCGCTATCTCTCTCCTGGAACTCACTCGCTTGTCTTTCCAACTCATTACTAAAATCTCCAATTACTTCATCAATTTCATCAATATTTCTTATAACGGGTGATTTTTTAAGAGCTTGATAACTTTTTTTTAAAAAAAAACGCATAAAATTTGCAAAATCTCATCGGTTCTTTATTTGAAACGTTAGATTGGTCCATGACATTTACTTTTTGAAGATAATTTCATTTAAATGTTGACCGCGGCTGCGTCTTAGGTGGTCCATTCGGAAAGTCCAATTTTGGGCAACTTTTTCGAGCATTTCGGCCGGAATAGCCCGAATTTCTTCGGAAATGTTGTCTTCCAAAGCTGGAATAGTTGCTGGCTTATTTCTGTAGACTTTAGACTTGACGTAGCCCCACAAAAAATAGTCTAAAGGCGTCAAATCGCATGATCTTGGTGGCCAACTTACCGGTCCATTTCTTGAGATGAATTGTTCTCCGAAGTTTTCCCTCAAAATGGCCATAGAATCGCGAGCTGTGTGGCATGTAGCGCCATCTTGTTGAAACCACATGTCAACCAAGTTCAGTTCTTCCATTTTTGGCAACAAAAAGTTTGTTAGCATCGAACGATAGCGATCGCCATTCACCGTAACGTTGCGTCCAACAGCATCTTTGAAAAAATACGGTCCAATGATTCCACCAGCGTACAAACCACACCAAACAGTGCATTTTTCGGGATGCATGGGCAGTTCTTGAACGGCTTCTGGTTGCTCTTCACTCCAAATACGGCAATTTTGCTTATTTACGAAGCCATTCAACCAGAAATGAGCCTCATCGCTGAACAAAATTTGTCGATAAAAAAGCGGATTTTCTGCCAACTTTTCTAGGGCCCATTCACTGAAAATTAGACGTTGTGGCAGATCGTTCGGCTTCAGTTCTTGCACGAGCTGTATTTTATACGGTTTTACACCAAGATCTTTGCGTAAAATCTTCCATGTGGTCGAATAACACAAACCCAATTGCTGCGAACGGCGACGAATCCACATTTCACGGTCTTCAGTAACACTCTCAGAAACAGACGCAATATTCTCTTCTGTACGCACTGTACGCATTCGTGTGGTTGGTTTAATGTCCAATAAAGTAAACTGAGTGCGAAACTTGGTCACAATCGCATTAATTGTTTGCTCACTTGGTCGATTATGTAGACCATAAATCGGACGTAAAGCGCGAAACACATTTCGAACCGAACACTGATTTTGGTAATAAAATTCAATGATTTGCAAGCGTTGCTCGTTAGTAAGTCTATTCATGATGAAATGTCAAAGCATACTGAGCATCTTTCTCTTTGACACCATGTCTGAAATCCCACGTGATCTGTCAAATACTAATGCATGAAAATCCTAACCTCAAAAAAATCACCCGTTACTATTGAATGAAGTTGCAAAATGTTTTAATGATGATATTGGTTCTCCTTCGGTTGAATTTTTCACGTACAGTCCAAATGGCACCATATTCAATTTTATGAAGTCAAACTCTATTAATCTTTCAATTATTAGTTCTTTTACGAATATTTTTGTATCTAGCAAAAATTTTTCAATTTCAATTTCGTTTTGCAAATTACTATAAATCCGATATTGTTTTACAACCATCGGATTTTTTAAAATAATTTCGAAAATGTTTTCCTTCAAAAAGCTTTCGGAATTATCCTTATGCACATTTGTCCTCAAATGCATTTTATATTTATTTTCAAGGATATTTTTTTTTGCATACTTGACAAAATATTTCTGGTACACTAATTTTTACTTTTTTTGGCATTGGATTGATGTTAAAAATACCACGTCTTTTAGTTTTACCGACGCATTTTTGTAGAAGGTGTAGCTCCAAATTTGCTACTCCTTCAACAACAATTCCGCAATCGGAGCACTCGATTTGAATTAAATTTTCCATTTTAATTTTTTATTTTTTGGGTGAATATAGGAGAACCAGTAAGCTTGATGTTGACGGTACTAAATGTTTGTATCTGTGGAGAAACAACTCGAATAGTTGAGTGAATGTACAATACTAATTTCTTTATTGAAAATAAAACCATAAGAACTATATAAAAATCTTAAACCTTATCTAGAACTAATAACTACACTTGCGTCTACATACAAGCAACCCCTTTTAGTGATATTATGAATTCTTAGAAACACAGTAGTAAAAACATCCTAAGATAATACATATGTTTGTAATTCCAATCAATTAGGTATTTCTTATAATTAAAAATACATAATTAAAAATATTCTTAGAAATATCACTGTGTGTGTGTGTGTGTGTGTGTATGTGTGTGTGTGTATAACGCAGGCTAAATTATATGAACTATGTTCATATTTGAATAGTCCACGATAGAACCCTCAACATATATAATATATATATGGGGGATTTCATGTCAAGTGCACCAACTTTTGAAACCGATGTCTTCCGATCGGGATGAAATTTGCACCAAGGTTAGTCCTATTGGATAGCAGTTTAGACACAATTTTTCAATAAGATCCGTCCAGATCCCTCTGAGTTAGAGTGGATAAAATTTTGACATTTTGGCCAAACAGGTATTTTTTCTCATCCATGTAACTTATTACCTATTGTTCTTAGAAAATTTTCTCCCAAAGAGTTTAGATAGCTATTTCTTCAATATTTCGGAAAAAAATACTTAAAAAAAAAAAAAAATTTTAGACTTTTTTTTTTTGCTAAATTAAAGCATTTTTTGCCTTTTTTTTCAAAAAGGGCATTTTTTTTTTTTCATAAGAAAGCTTAGGATTTTTGCTTTTTGGTCGCTTAGTGGGATGGGAGTGGGATATCTATCAAAATAAATGTTTTGTAACTCAAGACAACGGTTTTTCAATTTTTCACAAATGCACTATTTTGAATTATTTCCTATTTGTGTTTAAAACCTTACAAATAAAACTTATACTGAGAAACTAGACAAACTAAACTTTCCGAAGGTATATAACATACTTAACTAAAATTTTATACCCTCGATACTGTAATACCCAGAATATGTTAACATCGGGAAAAAAATCGCTTTTTTCTATAGAAATGTTGAAAAATTATTATTTTTTATTTATTTTTAATAATAATTAAATTAATATATAATAATAATACTAAAAATAGAAAGATAAATAATTTATTAAAATTTAATCTTAATTGCATTAGATCCATTTATATCATAACTATTTTTATACTTTATTTATTGTAGCTGATGAAGTATTTAAGTCTTGGAAATTTTTAAATACCCAGTCTTTCATCCAGCTTTTTTGTCGCCTTTATTTACTGCGTTTTTTTTGTCAATCCTTTCTTGGCGTTACTAGGTTCCGCTGTTGATTTCGCTGCTGGTTTATTTGTTGGCTTTGGAAAGAAATCGCATTGAATAGAGGCAGAAAACTTTTTCAACTTGAGTCTTCCATCGACAAGCGGTATAAAAGCATGGTATTGAGCGGTGCCATCGATTTTTACCGCAGCATCGAATCTGCTCTTCAGTGTTTTCAATGTTTCCTGATGATCCTCTTTGCTACTAAAAACTATTTTAGTTTCTTTACAATAACTCTTTGCCCAATGGAATAAAGCAGTCGCATCTAAGATACGATCTTGATGAGAGCACTGGAGGCTATACTTCGCTGGATTTCTTTTAAGGTTTGCTCCAATACCATCACATGGTCCTTTACCATGAGTAGGATGAAAATGCCACTCAGCTGGCATTCCAAAATCTTTTTCATGAGCCATAAGATTTGCCAAGCTACTTTTGTTTTTAAAATGTTGACGAGCTCCGTCCGAAACGTAGTATGCCTTCTTTACTGTAAATTTTAGATTTTAGAAATTTTAGTATTCTCTTCTGGTACTCATAAACTGCAACGGTATCATGTTTTAAATCGTCGGATATGATTGCCATACTTTTGTGTTCCAGTTTTTCATCTTTCATATAGTAAATAACTACTGTGAGTATAGTTGTTTGGTCGTTATTGAAGTGGAATGCTTGTATGGCATCCTGAAGAACATATTTATAGTTTTCTGCGAAATCATATGAAATAACGAATTCACCAGACTTCAAATTTATCTTCAAATCCTTGAAGAATGACCATTGCTCTTTGACTAAAAAGTCATGGTTTCTCAAGTTTAGCAATCCTGTACACATTTCTTCCACAAAATCATCCACATTTAAAATGATTGTTTTCAATGTGCATCTGTCAGTCTGAATCCAAGAATCAAATTTGACCTCCTCTATATATTCTCGATCTAAAGAGTTGATTAAATTTTCTTTGATGAATGTGGTTTTCGGGCAATTGGTACATTCACCTAAGTGGCAAGAAGTTGTTGCATTAGGACACATAGTCAATTTAAGGCAATCGCGGTAATCGTGTAAATCTTCTGCCGAATCATCTGTTAAATACTTTAAGTTGATTTCCTTCAACATCAGTTTAACATTTAACATTTAACATGGTAAATGCAAACGCATACTGTGTGAGTTCCGCTGCTTTCTGCCAAAACGCAATGTTTTGGCCTCATTTGGGTTAATTTCGTGAAGCCAATTCTAACATCCTCGTGTTCAGATTGAAATGTTGCAAATAACTCTTTCAGGTTACAGATAACCATTCTCTTCTGTTATGCGATGAAGGTATGTTACATACCTTCGGAAAGGGTAATTTGTCTAGTTTCTCAGTATAAGTTTTATTTGTAAGGTTTTACACACAAATAGGAAAAAATTCAAAATAGTGCACTTGTGAAAAATTGAAAAACCGTTGTCTTGAGTTACAAAACATTTATTTCGATAGATATCCCACTCCCATCCCACTAAGCGACCAAAAAGCTCTTAAAGGAAAAATCCTAAGCTTTCTTAATAAAAAAAAAAAAATAATTCCCTTTTTGAAAAAAAGGCAAAAAATGCTTTAATTTAGCAAAAAAAAAAGTCTAAAATTTTTTTTTTTTTTTAAATATTTTTTTCCGAAGTATTGAAGAAATAGCTATCTAAACTTTTTGGGAGAAAATTTTCTAAGGACAATAGGTGATAAGTTACATGGATGAGAAAAACACCTGTTTGGCCAAAATGTCAAATTTTGATCCCCTCTAACTCAGAGAGAAGATCGGTCCAGAATCTTATTGAAAAATTGTGTCCAATAGGACTAACCTTGGTGCAAATTTCATCCCGATCGGAAGACATCGGTTTCAAAAGTTGGTGCACTTGACATGAAACGCCCCATATATATATAAAAGGTGTTTTTAGTATAAGCTAGTAAAGAGAAGAAATAACATGGCACTGAGAGCAAAAATTGAAAACTTTTTACGTGATTTAAATAGAATCATATGTTTGAATGATATGAACTTTATACTCAATTTTATAAATCTTCTTGATATCTTGGAAAATAAAGTACTATTGGAAACTGTGCATGGAGAGCATTTTAATGATTGTCCTTGGTCTGAAGATACTTGTTTGGAAGGACCTGATACTTGCAAATGTATTGTATTTAGCTTTATTTTAGATGATTTATTGATGGGCGCATTTGATAAGAATGTGTGTGAGCTTTTCACAAAAGGGTCTCATCACAGAAATTTCTCCGTTATTGTTGTAACTCAAAATATTTTCCATAAATCGTCTCATACAAGAGACATTTCGTTGAACTCAAAATATATTGTTGTATTTAAAAATCCAAGGGATGCATTACAGTTTCAGCATTTAGCAAGACAAATTGAACCCGGAAATTCAGTAGAATTAATGAGAATATATAAAGAAGTTACTAACAAACCTCATGGTTACTTATTGATTGACCTTACTTAAAGTATAAACGATCTATTAAGATACAGAACAAATATCTTCAATCAAAATTTTTGTTTCTGCTATTGTGATACAACTGAAAATGGTATTAAAAAAGAACTTAAAACGATTCGTCTCAAGACGAATAACGGAAAACTACGGAAAGCAATACTTGAAAATTTGACGATGATTTTATAAAAACTATAATTGAAATAATATTCAATACCCTAAATGGAAATACTAAACTTAAACCTAAAGATCATACAATTTTAAATAGATATAAAAAAGAATTTCGAATCATTTCAAAATCAAATGGATCTGTAAAATCAAAAAGGAAGGTACTAATTCAAAAAGGTGGATTTTTACCTGTATTGTTATCGTCACTGTTGGGAGGCTTTATTGGAAAATTAATAGAAAATGTCTAATAAAGGAAAATTCAATAAAGTTATATTACTACATCCAAATACTTATTATGTAATGTTAGAAGATCAATTATCTTCTGAATTTATTATCAGAAAACTAATATCATACCTAAATGATGAGTCAATATCAGACTTCAACAAATGGATTAAAATCAAACAAGAATTAAATATGTTTATAGAAAGAAAAATTAATCCCATCAAACCATTAACGGATAATCATAAATCGGTTGTGAAAGAAAACGAAAATCTTGTTATTAATAATACTGATCCAATGATGAATAAAAATTTGGAAAAGAATTTTGAAGTAACTGAAAACTATTATAAGTTTGAAACCCCTGAAAAATTTTCTAACTCTACACCTAAATTAAAAATAAAGCAAAAAGAATTAAAATTTTTTAGAGATAACGATTTAGATGAAAAATACCTAAATATTTCCAAACGTAAATTAGAAGATGAAGATTATCCGTACATAAAAAAGAAAAAAACAGAAACATCAGAAGAAAAAAATAAAAGTGTTAAATCTAAAAAGAAATTGTTATTTGAAGAAACGACAACAGAAACTCCATATAAATCAAAGGGGAAATCAAACATAAAACATCCATACGATACCAGGGGTCGAATCGTCGCATTCGTTATCGAAATTTTGCGATCGAAATTATTTTTTTATTTTCCAAAATAAAATGCTAAGAGTAATTTTACTCTGTCACAGCTAACAAGTTATGGACCATAGTTAATAGTAAAAGTGAAACGAGGTCTGACGATTGTCCGTCTTCTTTAAATAATAAACCAAAATATGGAATTTCGATTGATTTTACTCGATATCGAATGCGACGATTTGCCCCAAGATCTGTTCAAAAAGGGGAAAGTTGGATAAAATGGAAATCACTTTACTAAGAAAATTTTAAAAGATTAAACAAATAAAAAATGTGTTTTATTCATATTAGATTATTTTAACCATGAACATACCAAACAATTTTTATGTAACATTATTAAGTAATAACTCTTTAATGGTTTATGAAGATAATGTTCTTTCCGCATTAACGAATTTGGTTAATTTACCTGCAAAATTTAACTTCAAAAGAGGATTGGGAAGTTGGAGTAACCGAATTATATTTAAATGATGGATCCGCCGAGGAACCAACAATTTTATTTATCTATAGTGATATTATAAAACCGAGATGTATTGGAAACAAAAATATAAGATGTCTACGAGTATTACCATATAAGGGACATAGCATTTGCTATGATTTTCGTAATGTGGAATACTATCCTTTAGAAATATTAATAATTAACGATATTTCAATACTCATAACTAATTTAAATGGAACTCAATACAATTTCGAATCCTCAACAGCACCGAATTTTATAACATTACACTTTAAAAAAATTAAAACACTATAAATGTAAAGAGTTTTGTAAAATGTTGTCAGATTGATATATCATCGTGATGGATCAAGTATATAATGCATACTACTCAAGGCAGCAGGGCGGTGGAATAAGTCATATTGGAACATTATATGTGACTCCACGTGTTTTGCAGCATGGTCGCGGAATCGGTTCATTTTTTGCATCACTATTGAGAACATTAAAACCTTTGATTTTTTCTGGAGTAAATACAATTAAAAATCAAGCAATTGATACCAGTAAAGCTATATTAAATGACTTCGGTCGCAAGCCTTTACGAAATATTTTGGATGAACAAGGAAAAATTGCGTTAAATAACTTATCAGAGAAAGCTGTCAAAAAAATATATTCCAAGTTCCAACGAGGTTCAGGCAAGAGACGTATAAAACGTCGAAATAAAAAAAGAAATCGTCAGTCTCTCAAACATTCTAAAGTGAAACGCATAAGGAAGAAAAAGAAGAAAAACACCAATATAAATATTAAAGACATATTTTCGAAATGAACATGTGAAAACAAATAGAATGTATGAAAAGTGAATTGGATTTATTTGAACCACATCCCATTCAAACTAGTGTTTAAAACACCGAAGAAGTATCCTACAATCCTATCGCAACTTTGGACAAACCCAGCTCTATAGAATTTGTGTGTCTCGGTAATGGAGATACATATCGTGATTTGTCCTATCGTGATACCTAAGATTAGTAATTCAACTCAAAGCAAAGGATAACTCAGATATTACAGACGATTCAATTGGAGTTGTAAATAATATTCTACATTGTCTGTTTCGAAGTGTTTCTGTCTAGCTGAGTAATATTCCCGTATCCCATAGCGATAATAACTATCACTATAAGACTTATATACTCATCTAACATCATCTGGATGGTATCCTGACTAATATATCGATGACGAACTTCGAAAAGGACAAAAACAAATTAACAAGTTATTTGCACGAAGTAATAAAGTTGAGTTAATTGGACGAGTTCATGGTGATATCTTTAGTCAGCCTAAATTACTTTTAAATAATGTAGATTTACGTATTGTATTTAATTTGGAGATATCATCATTTTATATGATGGATCTCGATTCAACTGGTACTGAATTGAAAATTTTGGAGACTCAATTATATATGAATCACATTACTGTTATTCCAGGGATATTACTAGCTCACCATAAAATGTTGCAGGAAAAACCAGCCAAATATCCATTAAATAGAACTGAAATTAAATCGTTTACCATGTATCCTGGAAATCATAGTTTATCTATTGATAATCTAGTAATTGGTCAATTACCTACATTTTTGGCATTTTGTATGGTTGGAAATGTTGCATACTCAGGGAATATAAAAATGGATCCATTGGAGTGTAAACATTTTTATTTACAAACACTAAATTTGTTAGTAAATGGTATTCAAATTCCATCACAAGCATTGATTATTCCGGTGTAACCCATAGAAGTACGAGAGCATACAATATGTTATTTAATGCTATTGGAATTAAGAATTCCGATAGAGGAATTCTTATAAATAAACAATCATTTAATAATGGTTCATTCATTTTGGGGTTTGATCTTTCACCTGATCATTCTAATAACGATTTATGTGCGAAGATTTTAAAGCAAGGAAATGTACGCATTGAAGGAAAATTCACACGAGCTTTGTTGGAACCAGTGACATGTCTTGTTTATTGTGAATATGATTCTATGATTGAAATTGATAAAAAATAGAAACGTTAAAATAACTTTATAAACTTTAAATACCCGAAAGTATTTCCAAGGTGTTTTTCCTTCAGATAAACTTCCAAAACGTATACCTAAGCGTCCAGCTATCTTTATTGCCAATACAGATCCATCATACAAAACAGGGCAACATTGGATTGCATTTTATTTTGATGTTTATAATAATGCTGAGTTTTTTGATTCTTATGGACAACAGCCCTTAAATTTAGAATTTCTAACATTTTTAGAAAATAACAGCAACAACTTTAAAATCAATAAACAGCAACTACAGGGATATTTTGTAACGCGCGTTATCATTTTTATAAAAAAAATATACTGTAAACACTCGATCGTGACGAGCCTAGATGAAATTTATGAAACAGGGCGAAGAGGCATAAGGCTTATGATGTTACCCAGCTAGCAAATTAATTTGGTATTGAGGTTCTCAACCCGAATTCATCGCGCATTAGCATATAAAAAAAATACTATCCTTATGCCATTTAAATACCGCGAATAGATCTTGTTCAAACTTGAATAATACCATAATTGATTTTCTTTCCCTTTAATCCTATGATCATCTTCCCTCCAAACCTTACCTGTTTTCTCCTAACATTCCTCTTGATTTAAAAATTTAAATTTTCATTTTAATTTCAATTATTTATTACAAAAAAAAACTTTTATAATCTATCATTTTCTGAATAAGATAAAGGAACTTATATATATATAATCTATATTTTATAACTAACAACTGCAGTTGAGGGTGGAAATATTGGTAAGTATATTTATAAATTAATTACAAGTTAAGTATTTTTCTTTTTTCTGTTTTTTAATATATAATGCTATTAATATTTTAAGTATTTACATAACCTTTCTCCTTCTTATTCGTCGATGATGTTGCTGTCGATCGTTGTTGATGAAGTTGCTGATTTATAGATGTTGCTGTTGATAGATGTTGATGAAGTTGCTGATTTACAGATGATGTTGCGGTTAATAGATGTTGATGAAGTTGCTGATTTACAGATGATGTTCGTATCAATTACAGATGTTGTTTGTGGTCGTTGATAGCGTTGGAATTTGTCGTTGAAATTGTATTTGTTGCTGACGTCGACAGTTTGGAGTATTTTTTTATTTGCTTATACGAATTAATAACCGTATTCACCCAACAGTAGATTTTCTTTTATTACATTTTCTTTCATATTTTCTCTCTTTTCAGTTTTCTCTAGCAAGTTTTCTCTAACAGGAATTTTACAACCTTTTAAATTTACTTTCAGGTCCTAACAATTTTATTCACATTTGGTTTTCTTTAATTTTAGTTCTATGAAAATTTACAACTTTACATTATTTTACATTTTAATTTCAGATTTTTACACCTTTCATGATTCTTTTGCAAAATTTTGGGTTTTTACTAACTTTTAAATTCATCTTTCCAAATTTTACGTTCTATTTTTTTTTTCAGTTTACCAATTGCATTTTGGTTTTCTTTTCTTTTCAGATTTGTTTTCGTTTCTTTTCTTTCACCTCTTTTCTTTTCAGCGTATTAGCCTACCACGTTTTACTTAAAACAAAAATTAAGTTTGTACATTTCATTTTCTTTTCAGATTATTAATATCAAAATTCTCAAATTTTCTTTCCTTTTCAGTTCCCTTCATTTTGGGTTTTTACAATTTACAAAATTTTCTTTCACTTTTCTGGAATATTGCCTATCACATTTTATTTAAAATTTATGTTTTTACATTTCATTTCCTTTCAGTTCATTTATATTTAAATTTAATAGTTTTCTTTCCATTTCAGTTCCCGACATTTTAGGTTTTTATAATTTACTAAATTTTCTTTCAGTTTTCAAAATCAAACACGTTTATTTTAAGTCAATTTCACGTTTTTTTTTTTGTTTTACCCGCTTTATCCAACTTTTAACAACCGACTCTAATTACCAAATTGCAACTGTCCAAAAATCAAACGCCGACTGCCTTTTATTTTCAATGTTGCTTTCTGATATTGACATGTGATCACTTGGCGTTGACTTGTGTCATCATGTCATTGGTCGATTGTCCTAACGGGGCTATCATACCACACAATTGCATGTTTCTTTTATTAAGAAAGTTGACAAAAAGGATGACCGCTAAGACGCGACGATAATGTCACTTATGAATGTCACTTTATGAAATTAAGGTGGCACTTATTCTTAAGAACACCGAAATTTTCTAATTTGAATAAAATATTGTTTAAGTAAAAATACAAAAAAAAATCCGTAACAATTTTTCAAAGACTTGTGGTCATTATTGCTTACTTTATAGTTTATATAAATCACAGCAAAAACGTTTGAAACTATTTTTAAGTCAATTTAGAAAAACTGATTATAATTTTAATGATAAAAAAGTAGTTCAACAATGTAAAAACTATTTCTCGTTGTAAAAGATAAGTTATTGATATATATATGTATTTACATATTAAATAAAACAAAATGGATTTTAAATTTTGACTTCTATTTGTTTTCTTTATTTTCCTTTTGGCTCACAAACTCAAGATATAACAAGTAAGAAAATTATAGTCGCACTATATGGGGACTAGGTCCAAAAATAGACCGATCATGATCATGTTTGGTAAAGTCTCTTGTATTTTGCAAAAATTTTTACAAACAAAATCTGAGAAAAATCAGTGCAATATTTTTGTTTTTTAATAGATTTAAGTGAAGATCGGGAAGCAGCTCCATATTGGGCCAAAGGGATCATTTTTGGACTACTCATTAACGGACGTATTGAATGCATACAAAACCCAATTTAAGTAAGATCTATATGACAATTTGGATCTTATGGCAATTTATGTCGATTTCATAGGGGTAATTTGTATCGGCGTTAATCCTATGGCCGATAAAAGCTTATATACCAAATTTCATCAACATATATTCATATTTGCGACTTGCAGTTTGATTACAAGGTTTACATGGACACACGGACGGACGGATGGACGGACGGACGGACATTGTTAAATCAACTCAGAAAGTGATTCTGATTCGATCGGTATAATTAAAGATGGGTCTAGGTCAAATATTTTTGGTTGTTACAAACAGCAGCACAAAGTCATTATACCCAAACCACATAGTGGTATAGGGTATAAATATTTATTAAAAAGAGATGGATATATATATATATCTAAAATTATAATCTTATATTTACAAAAAAAAAAAAATTTAAATTTTATTAATATTCTTATATAGAGTTTCTATATATATTGTTTATGAAACCTTCATTTTGACGGTAGGCTTGTACTAATAATAAGTCATCAGATAAGTCATCTTGTGAGTCCCCTAAATTATATGTGATTTGAGGTGGTGGTGGTGTTTCAGGTGTTTCAGGAATCCAATCCTCTATATTCAAGAAACCCATTTGGTTGGTGGGTATTTCATCAATCAATTCTCCGCTAACAGCATATCATATGAATTTTTATATGAAGAAACATCAGGAGTATCAAATGAAGAAACATTAGGAGTAGAGATTCGCTCTATCTCATTTTCAATGAGACAATTTGTTGTGTGTATTACGTAGTTGGATACACCCGGTATGTATTTACTGCAATAAACGCTGGGAGTGTTTTCCATACACTCAAAACTGTTTTCCATGTTTTTGAGCAATTCTGATTCATCCTCATAGAAAATGGTGCAGAGCGAGCACTTAAAAAATCCATGTTTTCCATATTTAATTAATTTTTTTTTATTTTTTTATTTAGATCAAAATTTTTAATTAATTGTTTCCCGTGTAGTTGACTACTGATGGTTAATCTATCTGTAGTTATGATAAACAATAATTTAGTCTGTCTTCACTACACATAACATAGGAAAAAGGTTTCCAATTTCCAATAAGTAACGTATTTTTAAAAAGGGTTGTTATTTATTTTAATTTTAATCAAATCTATTTATGATTTATTATGCATTTATGCATTTTTATAAGGATTTTATGATCATGTTAAAACACTAATGTTGTTCCAGATTTTTGTTATATAAAAATTTTCAAACATGTTTACTGATAAGTGACCACATTTATGTTTCTATTGGTTTTACTGTTTACAAACTGTCGATTTGTTTCAATCATGTTTAGTTTTGATTCAAGTGTTTTGGTAATTGTGTGGTAAGTCTAGACCTCCCACTAGCGGGTCTTGCCCCTCAAGTTAGTTAGTCTAGACCTCAACCAAACAGCGCCATCTAACGGTGGCGAAAATGCAAAATTCCTGGTTCTC
This sequence comes from Cordilura impudica, assembly GCA_963682025.1. Lineage (NCBI taxonomy): Eukaryota > Metazoa > Arthropoda > Insecta > Diptera > Scathophagidae > Cordilura > Cordilura impudica. Next base: position 203,187,976 of record OY821517.1, on the reverse strand, counting down.
CTATATATTTTTTCGGGCAAGCCTCTAGCGGGTCTTGCCCTCAAGTTTGTTAGTCTAGACCTCAACCAAACAGCGCCATCTAACGGTGGCGAAAATGAAAAATTCCTGGTTCTCCTATATCTTATCTACTAACCGCGTTTTTTTGTTTTTTTGTCACACCCAGAAAAGTTTACAACAGAGATCGACATTCAATCACTTTTTAATTTATGTGTAATATCTACTGGTATCCCCTTCCTATACGCAATGAATTTAAAATTTAAAAACTATTAAAACTATATATTTATACGCTCCACTCCAGTGTGCAGAGGGTATATATAAGTTTGTCATTCCGTTTGTAATAATTAGAAAAAAAATTTTGGACGCCATTAAATACATATATTTGTGATCCTTATAACAACCGGAGTTGATATAGCGATGTCCGTCTGTCCGTCTGTGGAAATCACGATAACGGCATCAATCGGGCAGCTAGGGTGCTCGTGATTCATTAACATCCTGAAAAGTTTGCTATTTAAAATCGTCCAAATCGGTCGATTAGGGCCCGAGATTTAAATGAAGAACTAAAAAAAGTCTTGAAAAAATATAATTTTCTATGTTGTTCTTGTCACGATCACGCCCTGGATAGTGCAGCTACAGTGATCATTTTCAGTGGGAATGATTCACCAAATTCATGGGAAGATTTCTGTTTCAAAAATCATTAAAATCGGTGGAACAGGTCCAGGGAAATCTCTGAAAAAGTAAAAAAAAAAATTAAAAATATGATAATTCTATATTGTTCTTGTTGTTGTTCTAAATGTTGTGTTGTTGTCATAGCTGAACTTGTTGTTTTTGTGGTCGTTGTGGTAATAATATAATAAAAACTAACCCTTTGTACATTTTTTTATTAACTCTGGTAAAAAAATTTAAAAGTTTCCATTGTTTTGGCATCACTCTAAAAATTTGTTAGATCATTTCTGTTATTACCACGAGCCTGTCTGCAAAATTTCAGAACGAATGGCTCACGGGAAATTGGTTTTTTGACAAGCAGACATTACGAGTTAATATAAAGGGAGTAAAAATTCACCAACATCTTAAGCAAATAATGCTAAAATACCTAGTTGTTAATAAAAAAAAAAATAATGAAAATATAGCAAAAAAAATTTTATGTATAAATTTATTTATAAATTTATATAAACATATTAAATAATACAAATAGTATACATATATTATATATGTATATCCATAACAACTGCATGTTAGAAATAAGTCGGTATATTACTTTATTTACATAAAATTCTGCAATATTTTGTTGTGAGGAAAATACATTTATTTTGCATTAACAGAGTGTCACTTCATTTTGCTCAGCGTGACTATGCCACAGTAGATGGCGCCACAATTTTTGTTTGTTCTAATTAGCTTTGCAATAGTTATTTCTATTTTAACATGAATGTTAATAGTTTCAACTGGATATCATACAGAACAATGTTAAGAGTATACACGGGCTGGTCTTTTATTTCATACGTATTTTCATTATTCTTTTACAAATATGAACATAAGTTTGGCATATTAACTTTTTGTTGTCTTTACAAAATAGAGTTACCGAGTTCATCAATGAGTTTTTTGCTTTAAAAACAATTCTACATAGTTATATAGAATTATTATTCTGCTTTACCTGCAAAATATCTGATTGCGATTACATCTAATTTTTAAAAATTGTTTATAATTACTAAAGCATTATTATACACATAAATACAAAATTGCACGTTTTAAATTTTCCACTCAAATTTAAGAAAATATCAATTCTAAAAACTGGAATTAAAAGTTTCCAATTATAAATTACAATAAATTGAATTTCAGAAAATCATATCAAAACGTCGGAAATTATAATTTAAATTTAGAAGACATTAATTGCATCTTTAATATATAAATTTTATTCGTTAAACACAAATTGAAATTCCAAAAAAAAAAAAAAAACACCAAATACATATGTTTACATTAAAAGAATTTTTACATTTAAAAAAAATATTGACATTCAGGAGAACTTAAAAGCTTTTAAGTATCGCGATTCAGTAACTTCTTTTAACGATAGTCGAATCGTTAAAAAAAGAAAATTGCAAAATTATCAGTAAAACTTTTAAACGATATTCGCTATTGTTAAAGTTAGCTGTTGTTGTTATCTAAACGACAACCATTTTTGTGTTGTTTATTCAATCGATAAAAACTTTTAGGTTGAAATGTCGTCATACATAAATAAAAATCATAAAATAGTGAAAATATTTTGCTTCTATTAAAAAACTTTTTTATATAAATAAAAAAATTAAATAGCATATTCAATTCATTATTTCATTTTCAAATAAATACACAGAAATATTAGTAAAAAAAATAAAGATATTAAACATAAACATAAAATCATCCTGTCAAACACGAAGTGATTTGTTTTTTTCTATTCTTCTTTGTGTTTTTCGCTTATCTTGACAGAGATGCCACTCGTTTACAATTTAAATAAATAGAAAAATAGATTTGTCGACTGTCGTTAAGATGTATGTACTTAGTGAATCACTTAATCCTTAGTGCAAACAACAATAGCTGTCGATATATTTTGCGATTGTCGGATCGTTGAAATTTACAGAATCACACTACAGAAAACATTAATTTAAATTCAATGAATTAATTTTAGAAAACGTCAAATGATATTTATAACCTAAATGCATGCCGATCAGCAACCACGATGAAAAGACGAAAACCAACCCAAAGAATTTGCTGAAATAATTTGGTATTAAGTTTAACAAATTGTTTACTTTTTCATTTGCATTTATTATCAAGACTCAAACCGAGGTGGAGGGTATCAAAGATTCGCCACAGCCGAATTTAACACTCTTACTTGTTTTTTCTAAATTTTCTAAATTAAAAATAATTAAATTTAAAAATATGAAAATGAAATTTAAGTTAACATGATATTAATATTAACATAAGACTTAAATCTATACCACAGCGAACTAACAACAAGCAAATAAATAAGTAAAAATAAAACCCTATAACTAATAACTATATTGTAACTTGTTTATAAAAATACTTCTTAATTTCTGAAAATATTTTAATCCAACATTCATTTTGAAAAATTGTTGAAAAACATTCAATACTTTACGGTCATGCATTTTTGTTTTATTAATTTTTTATAGTTTATATATTCATTCAACTTTTTGATTTCAAATAAATTTGTTCCCTTCAATTGTTTTTTCAATTGTGAATTTTGTTATTTCATTTGGCGACGAGGTAGTTGAACGAAATCCACGCATAATGGATGCTCAAGCCCTGTCACAATTCATGCAGCAACTACAAATATCAAATCAACATTTCCTTAACAAAATATTGGAAGAAAATCAACAACGTCAAACAAACATCGTCCATCACTTCTTTTCGAAGTTTCTCCAAATCAGCAGATACTTGGTCTACATACTTCCTTCAACTAGAACAACATTTTTTAGCAAATGGTGTCAAGAAGAATGAAATAAAACGTGCTTCTTTGCTTAGTTGGATTGGAAGTGAGGTGCTTGAACTTCTGCAGAATATTTTTGATGGTAATGTACAAAACCAAAGTTATAAAGATTTAATTTCAAAATTAAATGAACACTTCATCAAGAAGCAACATATTCTGACCGCCAGGTTCAAATTTTATAGAACAACAAAGAAGCCAAACCAAACATATGCTGATTGGGTGGCTGATCTCAGAGGTGCTGCAAAGGGATGCTTATTCCAGTGTGAAAGACATGATTGCAATCACTCTTATACAGATAATAAAATTCGCGACATGGTAGTAATACATACTCCACATGATAAAGTTCGTGCAGCAGCTCTTCAAAAAACAAATCCATCTTTAGATGAAGTTCTACAAATCGCTAGCATCTATGAATCAACGGTAAATACTTGTTTAGAAATTAAAGGCGAGGAAAGCTCTAAGTTTTTTGCAATCACACACCAAAATAATTCGCGTAATATAAATAAAAATCAAAGCAAAATTGTATTGATGGTAAGCTTAAATCGTGTCCAGGCTGTGGAAAATTCCACGAAAGAAAAGATTGTTTTCATTAAAAAAAGAAATCCGTTTGCAATATTTGCTCAAAACAAGGTCATATTTCAAGTGTTTGTCAATCTAATAGTTCTTCAAATCAACGCACGAACAAACTCCAAAGTCAATTAAATGTCAACTCAGTATTAGACAACAACGAATCGTTTGAATCAATAAGTTTAGCTGAAATTTTTGAGCCGTCATGTGTAGATATAAATAATTCAGAAATATCAAGTAATGAAAATATCACCGTAATTATTAGTGTCAACGTTACAAATTGTTCTTTCCAAGTTGATACAGGGGCGACCTGTTCATTAATCGGTTTATCCACATATCAGCTATTAGGTCAATCAAAATGTTTTCCAACTAATAAAAAGTTAAGGACTTATGGTGGTAATTTTCTCCCACTCAAAGGAGTTATATATGTTCAGGTTTGTTGGAAAAATTTCACTCAAAAATTACTTCTATATGTAGTCAACAATGAAAAAGCAACGAACATACTTGGCTTGGATTGGTTCCGTAAGTTAAACTTTTAACTTAAAATATCATCAGATAATCTTTTTGTAAACCAGTGTGATATGTCGAATCTCAATTTAATTAAGAAAAAACTCTCTGAGTCTTTGAACAGCATTACGAATGCTCATAATATTTTGTTTTCACCAACTCTTGGTCAGTGTACAATATTTAAAGCTGAAATCAAGCTCAAATCTAATGCTCAACCAAAATTTTTCAAGCCCTATAATATTCCTTTTGGTCAACATGAAGCACATTAAAAATTTAAATGCAATTTTTGAGCGATTAGTATCTCATGTTTGCGATTTAAAAAAGAAAAATGTATTTTTGCTCAAAGCAAGATAGAATATGTTGTACATATAATAGATTCTAATGGAATTATGCCTTCAGAACAGCGCTTAGATGCAATTCGAATTATGCCACAACCTAAAAATGTTTAAGAGTTAGAGGCATTCATTGGTAAGTTGAACTATTATAATAAATTCATTTCCAACTTTTCAACAAAAGCTGCTCCCTTAAATGAACTAAGAAAAAATAACGTCAAATTTGTTTGGGGTTCAAATCAGGAGAACGCATTTCAAGCACTTAAATAAGCTATCATTCAAATTTTTATTTTAGTTCATTATGATGAAAAGTTACCAATTATTTTAGGGACTGATGCATCAAAGAGTGGTATTGGAGCAGTATTGTCACATCGGTATCCCGATGGTACAGAAAAACCAATTTCATTTGCAAAGAGGCACTCGCTATAATTTTTGGTGTAACTCGTTTTCACCAGTACATGTACGGTCGTCATTTTGAGTTAACTGCAGATCATCAAGCTCTAACTACTTTATTTCACCCACATAAGAAACTTCCGGTTATGACTTTGCATCGTCTTCAACGATGGGCTATAATTCTTCAATCATATGACTATAATATACGTTATAAAAATACAAGTCATCATGCGAATGCGATGCTCTTTCAAGACTTCCTATGGCTGAAGACATTGAATTTGATAATCAAGAAAAAAATATGCTCGATATCGAAAATATCTATGAATCAACAGTAACAAGTTTTCCTATTGATGCAGCTATTCTTGCTGAACAAACCAAAAAAGACCCAATATTAAATCTTGTTAATCGATATATTACAGAAGGATGGCCGGACCATATTCCTAAAAGTCAAAAAAATTTATTACCATTCTTCTCTAGAAAATTATCTTTATCGTTACAAAATGGAATAGTTCGAATTCATGCTGAGTATATTAGAGTAGTTATTCCCTCATCATTACGTCAACAAATAATAGAAATGATTCGCGATGGACATTGGGGCAAAAGTAAAATGAAGCAAATAGCTCGTCGATATGTCTGGTTCCCTAAAATTGATGATGCTATTGAAAGTGTATCGAATAGTTGTTCAACTTGTCAAGAATCAAGCAGTAATCCAAAACAAGAATTTTCATCTTGGCCGGAAGCAACTCAACCATGGGAAAGAATTCATATCGATTTTGCAGGTCCGTTCTTTTCTCAAATGTGGTTAATTGTAGAAAATTTTTTTTCAAGATTTCCCTACGTAATTGAAATGTCAACAGCAACATCATCAACAACAATTCATGCACTTCAAGATAGAAGTCAAGATGGAAGTCAATTTTCTTCTAAAGAGTTTAAAAATTTTTGTCAGCTTAACTCAACTGAACATTTAACCATGGTGCAAATGGATTGGCCGAGCGAACAGTTCGAACGTTTAAAGAATCTTTTAAGAAAATTATGGCTGATAAGCTTGACAAAAAAAGAGCTGTTTTTAAATTCTTAACTACATATAGATCTACTCCACTCAGTTTAACCGGTAAATCTCCATCAGAACTTCTTTATGGTCGTCAGCCCCGTATTATTTTATCGGCATTGTTTCCTTCAAAACATTCAAAAGTCGAAAAAAAAACGTAATTCAATATTAATGATTTAGTTTATGCTAAAAAATTTTATGGGGGAAAAAAGTGGATGGAAGGAATTGTAATTAATGTCAGTGGAAAGTTTATGTATGACATAAAAACCAAATTTGGAAATATTAGAAGACATCAAAATCAACTGAAAAATCTAATTGTTTCAGCTAAGAACAAACATCAAACAGAAGATAACATTGAAGTCAATATTGATTTACCACTTAATTCGAATAACCAATTACCAGAAAACTCAAATTTTGGAACAACCATTTTACCGTTAATGTCACATTCAGAAGCAAACAGTTTACCAGATTTACAAAAACAAACAACACCAGTAGAAATTATGGATACGACGTTAAATCGGCAAGCAACTGAATTAATTTCATCTGAAAATATTTTACGTCGATCTCAACGTAATAAAAGAAAACCAAAGAGATTTGATCCTTATCAAGTCTGGAGGAATGTTGTAACTTGTTTATAAAAATACTTCTTAATTTCTGAAAATATTTTAATCCAACATTCATTTTGAAAAATTGTTCAAAAACATTCAATACTTTACGCTCAGACATTTTTGTTTTATTAATTTTTTATAGTTTATATATTCATTCAACTTTTTGATTTCAAATAAATTTGTTCCCTTCAATTGGTTTTTCAATTGTGAATTTTGTTATTTCAAACTAAATATGTAATATATAAATAATCTTAACAAACAATAATTTACCTAAAACTAAATAACAATTACAAAACAACAAATTCTAATGTAAGCAACCTGCGATGATTCTAATGCAAGTATCCTAAAAACATCTAATGCCACAACCAATGTATCTAATATTATTCCAATTCAGCAAATTTTAACAACAGCAACTGTTGGTTGGTAAGTCAAATTATGAAATTGTCTATTAAACAATTTTTTTTATACACTATTAAAATATACCTTATGACAGCAACAAAAACTAATATTTTAAAACAAAATAATATAAAAGAGTAATACATACTTGCATGAATGTATTAAATGAGCTCTTTATTTATCGAATAAAAGCTCTTCTTAAAAGCTTTAGTAAAGTAACTAAATATTAATGATAAAGAGATAATATAGGACTCATTCATCCTTTTTAAATTTGATTCTTAGTGTAAACAAAGGGAGTATTAGTTTTTTTTGCGTTGTCTTTTAGTTATTGTGGGAATAATTAGATTAATACCTTACTATCTGCATTGTTCGGATAGTAAGTGAGTTTGATACAGCATTTTACTGGCTTTAATGTGTTAGTTCACTGTGATTAAGAACCTTAGAATACTTTTTTTAAATTATGTTATTAAATAATTACAATTAACTTTACCAGTTGGCTAAAATGTCATCTAGTTTACCTATCTTGTATTAAATTTTTTTTGAACGTTTCTTTTTATATAATACTAGTCGTTAATATATTTTATGGGTTGAACAAAAATGAAATATTGAATATGGAAAACTAAATAAAATTTGGGGTTTTCTTACGAATGATGATGCGTTAGAGTAAATCAAGGTAGTTACTTTTAGGCGTTTTAGATTTAATATGTCGTCACTAAAACATTGGTTGGGTAGGGTTATGAGGCGACTGTCTCCGCAATCCAAATATGAGGGGAATTTTAATTAGCGGAAGATCTATTAGTAGCTTTAATTATTAGTTCATTTAAATCTTAACTAAAAAGAGGTCATTAAAATTTTATATATTTAGTTATTCTTTGTATACTTGTAGAATGTTAAATAAAAAGGGAGTCTATAAGGACTCGAACGCGCCGCCCGACTGTTGCTAGTGTACAAAGGCTTTCGCCGTCCTACACTCTTATCTCTTTTAAAAGATTTTTATTTTTTATATTTTTTTTTTTTTTTTTTTTTATAATAAAATAAATTTTGTCCAACAAAATTTCACAAATCACTGTGGGTTCATTACAAATCATGAATAACGTAAATTTAGGATTATTAATAAACATTTATTTGTGTACATTATTCAAACTAAAGCCGATGGCACAATGAATACGTTGCGTCCGATAAGTCGAATTTTTCGACTGACAGAAAAGTTGTTTACATGCATGCGCAATGTCTGATGGCAGAATGAACACGTTACGGCGCATACGGCGAATGCGTTCGTACGTCGAAGTTAAAATGTTTTCAACTTTCGACGTATACATTGTACGTTTGACAGCTGATATTTGTTATTATAAAGTGCAGCAGCTAACGGCAGAATATTGTAATAAAATATAGATTTAAATCAAAAGTTTAACTTTGTAATGAAATTTTTTTTATATATTTGATGGAAGAACGTTTATGAAATTATGCAAAACGACTGTGGCTTTGACAATTTTTCTGCATTTTTGGGGTTCATTTGCAGTGGAGATAGAAGAATTCTCCACCGTGCTGTTAGAATTCCAAAAGCATTTTCGATGGCACGACCTTCGACCTACATAAAAAGGCAAATAATAGTAAATCACTAATAATAAAAAAAAATTGTTATATTATCAGTCGCCATTATCTCCAGATATTTTCGCGCTTCATTTAAACATATAATGCTTAACACTATTTTAAGGGTGTCTTCCATTTCCATTTTTATTTCAAAACAAATCCAAACTTTCAAATTCAATTTTAATTTGTATAAAAAATGTCAACATTAACAGCTGTGCCATCGGCTTAAGAATATATACAATGTTTCTGTATCATAAATCTAAATAAAACAGTACCATAAAGCAAAAGAATTTACTGCTCAAAATCAGTAAGTTTCTTGTTCGAAGGTGCGAACAGCGGCCGAAAATGGGTTAATTTGTGAATTTACAAAATTAACTGTTAAAAATAAAGTTCTGTATTATATATTTTTTAATTCTTAATTAATATTAAAAAAATTATTTTTCTTTTCATATTAATCTTATTAATTTACTTTGTTTTACTTTCTCCACAAGAAGTGTTGTATTTTCATATGTTTTGTCATGTCAAAATAGAACCTGTTCTAATTGAAAAATTTACATGTGACTCTCCATATGTATTGTATATATGCGATGTTTCATATATATCGCACGATGTGTACAACTTTTGCAGTGGGAAAATTTTACAGTATATATACAAAAAAAAACGCGACACACAGTGGCTGAAAATCGTTTTTCATTGGCCAAAATTCTGTAACTTTTGAACCGATCAGTAATTTTTATTTTAATGGATACATATTTAATTTAACTTGACTCAGTTTTAATGAAATTAATTCTAGTTGAACTATTAATTTTTTTTACAAAAACGTTAGTAATATTATCTGAAAGTCTTGCTATTACTACAGAAAAATTTATCATTTTTTGCTGTCAAATTTGTTAATTTTAGCAAAATAATCTGCTGAACATTAGCGCAATGATTCTGATTTTGATTTGAAAATAAGGGTTTTTATTTGTTGAATCTTTCTTATTTATTAAAACATTTCATAATTATGTGCAATAGATTTTAATAGCACTTGTAACAATGGGATGTTCAGTTCATTGTTATTTTTTTTAATAATACTATGTTTTTCGTACTTAAATAAAAGTGAAAGGCAATTATAATTACTAGCAGATTCCAGCGGTCGACTTAACTTAGCCAATTCACAAACCAACATTTTTTGGTTTATTATTATAGTGAATGATGATAACAAACTCATTAACAAACACATTAACAAATTTAATGAACACACACATAGCATATGTATAATTTTATGTATGTGTTGGTAGCAATTTTAAATGCAATTTACTCAAAAAATTTAAAAATCTGTAAATCTGGTGCACAGCTAAAAAGAAGTACCTTTCAAATAATATACGTTTTAACAAAATCGGTATAAATCGGTAGAACAAAACATCGGTAACAAAAAATCGCCTAGCCTATTAATATTATAGATTATTTATATGATTCAAATATTGATTGTAAATATTCCATATTTTGTTTTGTGTTATTTCTGTTCTTTAGTAGTTTTTTGACTTCATCTAAGTCCCTATGTTCCACTTTTCATTGATTTCAAATAGTGGAGATGAACGGATCTGACGTTGTCAATAATATATTAAATAGATCTTCATTTGTGGAATTTCGTGAAATTTTTCTAGTATTATGCTCTCTATAAAATCTGTAATCCTTATTCCTTTTTTCCTGAGCCTTCTGCATGAGAAAGGAAATATGCATACATGGGTACTTGGTTGTATATATTTTTGCAGTTTCCTTAGCATAATCTCGAAATTTTCTAGAGTCAATTTCTTCATTGCACGCAAGTACTTCTAGGATTATTTTAAATCTGAAAATAAGGTTTAAATCCACTCCTGTTATATCAGATGCTGTTTCTGGATCTAAAAAGATCTAAAGAATCTATAATCAATCCAAATTCGCGATATTCATCTTGAACATGTTTCTTTCTTGAACTTCTTAACTCCATATCATAACTGGTTTTTAGTATGTGTTCCATAAGTCGTATACTTGCATGTAGTGGTGATAATCCAAATACATAAGCATCGGTATTATCTAATGATTTTGTCGGGACTTGGTTTAATTGGCTTGATGTCACTTGGCAGCCTTCATATTAGTCAAAGTCTGGCCCTCGTTTCCATCTATCATTGTCAGCATTAATTTTTTATGTTTCTTAGAATTAAAAAAATTAAGTAATTAAGTAAGTTATTCCAATATACGTAGTGGAAGTGCCTTAATTTTGGGCATAACGGTATATCGCGAAAAGTCGAGCTGATAGAAAAAAACCAAGTGCAGATTTGAAATCAGCGACCTCAAATTAGTAAAAAATTTATACAAACTTCCAATCAACACAAAAAAAGTTCAATTTTGTTCCCTTGTGTAATTGGAACCGAAAAGAATAAAAATACTATTGTAAATAGCAACAAAAGAAAAAAATTTTTAGTCTGACTGAAGTTTTGTTTTTATTTTTAAAATAAAATAAAAGAAAATTTCTGAACTTTGTGTTAAAATTTAATTATTAAATCAAAAGCACAACGTGTAAAATATTTAAATATTAAAAAAAAACATTGGATGATCGAATAGTGTACATGAAATACTCATTGGAAGAGCCCTGAAGACGTAATTGAGACCACCTGGCATGAGGTTTTTGTGGGCATTTTTGGTTTTGGCTAAAATAAAACAAAGAAAGAGAATTTCAGAAATCAATTGACTACCGGTATAAAATATCGATTAACATTTTGAAACAAATTAATCCATTCTTGACTGTCAGGCATATATTTCGGGTAACTGACTTGACAACCCAAATTTAGTGCTTTATATAGTACTCGGCGAGAGTGGGCATGTTCATTTCCACTCTTATGTTGATAGAACAATTATCTGTGAGGAGGCACATAACTTGGAGTTTGGTGTGCAGTACACCCACCCGTTTATATAAGTTATTTCCTTTTTATATTTCATAAATGAAACATGATGTGTTTTGTGTGATTGTTACTAATCAACTGCTTTCTTTATTGAATTGTTTTTCTTATTTAAACTTAAAACTATGGAATACAATAATTAATGCCCATTTGACAACATTGGGTCTTTCTCAATAGTTTATTGCCCACTTGACAATTTTTGGGACTTTTTGTTAAAAATAATAAGTTAAACATTTTATCGTCTGCATTAATGACCTAGTTTACCAATCGAAAGAACAGAGTACTGTTGCGACACATAATGCAATATGAGACGCAACAATTATTGTTTACATTGAATTTTGTTCTTTCGCCCACAAAGCATATTATCGATTGGCTTGTGACAAAATATTCTATAGCTGCGACACACAATGCAATTTGAGCCACAACATAATTTATTGAACTTAAACAAATTGATTAACAAAGCGAACACAGCAAACATGAGAAATTAAAGAGAATGGGAGGGAGTATTTAGAATTAACTAAACAAAATGTTTTGTTTGTTAACTCTTCCCCACTAGAATTTTGATTGTCCTCAATCAAAAATAGGGTATTTGAGAGATCCTTGATATAGGGTACCCTCTCGGCTCGTTTTCATTCAAGGTAATATTCTGCGGTGGTAATGGAGTATTGATATTAATTATTCCTGAGCATTTAGAGCCACTTCTATTACACATTTTTTTCAGACAGACAGATAACATTAAGATGATTATGAGAACCACTAGTACGTAAGTGATAGTGTCACCCAATCTACTTTCCACATTCAGAAGTTCTATTGCTTCAGTATTGTTCACATGCATTTCTTTGATTAGTTCCAAGGTGAGAATTTCTTCCACGTGTGTGTTTCCCATGACTGGTTGCACTACGGCTGGGAGAATGTTAGAAAAATTAATTTCAGAATATGAAAAAGCTTTATCACCGATTGATACAGTTTCATTATGGAATTTAATGATGAAAGTGCCATTTAAATCATATGGCTCTTGACTTATCAGAATCGTACCGTTAAATTGGTTCAGTAAAAGTGTTCCAGGGAATATTTCCTGTATTGTGGGTATATGGAAGTTACTTGTCAAGGTACAATTAGAGGGTTTGCTGTGGATTAAATTGGGGAGGCATTCAGATCCGCTGATGTCCTCAATACTGTCCTCTTTGCATATTGTCAATTTGTTGTAGTTCTTACAATCATTTTTTATTCCAAACATCTTTTCATTACAATTCAAAATTTCATTAAAAATAATTTTAGTAGCAGTTCTATTAATTTTCACAGGTTTTATAAGTAGCTTATTGCACAATATATCATTTGTTGTAGGAATGCTGACAATATAAATTAAGGAACTATTGTTAGTAGCTATTTTTATTTCACTAAATTCCAGTATCTCTTCTATGTTGAGGTATGGAATTTTATTATTTTCGAACAATTTCCTAATGGTTTCTATTTCATCATGAGACAGAATAAACGAATTAATTACACCTACTTTGGCCCAATGGATGGCATATTGTAGATTAATTATTTCTTCCTTTATTATTTCCAGTTTGTATTTCAATTCGGTAATATCTAAATTCCGGAAGGTCTGTACATCTTCTTGCACGACTTTTATTACCTGGTTCATTTTTGAGGTCAATTCGTTGATTCTGTCTAAAGATAATTTGTTTATTATAACCTGTTTATTGTTATTTTTTAATATATTATTTGTTTTTTGTGTTATTATTTCAAAGTCGTCATGGTCAGGATTACCTGCTATCCATTTCCATGCCGAACCTATGAAATTTAGGGATCGTTTTGATCTTGGTTTCAATTGGTTTAGCTTCTCTTGTAATTCGGATATTTCATGGATTAAAAAGGGATGTAAGGGATGGGATGTAACCACTTTTGAAATCACTGTTGCCTTCATATCGTCAATAAACATCTGGTAATCGTTTAAGTCCACATCATGTATCAATCTTACAGACCCCATTTGGAGTTTTGCTACACCTGTATCAATTGCTACAATTCGCGAATTAGTATAGTCCAAGATCTTTACCTCAGGTCGGACTAAGGGCAACAAAATTATACTAAAAAAAAAAAATAAAAAGAAAAAGTTCTTTAACCAAAATTTGAATTCATTCAGTTACGAATGTTGTTTTTGTGAACAATTCTTCCGTTTTCTGTCACCACCGTTGTATGTCGATTTTCCTTGACTATCTCCTGCTTATAGTTCTTACTGAGCTTTGTTCCCAACCTTTTATTCTGTTTGACAAAAATCACTTCTCCTATTTTATAATCCCTGGCGACTTTTCTACCGCGATTATGATATTCCAAGTCCGATAGTTGTCGGTTCTTAAAATCTTCTATCAACTTGATCCTGTCTTTTTCCCGTTCTTCAGGGTCTCTTGATGACCGTTTACCAAAAAATACATCGTACGGTTTTCTTCCTAAGGTCGAATGAACAGTGTTGTTATACTCGTAAGTAGATTTATCCAAAAGTTCGGACAAGTTATTATGAATTCCTTTCGATTTTATACATCGCATGATCTCGGAAAGAGTAGAATGAAACCTTTCTATCTGTCCGTTAACCGTACTGGCGTATGGTGGAATTCGGAAAACCTTTACGTTAAATTGATTTTCCAACATGAATATGATGGCCTTTGAATTAAATGACTTTTCATTATCCATCACGACAATTTCTGGCATACCAAAGTTCAAAAGTATTTCTCTAAGTGGTTGTTTGATGTCTTCCGTCGCTCTTGAATTAAGTTTTTTTGTCTGAGCATATTTTGTCAACTTATCGATTGCTGTCAGAATAGAAGTACCTTCCGTAATATAAATATCGATGTGTATTATTTGACCAGGATATTGTGGGATAGGGGTTTCTTGCAGAGAAATATTGTTAGGGTGTCTTTCATATTTGTTCTCCTTACAAACCTTGCATGATGTTACTATTTTTTTTATTTTTGCATTCATCTGTGGGAAATAACATCTCTCGAGTAATTGAGCTTTATTTTCATTGGCATTTCTGTGAGCTCTGTTATGTTCATTTATAATTTCTATTTCCTGATCTGATTCGTTAAGAATGTCGGCTACCATGTTTCTTGTGTAAAGGAATTTGTATTTGCAAAAATTATCGGAATACACTTCTTGTGCTTTTCCCAATATCTCGTCGGTTGTTTTCACACAATTCGTTACTGATGGGTTTAGGTATTTAGTGAATATTTCGTTTAGTCTTTTCTTGGAGAGGTCTGGTTCTGATATGATATGTCTGTGGTATGTTGGAAACACAATTTGAAATTCATATGATTGAGTTTCATTCTGTTCTATAAGCAGTTGATTTTTAAAAGCATTTATTGGAGCATTTGTATGTTGGATAAGGTTTCGAGGTAGGCTATGGTCACTATGTTGCGTGGCGTCTGTCGAGATGATCTCAAATATTTGCTGTGGAGGTCTAGAGAGTGCGTCCGCCACAGCATTAGTATTACCAGGTTTGTACGATAATTCGTAATTATACTCCTCCAATATTGCCTTCCATCGCCTAAGTTTGCTATTAGTATTTCCGTTGCTCAGAGCGTGTGTCAACGGTTGGTGATCTGTAAAAATTTTTATCTTTGCTGCTCCGTAAAGGTAGTTTCTCAAACTCTTAAGGGCCCAAACAATCGCTAACATTTCTTTTTCGTTTGCAGCGTAATGTTCTTCGGCTTTGTTGAGAGTTCTTGAAATAAATGTTATGGGCCTACCATCTTGTTCCAATACAGCTCCGATCGCATAGTTGGAAGCATCTGTTGTCAGTCGGAATTCTTTTTCGAAATTAGGGCAGGATAACATAACATCTGCTGATGTCAATGTTCTTTTGATTTTATTCAGTGCCTCTATGGCGTTGTCATCTAGTGATATATTTATCTTTTTTGAAACATTTTTGGACATTCGTCCCTCTTCCCCTCTCAAAAGAGCCGTTAGAGGTTTTGCCAGTTTGGCGTAATCCTTGATGAAACGGCGATAAAAGCCTGCCATGCCAAGGAATGATCGGAGGTCCTTAAGCGTTTTTGGGGTCGGAAAGTTGTTTATCGTTTCTACTTTTTTAGGGTTAGCCTGTATTCCGGTTGTGGATATTAAGAACCCTAAGAATTCTACTTCCGTCTTCAAAAACTCACATTTATCAAGCTGAACCTTCATGTTGGCTATCTCTAAGGTGTGGAATACCTGCTCGATGTTTTCCAGATGTGATTTCTCATCTCTGCCGAATATTATGATATCGTCTATATAAATATAGCAGATTTTGCCGATGTGTTCCCGCAGAATATCATCAAGGGCTCTCTGAAATATTGAGGGTGCGTTTCTCAATCCGAACGGAAGCCTTGTAAATTCGTATTTGCCGTTGTTGATCGAGAATGCAGTTTTTTCCATATCTTTTTCTCTCAGAGGAATCTGATGAAACCCACTTTTCAGATCCAGAACGGAGAAATATCTATTTTCTCCTAGCTGAGAAAGCACCTCATTTATTTCTGGTATAGGGTATCGGTCGGCGATTGTGACCGCATTTAACTTCCTATAATCGATAACTACTCTGTATTTTTTCCTACCTGAAGCATCCATTTTTTTGGGGACAACCCATACTGGTGAATTGTAAGGTGACTTTGAAGGTCTTATAACACCCTGATCCAACAATTCTTTAATCTGAGCTTCTACTTCGTCCTTCAAATTCATAGGATATGGATAACATCTAGAATATATAGGGTTATCGGTGGTGGTTCTAATTTCACCTTTTACTGATGTCGTGTAGGTAAGACTTTCGTTTGGTTCTGAGAATAAATTGGGATGTTTTGCTATTATGTTTCCGATTTTTGTTTCTTGTTCTATTGTCATGTGTTGTGTCCTTATTTGTATTGAATTAACAGATTGGGAAATTTTCTGTTTCAATTTTATTTTGATATGGTCCTTAACGATCATATAACTTCCTGCTGCGTGAATAATTGCTGACAGTTCTTTAAGGCTGTCATTACCCAATATCGCATGAAATGATTTCAACGAAGGCAATAAGAAAAATTTAATATCTGAGCCGAAGAGATTTATAAAGGTGTGGTGAGTTACGGAGGTTTTGCCTCCAATGGAGTTAGCATAGAAATTGACCTCGTTGGGTATTGCTTTTTTTATTAAGGAATTTTGTACATAATTTTTGTTCGATCCTGTGTCGACAAGTATTCTAAGTATTTCTCCGGAGCTCGTCTTAGCTTCGAAATATGGCAAAGACGAGTTCGCTAATCTAAAAAATGAATGTCAGTGAAGTCATGGTCCTCGATGAAGGTTTTTTCATTATGTTCGTCGTTCTGACCGTCAAGATATTCTTGCATTTCCTGAAGATCTTCTTCAGTGCCGCTAGCTAGTACATGATTGTTATACGATTCGAAATCGTCTTCGCTGTAAAGGTTAACATTTTGACCATCCGTTTCCCAGTTATCGGTGTTTATATGAAAGTTTCTTTGAAACTTTTGGGGTTGTTGGTATGTATTGTCTGGTGGCCTTTTTCCTGCGAAATCGTTATTTGGTCGTGGTCTATTCATGTAATTGATCGTTCGGGTTTGCATTGAGCGGTCTATGTCCATAGGTTCTGGTCTTGGTAATGGTTTTGGGGCAACTGGTCTCTGTGGTGGAGTATTAGAACTGAAATTTCTGGGTTGGTTAAATGAATTTGATGGCATAAATTGTCGTTGCTGTCTGTTAAAATTTTGATTGGGAGTATATTGTTGTTGTGGTTGTCTGTAGAAATTTTGGGATGTTGAAGGCATGTGTGCGAGGTGTGGGTAGAATTGAGGTCTTGTAAAGGTTGATTGTGGGAATAGTGGTTTGTAACTTTTCGGAGGTAAAGGTTGTTGGATTTTGGTAACCTTATGGGTATAGGCATGTTGAGCTCTATAGTTTTGGTTTTCCAGTTTGAGGCATAAGTGCAATGCCTGTGGAAGATCCGCTGGTTCTCGAATTCCCAACAAACGTGGCAGGTCTCCTTTGAGTCCACGGACGAAGGTGTCTAGTGCTTTATCTCGGTATGTCTGGGTTAAAAGGTCCATAGCTTCTCTGCCAATGTCCATACAGGCGAGTTTGTTCATTATAAGTGAAAGATGAGTATAGACCTGTTGGTAAAATTCCTGGATTGTGGTGTTTCCCTGAATCAAGGTTGTCATTTGATACTCCAATGTTCCAAGGTCTCGTTTATCTGCGTAATGCAGAGTAAGGCATTTTGATATGCAAGTCCAATTAAGGGGAGTATTGTACGATTCTAAAGCGGCGTCTGCTGGGCCTATGATCTTATTTCTTACTACGTTGAGGATTCCGTAGTATTTTGGTGTCCCTCTGCTTGATTCGTACAATTTAAGTACACGTTCCACACTTTTCCTCCACGAGCTAAATTCGGAAGGATTGCCTGAAAATTCCCTCAGACATCGTACCACATCCGGTACCTTGTCTAGGTCAGTCAAATTCTCCATATACCTATCTTCTATAACTTGGTCTATACCTGTCATAGATGCGCCGGGATTTAAGAGTTCCCTAACCAGGCTATCACATTGTTCTCTACATAACCTAGTCACTATGTCTGTTACAGTGGCTTCTAGTTGTGGATTTATGTTAGGGGGATTTATTTCGGGATTGCGAACTAGGACTGGGGGTCTAATCAGATTATTTGGGTTGGCCATATCCAAGTATTAATTTCCCCTTTAATTTTGTTAGCTTATAAAAAAAAATTTAATGTTTTTTTTCCTTTTTAAGAAAAAGTATTGAAAAAAAAAATTTTATTTTTAAACTTAAACACAGAATTTTTAATGTCTTATTGTCAAAAAAAAATTCTTCTTAAAATATATTTTAATTCCAAAAAAAAATTTGTTTTGTTATTTTCTTAAATGTATCTTTGAAAAGAATCCAAAATTTATTCTTAAATTTAAATATAGAAAATCCTTCTTTTTTTTTTTTCTTTTTTTTGCTTCTTAAAATGTTTAAATTGAGCGCAATATATATTTTTGGATGCTTACAGCTATTTGTTTGACTTACTTTAGAATAGTCAATAAATACTTCATTGTTGAATTTTGTGTCGATGTTGGTGATGGTGTTGATTCGTAATTTGTATCCTCTTTGCTGCCCAGACAAAATCGTTGCCTGGTGACAATGTTGTTTTCCACTTCAAGTTGAGTTTGTAATTAATTGAAATATTATTTTTCAACAATTTATTGGGATTATAATTTATTAGTTTTGACAATTTCGTATACAAATTGGGGTTCTTCTTTTATTTAAAAAAAAATTATTGTAATTATAATTTGACAGTTTCGTGTAAATTAGAGTTCTTCTTTTATTTAAAAATTTATTGGAATTATAGTTTTTGATAGTCTCGTATAAATTAGAGTTTTTATTTAAAATTTATTAGTTTCGTGTAAATTAGAGTTCTTCTTTTATTTAAAAATTTATTGGAATTATAGTTTTTTTTTGTTTTGATAGTTTCGTATAAATTAAAGTTTTTTAAAAAAATTTTTGTAGAGTTTTTTAATTTTGAACTTCTTTAGGGTTTTAAATTTTATTAAATTAATTCTGCACTTCTTTAGGGTTTTAAATTAATTCCGCACTTCTTTAGGGCTTTTAAATTTTATTAAATTAATTCTGAACTTCTTTTAGGGCTTTTAATTAATTCTGCACTTCTTTAGGGCTTTTAATTTAAATTAAATCTGCACTTCTTTAGGGTTTTAAATTAATTCTGCACTTCTTTAGGGCTTTTAAATTTTATTAAATTAAATCTGCACTTCTTTAGGGCTTTTTAGATTTTATTAAATTAATTTTTCACTTCTTTAGGGTTTTTAAATTAATTAGAACACTTTTTATCCTATGCACTACTTTAGGGCTTTTAAAGGATTAAGTTTTATAAAAACACTTTTACTACCATAATCCTATGCACTACTTTAGGGCTTTTTAAGGATTAGGTAATCTGTCAGTTTTTTTTGTTGGGCGCCAGTTATTTCCTTTTTATATTTCATAAATGAAACATGATGTGTTTTGTGTGATTGTTACTAATCAACTGCTTTCTTTATTGAATTGTTTTTCTTATTTAAACTTAAAACTATGGAATACAATAATTAATGCCCATTTGACAACATTGGGTCTTTCTCAATAGTTTATTGCCCACTTGACAATTTTTGGGACTTTTTGTTAAAAATAATAAGTTAAACATTTTATCGTCTGCATTAATGACCTAGTTTACCAATCGAAAGAACAGAGTACTGTTGCGACACATAATGCAATATGAGACGCAACAATTATTGTTTACATTGAATTTTGTTCTTTCGCCCACAAAGCATATTATCGATTGGCTTGTGACAAAATATTCTATAGCTGCGACACACAATGCAATTTGAGCCACAACATAATTTATTGAACTTAAACAAATTGATTAACAAAGCGAACACAGCAAACATGAGAAATTAAAGAGAATGGGAGGGAGTATTTAGAATTAACTAAACAAAATGTTTTGTTTGTTAACTTATATATGATTTGCTGCAAGTTTTACGCGCCAATAACATAATTTTTTCTCGCATGGTACACGATGAACTGGAAGACATTAGTTGTTTCATATGTAAACATGTTGCTTTACCCTGCAAGGTATGTAATCATTATAAAGAGTTTGTGCTATTACTTTAAATGTAAATGAACACAGTTTTTGCAAGTTTCGTTGCAGTCAATATATGCGGATGTCATAATTCTAAATTGCCTAAATAACTACATCTTTTAGAACCTAATTGTATAACAAAACTGGGGATTACTTTGCTTCATCACATTAAATACTGTTTCATATAAAGTAAAGTAATAAAATTTTTAATAAAAAAATAGGCATTAATAAAAAAATTCATTTTGTAGAAAGGAGGAATCTTCTCCTTTCTAAGGTTATGTTTGGTTAAATTTTATTAATTTATTAAGCAAATCCTAACCAGACTTAAAGGTCCAAGCTGGAAAATACTTATTGTTTTATTTGATAACGGTCCAAATCAGACTTTAAAGTCCAAATCTGTCCTCGTTTTAGTTTTTCTTTTTGGTTTTGAGAAAAATAAAACTCTGCTGTTATTTTAAAGTTGACTTCTTTGGTCAATTGATTATAAACGAATGAATTTATTGAAATTAAAAATGTTCTAACATGGCAAAACAAAATTAACTTGAAAATCAAATATTACTTGAAAATAATTGAGTTGAACAAAAAAATATTAAATCAGTAACTTTTTTTTTTTTTTTTTTTTTTAAAGGCCAGTTTAATCAAACTTTTTTTTTTTTTTTTTTTAAGCCTAGTTCCGCGAAGCCGAGTGGTTTGTCTGTAGATTCTAACTTTGGCAATTTTTTTTTTTTTTTTAATTTTTTTTTTTTTTTGCAGCGACAGACCAAAGCCTCTGGTGGGAATCGAACCCACGACCCCCGCATGATAGGCGAGCACGCTACCTACTCGCCTACCGGGGCGCTACTGAATACAGTATTGTAAAATAAAACAAATGCAATAAATATTTAGAGACTCAATTAAATCAAAACAATTTAAATGAATAAGATGAATTTAAATTGTAAAACAAAATTATAAAAAAAATTAATAATCATTTGTAAATAAATAATAAGCGGCTGCTACACACTCCCCCTCTGCCTCAGAAATCGTCCCGACAATAGGGCAGCATATCTTTGAATCTTGTAGGTTGCTTCCTCTGACGTTGGGATCTTCTATAAGCTGGATTTGGTACGTGGATTTGTGTTGCATTAGTGTCTTTTATTGAATCAGCATCTTTTGTGGCATAAACATTATTTGTTGTGTTGTTGAGATTTGTTGTCGCAGTGTTGCTGTTTGTTGTTACCTTTACTGCGTTTGACATATTAGGTTTGTGTATATTTAATTTACTGGTTGTTGCATTATCTTCACTAGGCTCATTTGATATATTGTTGTCGGTTGTTGTTAGACTATTAACAGGATCATTAAGCTGTTGCATGACTATTAACAGGAGCAATGTTGCTGTTTGTTGCATTATATGTGTTTTTCTTCGGGCGACCTCTTTGTTTAATAGCATGCATAGGTTTATCAGAACGACCTTTATACAAGGTTAAGTCTGAAGCATGATACGTGGCTAAGGGTACATTAGGATTATCCATTGCAGCAATAGTATAGCATGAAGCGCCCTTTTTGGTGATTACAACGTATGGGCCATCACGGCGTGGTACAAATTTTGACGTTAAATTGTCTTTTTTACTAAGAACGTGCGTCGAGACAAGTATTTTATCTCCATCTTCAATAATTTCTTGTGGTTTACGTTTCAAATCAGCATATAATTTGTTTCTATCTTGCATTTTCTCCTCTGATTCTTTTGCCAAGAATCATGAAATTTTCAGCATTAACAATATTTCTCAAATCATTTTGAACTTCACTGGCAGTTTCTAACTCACGACCAAAAGTTAAATAGGCGGCAGAATAACCTGTTGTTGCACATTTGGCTGTGTTCATTGCAAATCTTATTGATGGTAATTTTAAATCCCAGGTGGTATGATCCTGATCAACACAAATAGACAATTGTACCTTAAGGTCTCTTTTTCTCCGCTCTACTGGCTTAGCTTCCGGGTGGTATACCGGTGTGAAAGTTTGCCGAATTCCTACCCAATAAGTAAGCTTTTGCATTACTGCAGAAATAAATTGGGTACCATTATCTGAGTGGAGTCTCCTGGAAACACCATATCTAAGAAAAACTTCATTTAATAGTATCAGCCCAATTCTCAATAACAATTCCCTGGGAATTTTTTCCCTTTTCCCTGTTCCCCTATTCTTAATAAAATCTCCCCGGGAATTTTTTCTCTTTTCCCTTTACCCTTATTCTAAAAGAACTTCGAAAATGGGAATCTCTTCCCCGGGAAAAAGTAGCTATTCTGAATGTCAATAAAAGGGAGAATAATTTGGGAATAATTCCGCCAAAAAATTGAGAGGGAGTGCTGCGAAAAATGTAATTATTTAATATTTTTATGAAAAATAGTAATATATATCATTTAAAATTTTGTATAATAATATTATTATGGCATTACTGTTGCTTTCAGGTCAAAAGCAACAAAAAAAAAAAAAAAAAAAAAAATTTATGTTCTTTTGAACACAATGCAAGCCAACCCTGATGTTGCATGCGGGATGTTCAGATGAAGCAAGGAGGAGCTAAGCCGGGTATGGCGCAATTTGGAGTGGAAATTAAACTCAGCAGGTAATTAAGTGGGTTGCTGGCATCACGTAGCTTTCTTCTTGCCATGCTTTGCTCCGTCTTGTCCTGCTGCTGCTCTTCTGCTTCAGCTACCATCAGAAACGCTACACTGAACATTTTTTGTATTTATTTTAATTTATTAAAGATTTTAAAAAAAGTTTTACTATTAATTTCCACAAAAATTTTTAAATTTGTAAACAAAACAAAACAACTGAAGCAAAACAGCTGTCTTCGAATAATCGAAATTCTCTCTCCCATATTATTCTTCTCCCCGCCTGTTTAGAATAGGAGGATTTATTCTCGGGAAAAATTAATTCCCCGGGAACTCATTTCCCTGGGAATATTTAGAATTGGGCTGTATAAGAGCACAGTTTTCAGCTGATGGAAATAGTGCTAGCTAGTGGAAATAGTTCAGTCCAACGGCTACATAAATCCTCCACAATTAAAATCCATTGGTTACCTTGTGGGGTACGAGGTAGTGGATTAAATGAGTCGACAGCTATGATTTCAAATCTACGGCTAGTACAGGCGGTTTGGAGAAGACCTGCTGGTTTCATATTCGTAGGTTTGTAACGTTTGCATTCAATATACGATTTAACGTATTCTTTGATTTCGGCTCTCATCTTGGGCCAATAGTAATGAGTAGTTATACGGCTTATGGTTCTGTCAATTCCATAGTGACCAGCGGTAGGACTATCGTGATAATAAAAAAGAATCATGCTACGCATAGATTCTGGAACGACAAGTTGACCATTTTCTGACTCTTCTTCTGAGCAGAATCTATATAAAACATCATATAACATAATGTAACCTCTACTGGTACATCTTACCACATTTTCATCGTTAGATTCGAATGAATTAATAATAGATTTTATATATGGATCTTCAATTTGCGCCTTTCTGAAATCCTCGGCTCCTTTTCGTGGAAAGTCAATGTAAATTGACATGCACTCACAATTTACATCATTGTGGTTTTGAAGTGGGCATGAAGGTCTTGATAACATATCTGCTACTGCATTTTGACGGGCTGGAGTGTATCCAAATTGTATATTAAACGTTTGTAGTTGTAACGCCCATCTAGTAAGGCGACCCGTTGGGCTTTTCAAGCTGAACAAACAATTTTAGGGGTTGATGACCATTAAGAATGAGAATCTCAGAACCTTCTATATATCTTCTGAATTTTTTAACTGGTAGAGCTTCCCGCTCAGTTGTATAATAATAATTAAACGACTGGCGTATTCAATTGTATGTTCAGATTCCTTCTCCCCCTGTAGTAAAACTGCCCCGAGCGCATAATTGCTCGCATCTGTTTTTAGAACAAAAGACAAATTTTCATTTACTTGTTGCAAAATGGGTGGAGAGGTTAAAAGAACGTTGTTCCTTTTCAGACCACTGCCAAGTTGCTTTCTTTTTAGTGAAATCTGACAAAGGTTTCGAAACATTAGCAAAGGACGGTATAAAACGTCTGTACCAGGAACAGGTTTGCAAAAACGATAAGACTTATTTTGAATTTCTAGATCGCCTATAATCGCCTTTGTCTTTTCAGGGTCTACTTCCAGACCACTAGTTGTAAGAATATGTCCCAAATACTTTACTTCCGGTTTACAGAAGAAACATTTTCCTCTGTGTAGATGAAAACCAAACTTTTTCAGTCTTGTGAATGTTTGTTTTAGATCGGAAATATGTGACTGGAAGTCCTTCGAACAAATAATAATATCGTCGAGGTAAGCCAAAATTAAAATATCAGGTAAACCAGTACGAAACTTGTCGATTAACCTTTGAAAGGTAGCTGGGGCATTTTTGAGCCCCAACCGCATTCCATCAAATATAAAAATTCCGAATGGAGTTGTAAAAGCAGTTTTCAATTTATCATTTTCTGCGATTTTAATTTGCTAATACCCAGAACGTAAATCTAAAGTAGACATAAATGGAGTTGTTTTCGCTGAGTGTAAGAGGTCATCAATACGTGGGAGTGGATATGTATCTATGGTTGTAATCGCATTTAAACGGCGGTAATCCACGCATAATCTCACAGAGCCATCCTTCTTCGGGATCAAGACTACTGGAAATGCCCACGGCGACTCCTTTTCCTCTATTATACCTTTATTTAGCATACTATCGAATTTTTGTTTTAATAATATTTTAATTTTTGGTGAAATTCGACATGGTGGACTTGCAATTGGGTCATGTGAACCTGTTTTTATAAAATGTTCCACATGAAAAATTGGTATTTCAATATCTTCGAATATTTCTCTTTCTGAGATCAGAAGATTTTCTAACGTTTTACGATCAGTTTTTGAGAGATGAGGACCTTCATTTGACTTTAATTTTATATCAAATGTGTTAAATTCTAATGGCTCAAAACTTTTTCACAATAATCATCGTATTTTGTCCTTTTTAAGGGTGGGAACAAATCTGAACTACTTAGAGTTTCTACATTTTCAGGAACTAAAATTTCAAAAATTTTATTAATACTACCTGGCGAGTAATTATTATTACCACTTTCAAACCAGGATAAAAAGTTATTTACCTTATCGGGTCTTACATTTTCCGACAACGATATATTGTTTATTATTTGAGGTTGACTATATGCGAACTCAAAAATTTTAGAAGGATAATCTTTATAATGCTATGAGCGTTGAGCTAGGTCTAAAACAATACCATTTTGTTCCATAAAGTCTACTCCTATTAGAGTTCTACTAGCTTTAACCTTTGGGAGACAGATAGCTGTATCTTCTTAAAACGATTTCCGATAATAGTATCAACGGTTGTAGAATAAACCACTTCATTGTGTGGAATTCCGTCAGCTAAAATCACTTCAACACATACTTTTTGGAATGCTACACCTTTTTTAATTAATTTCTGATAGAGAAGAAACCCTGCAACACTGGTTCTGGCTCCGGAGTCGAAATAAGCTTCGCCGTTCATACCGGCAATGTCGATTTTGACAACAGGAACATTTCGCCTACCAAAGTGGTATGTAAAGAATTAAAATCAAGTTTTTGTTCACTAGCATTTGAATTACCCCTATTACATGATGGACAATTTGAGCGGTAATATCCAGCTGCTCCACATCTTGTTTATGTTTTTCGGCCTCAATCTTTTTGAAACAATTTTCTGCCAAATGGTTTTTCTTTCTACAATATGTACATCTTAAGCCAGAAATTTGGGGATTGTGGGAATTTTCAAGAGATTTTCCTTTTTCATCTTTATTTCCCTGCCTATTTTCAATAACTAGCATTTCTATTTCCCTTGCTTTGTTCAAAAGATCTTGAAATGTAAAAAGGCTATCCCGAGATACTTTTTCACGAATTTGAAGGTTCAATTGATGGAATACCATGTCTAACATTGTTTTCTCAGAAAGTTTTTCTGTTAGTTGTGTAAAAAGTCCTCTTTTTCTGCAGATAAAACTGTCAGTTGTTTCAAAATTTTTCTGTTTTTCTTGAATCAGGCTTCAGGGGTGCAAAAGCTTTCCTTTACCGCCTCATTAAACGTGTTTGCTTCATGCTTCACTCCTTGCCACCATGTAGAGGCATAGCCCTCTAAAAGTAATGGGAGACTTATTAGAGCATAGCGGTCTAAAATATTTTCGGTTTCCTTATACACCAAAATAGTAGCCAGGAAATCTTCAACTTTTGTGGAATTACGACCACCATTAAAACGTGCAGTGCAGTATTAAATGTTGTCTTAACATCCTGCCGCATGGTTAAGCCACCTAAAAGTTCCTTAAATTAGCCATCAGTTAAAACCATATTAACTGGAGCTTGTGCTTGATTAGCAATTGCTCTTGTTGTATTACTCATTGGATCTATTGGGTTTTTAGTTGTGGGTCTGCGATGCCATTTGTAGAATTAGCAACGCTATTTCCGAAATTATTTTGAAGCTGAGTTGAAATGCCATCTTGAGATTGATTTTCAAGGTTTTGATTATCAACAGCATTTTGTGGCCGATTACCAATTCCATTTTTTAGAGGTGTGGTAATACGTGGACTTCGTCTCATTTTGGACAAATCCCAAAAACCCTGTTCGCCAAAATAAAATTAAGAGTACTTTTGTAAAAGATTCTCTTAAGAGGTCGTGTACTATTCGTGTGAAAGTATTGTGTCTAGCTTCTTAGTAAATATGACAAAACACTGGGAACTGCTGAAAGCATCAACTACACTAATAGTCAAAACCACAACGGTGATGATATGCAAAGCAATTATGATAATATGCCAAGCAACAACAACGATGATGATGAAGCGTAGCAACAACAACGATGGAAACGACGACATATAACCTCGCTGGAGTTTTTATAACAGCACAATAGCACACAAGTTATGTTGTTTTTTTTGTAAATAACCACCAGACGCTTATAGCAACAAATCCTTAGGATGCTATGGTGTATTCTCTTCTTTTAGATAGTCTGCGTTTCCACACGCAAATTCTACACAAATTTCAGTTCGAAAACTCTTTAGTTTGTAGGCAAGAGGGTGTAGGGAAGAAAAAAGGAAAATTTCGCGGAGTTTGCCGTGCTCGCAAATTCCTCTTTGCTCTTTTCGTTGAAACAAATTTTTTCACATTTGCTTTGCTTCACATTCCATGTAGTCAGATATACTTTTAAGACAATTTAAACTTTATAAACATTCAGTGTGACAAATAACAATAGAAAATTATAAAATTAATCCAAAAATTTCGTTGAAATGGTTTCAGCCTGATACAGCAATATGAATGCATATACAGCAAAAAAATATTTTGACGTTTTTTTTAATTCTTATTCTTCAAGCCAAACGCCAACGAAATTCTTAATGAAATTCGAACGAAGTTGGGCAAACTAAAATTTGCGTGTGGAAATCGGGACATTCCAAATATAGAATCTGCTTCCGTGTTGATGATTTAAATAAAAATTTTCGTTGGGCGCCACTTGTAGAAAGGAGGAATCTTCTCCTTTCTAAGGTTATGTTTGGTTAAATTTTATTAAGCAAATCCTAACCAGACTTAAAGGTCCAAGCTGGAAAATACTTATTATTGTTTTATTTTATAACGGTCCAAATCAGACTTTAAAGTCCAAATCTGTCCTCGTTTTAGTTTTTCTTTTTGGTTTTGAGAAAAATAAAACTCTGCTGTTATTTTGAAGTTGACTTCTTTGGTCAATTGATTATAAACGAATGAATTTATTGAAATTAAAAATGTTCTAACATGGCAAAACAAAATTAACTTGAAAATCAAATATTACTTGAAAATAATTGAGTTGAACAAAAAAATATTAAATCAGTAACTGAATACAGTATTGTAAAATAAAACAAATGCAATAAATATTTAGAGAGACTCAATTAAATCAAAACAATTTAAATGAATAAGATGAATTTAAATTGTAAAACAAAATTATAAAAAAAATTAGTAATCATTTGTAAATTAATAATAAGCGGCTGCTATAATTTCTATATTTTATATCAGTAACAACCCCTATAAATGGTTGTCACAATCAATAAATAAAATAAAAAATTCCATTGTATCAACATATGCTACGCTTCATACAATCGAATTTATATGTAATATTATTTGCATTTTCAAAATTACGGTAGTTTGGTTCATATAATTCAGTTATTACAACAGAATAATGTGATAGTACATGGAACTATCAAAATTCGGTTGGCAATAAATTCGGTTGCAACAAAGAATCCGTTCTCTGTGTGCAATAACTTCTTAGTTATTTGAATTTAAATTCTTTTTTGAATTTAAATTTGATTGGCCTGCAGTATTTCGTAAAAGATGGTGTCTCATTTTTCCAAATATCCTTTGTTTGCATTGTACTAGTCAAATATGTTCATGTCTGTATTGTTTTTGTCCCGAAGAACCATCACATCCCCATTTACGAAAAATAAATATCTTTGTGTTTCCATATTTCTTTAACTCGTTTCCTTTTATTGATTGTAGCAATCGTTCGGCTGTGTGATCAAGTAGAGATTGTAGTTGTACCTCTGCCGAAATTGGTGTGATTGTAATAGTGACCTTCGATGGCAAACAGTCCATTTTAGCAGCGGTTATGTGATGATATGCTGGATATATATTTGAGCCTTTTTCATTCGCTCGCAATCTGAGCTGAATATATTGCTGTTTTGTTAATTTGTGAACTATTTTGCATCGCTCGGAGTTGGTATAATTTTTAAGAATCTGTTTTGTTCTCACTGAACTAATGTTAACAACTTCTTCAATGATATCCACTTTTGTTAATTGCTTCTGTGATCGTAATTGATGTAGGAAAGATTCATTTATATTTGTACATTCAATTTCATCATTAGCATCTTTAAGTTTTCGCCTCTTAGATCTATCGCTGCAGTTGTCCAATGACTTGCGTGGTCTTCCAGCCTTACCTTGCTTTGCTGTTTCTGCAGCGACAGTTGTTCTTCTAACTAGTTTGCACTTTTTATATAAAAATTTTGTTTACTGTAGCTAACTTCTTTCTAGCGTTTTTTTAGTGCTTTGATGAAATTAAATAATTGCTCTTGTATTTCGGTGCTACACGAATTTAAGTTTAATTTTATTTTAACGTAACTAAGAACATCTTCCGGGCTTATGTTTCTAAAATACCTAAAGCACAAATTTAACAAAACATTGTATATATATAGGGGTGTTTAAGTTACCGTTATTTGAAATTTTTTTGAGTTGGAGTTTTACTTCAACATTGAAAGGAAGCAGACGTATTTGAAATAAATATTTGAAAATATTTTAAAATATTTTTTTTTTTTTTGGAATATAAATATAAATTTATTAATTCTTTTTGACGAACTTTTTAATCAATAATGGATGATAATCCGCCAATATTCAATGGTAATAAACATAAATTACCACCTGATAAAGGATCTGCAAGTTCATCTATAAAACAAAACGCTTCTTTCCCTGGGAACAATGATGGCAAAATGGACGATAAAATTATTTCAAAATCAAAGCCAACCAAAAAATCATCTGCAAATAAAAGTTTAAACAACACAAAATCTTCTTTTTCTGAAATGAATGATACACAAACACCAACCTCTAACATCAATTTAAATAATTCATCAAATAGCAATCATAACTCAAACGATAATCGACGTAAAAACTCAGGTAAATTAAGGAAGAAATCTTTTTGTCCCCCTATAGTTTTGTATAACATTAATATTTCAAAACTTGTTGATCAATTAAAATCTAGAACTCCAAAGGTTACATTTAAGATAGTGAATATATCTAAAAATTAAAGTAAACTTTTCATTGAAGATATTTCAGTTCATCTTGAAATGATGGGAATAGATTCCCATTACTTCACTCCTCCCGAATTAAAACAGGTCAATCTAGTTTTAAGAGGTTTATACTTCTCAACTGATCCTTCTGATATTCAAAAGGAATTAGATATTATTATTCCTGGTGTTATTAACCAAGTTTCAAAATTTATTACTCCTTTTGTTATGTTTGTGTTAAATGTACAGAATCTCATGGTCCAGGAGAATGCTCTATCCATTTCGGGGATGACGTTTCTCCAACTTGTGCAAATTGTAAAGAAGTTGGTCATACAGCTAACTATAAAGGTTGTTCAGAATATAAAGCTTATTTGGACAAGAAAGCTACTCTTTTCCGTTCAGCAAAGGAACGAAAAATTTCAGCAGCGAATAATGTTATGCTCTCTATCAATAAATCAAGTCATGTGACTCCAAATAAGTCATATGAAAGCAATTTTCATACAGAAGCTATTAATTTAAATACTTCTAAAAATTCTGATAAATTGCCATCAATTGTTAACGATTTTTTGAACATTTCTGAATATTTTAATGATTCTGATTGTTTGGATTCTAAAATTATTAATTTTCTCAAAACTTTTAGGATTTTACCTAAAGAACAAGCTAAAATAGAATACAAAAATTTATTAAAAGAAGTTTTAATCAAATATGGCCCGTAAAAATTTAAGTTTATTGTCCTTTAATGTAAGATCTTTAATTGAATCAAGTAGACGTATTGAATTATTAAATTTCTTAAAATACCATAATATAGATATTTGCTTTTTACAAGAAACGCATTTGAGAATTGATACAAACTTTTCTCTAGAAAATTACAACTTAATCAAAGATTACTCTCCTCAAGGAATTGCAATTGCTTTTAACAAAAAAATAAAATATTCTGTTGTTAAATATTGCAAACGTTAAATTCCCAAATTGTTTTGTTGAAATTTCTCTTTCTTTTTCCGGTAGCATAAAAAAAATTCTCTTGGGCAGTGTTTATATTCCATGTAATTTCCAAAACAGTGATTTTATAGAAAGTTTAGATGCTATTAAATGTTTGTCTAATAATTATTATGGTACTTTTATAGTGGGTGATTTTAATTCGAGAAGTTTATCTTGGGGTGATACTTTTGATAATTTAAATGGAAATTCTTTTAAAAATTGACTACAATTTTCATTTCATGATTTTACAAGATTATGTGACATTTCACACCTTCTTTTCCAAATGGATCATCGTATTTTGATCATTTTCTTATTAGTTCCAAATTTATCGACCAAACATATGAAAACATCAATATTTCTACTATTTCTTCATTTTCTGACCATTTTGCTTTAAAATTATCTATTAAAATTCCCGAATATGATTTAATTTTCTCTCCTCCAATTTTGTTTACTTCTTTCGAAAAAAATAATTGGAAGGACTTTCAATCTGATATTGATTTATCTCTGTATGAAATTCCTATATTAAAAAATAGAAATTTATCTAGTTTAGAAATAGACAACTTCATCCATTCATTTACAGAATGTGTCAACAATGTTACTAATCTACATTGTAAGAAAATTAATTCAAAGAACAAAAAGCTTAAAATTTCTGATAAAATTAAACACCTTTATATGATAAAATACTCATGCCAAAGGAATTAAAGAAATTTACCACAGGAATTACAACAGAGTAAAATTAATTTAAAATTGATTTAAAGAATAAAAAGTTTAAAATTTCTGATAATATTAAACACCTTTATATGATAAAATACTCATGGCAAAAGGAATTAAAGAAAATTTACCACAATAATTACAACAGAGTATCTCCTGAATATCAACTATCATCTAAGCAAATACAACTTTTAAAAATAATAATAGAAGAACAGGTTGAACTTTTTCAAGCAAATGAATTAAGTAATCGCCTTTCTAATTTAAAACCTGGACCTAATGCATATAAAAACATTACCAACATTATTGGAAAAAAAAGATCTAAAGGATTTGAAAAAGTTATTGTTGATAATATAACCTATGTTCTTCATACCGATAAAGTTGAACTTTTTCGTAGACATTTTTCAAATGTCTATAGAAATGATATACCTAATAGACCTAATATTTCAGAAGTATTTCTTACGGTTGACAATTGTTTATCTCATTCTACTTCTATAATTTGTGATTTTTCTTCAAATTTTAATTCTTTAACAAACGCAGATAGTTTTCACTTTACTCGTCCTTCTGACATAAAAAATATTATGCAGTCTCTTACTTCAAAAAAATCTTCAGGTTCAGATAAAATTTCAAATTTTATAATAAAAAAACTTCCAATATCTGCAATCGAATATTTAACAATTTTATTTAAATAATGGTTATATTCCGAACTCATGGAAAATTTCTAAAATTTGCCCTGTTTTAAAAAAAAGTAAATAATTTTTGTATTAATAACTCTAGACCAATCTCATTACTTTCAAATTTTGGCAAATTGTTTGAACGTACACACAAAAAAAATATTCGCCAACCGAATTGTTCTAAAGTGGAACAACTGTATTTTCGATTGTAGCAACAGAAATTTAATAGCATCTGCAAATTATCTATTATGATAAAATATATACTGTTAAGGCAATAGAATTGTAATCATAGTGAACCAGAAAATCGATTACTAGCATTATCGCAATTCGGTTGGCAATAAATTCTGTAGCCACAATGAATCTGTTTTCTGTGTGTATTATTAGAGAAAGGATGGATATCCTTGTCAATCATGATTATATACCCTGTTATCAGTTTGGATTCAAAAGAAATCATTCTGCGATTGATGCTTTAGTTAAATTTCACAATGATGTTATTTTAAACCTCCGTGATTGTACCGTAGCCATATCTTTAGACATTGAAAAAGCTTTCGATAAAGCTCTTCATAAAGGGAATATTTATAAATTAATTCAAATTGGTTTTAATCCTTTTATTTTTAAAATTTTAAGTGGCTATTTTGAAAACAGGAAATTCTTTATTAATATTAATGATACTCATTCAGATATAAGCATAATTAACAGCGGCGTACCTCAAGAAGCAATATTAGCTCCACTTCTATATAATATTTTTTAATTTATGATTTTCCACACATATATAATAGTTCAAATAGTATTTTATATGCTGATGATTCACTTAGTTATTTATGCTAGTCACAAATCACCATTTATTGCTTTAGAATTAGTAAAAAAAACATATTTCTATAATTGATGACTATTACAAAAGTTGGGGAATTAAAATTAACCCTCTGAAATCAGAAGCAATATGTTTTAGAAATGCTTCAGGCAAATGTCCATATTATGTTGTACCTCAAAGTAAAAACTTAGTTTTATTTTTCAATGGTGTTAATATCCAGTTTAAAGACAAAATTAAATATCTTGGCATTACATTTAACAAATTATTTAAATTCAATGATCATGCACGTATTATTAAAAAGAAAGCAATTAGAATAAAAGGTATGTTCACAAAATTACTTGTTAATAAAAATTTGAGTAAAAAAACAAAATTATTAATCTATAAAATAAGTATCCGTTCATCAATTCTTTACGGTTTTCCTGTATGGTTCACTATTTCACCAACTTTGGCATATGAGTTAGAAGTTTTAGAGTTACGGTTCTGTATTAATCGAAATTTTGAAACACATATAAAAAGATTTTCTAATTTTTATATATATAAAAATGCTGGCATTCAACCACTTTTGACACACGCATTATCATTAGTTAATTCTTATACCAAAAGAGCTCTTTTCCACGAAAATAATTTAATTGTGGACTTTTTTAACCAAAATTCTAATTTTAATTCGTCAACATCCTATCTTTCTCCTATCGGTATTCTCAATGAAAATATTTGTCTCAATTTAGACTACAACGATTCAGATCCCATAATCTTACCTGAGTTTTATAAAAACTCGACACCGCATACCCATAGGGGTTAATTTTAGTAATTCTTTTATTTATTTATTTATTTATTTATCATTATTGTTATAATTATTATAATTATTTTTGTTCATTATTTCTTTTATTATTATTATTTTTGTTCATTATTTCTTTTACTTTTTTTTTCTTAGTTCTAAGTACTAACCGAGACACACGTCTCAAGTTATCTTATATTTTGTCGGGAGCAAACAAACCTATTCCTTTAACTCCAACTGAAAATATAAAACACTATACCTCATCAAGCAGCACCTCACAACCAATCTTATTAGAATAATACACTATAGTTCTAAGGTACTCTTTTTTTATTACATTTGTTTATTATATATCATTGTAATGTTTTCTTTAAGACTCAATAAAAATTTGAATTTGAATTTGAGTAATTTCATTAAAACGAAATAAGTGTTCTACCCACAGGTCGTCATGGGTACAAAAGTATATATAGGGTTGAAGAGATATCTTTCACCTGTCTCCAGGTGTTGTATGTTTTTTGTTCCCTATTGTTCCCTAGAAGTTCTAGGGTAGTTTAATAAATATTTCACAACGCCCCTAATATTAAATGGTAGGGCTGTGACAACAACTAAAGACTACAATCCTACCAACCTTGTAAGAAGGACCGCAGGTCACTGTCGATGATAACTTGCGAGTAGTAACCATTTATTTCTGATAAAAAACGATGGAGTTTGACAGCATGCCATACCCACAATTCGTAATAGTTTAAACTAATTTATACTCTCCACTCCAGTGTGCAGAGGGTATATATAAGTTTGTCATTCCGTTTGTAATAATTAGAAAAAAAAATTTGGACCCCATAAAATATATATATTTGTGATCCTTATAACAACCGGAGTTGATATAGCGATGTCCGTCTGTCCGTCTGTGGAAATCACGATGACGGCATCACTCGGGCAGATAGGGTGCTCGTTGATATAAAAAATGATTCACTAACATCCTGAAAAGTTTGCTATTTAAAATCGTCCAAATCGGTCGATTAGGGCCCGAGATTTGAATGAAGAACTAAAAAAAGTCTTGAAAAAATATAATTTTCTATGTTGTTCTTGTCACGATCACGCCCTGAATAGTGCAGCTACAGAGATCATTTTTAGTGAGAATGATTCACCAAGTTCATGGGAAGATTTCTATTTCAAAAATCATTAAAATCGGTGCAACAGGTCCAGGGAAATCTCTGAAAAAGTAAAAAAAAAAATGAAAAATATGATGTTTCTATATTGTTCTTGTTGTTATTCTAAATGTTGTGTTGTTGTCATAGCTGGACTTGTTGTTTTTATGGTCGTTGTGGTAATAATAATAAAAACTAACCCTTTGTACATTTTTTTATTAACTCTGGTAGAAAAATGTAAAAGTTTCCATTGTTTTGGCATCACTCTAAAAATTTGATAGATCATTTCTGTTATTACCACGAGCCTGCCTGCAAAATTTCAGATCGAATGGCTCACGGGAAATTGGTTAAAATCGATCCAAAATTTGTTCGACAAGCAGACACTTCGAGTTAATATAAAGGGAGTAAAAATTCAACAACATCTAAAGCAAATAATGCGAAAATACCTAATTGTTAATAAAAAAAAAACAATGTAAATATAGCAAAAAAAAATTTTTATGTATAAATTTATTTATAAATTTATATAAACATATTTGGGCAATTCACAACGGATGTTGTATATTGTATTTTGTATTAAAATACACAATACAATCATTTGTTGTGAACAGTCAGTTGTATTTTCATAATGTAAAACGCTTTCTTTAGTAATTATCGACCCAACGAGGAAACGTTACTTCGTCACTTCTGTTATTTCGTACAAGAGAAAGCACGTGTCGGTGTTTGCTTTTTAGTCATAAGATATACCCTGGCGTTTTAGTACCTCTTCCATTTTAATTTAGAAAGAAAGGGAAAATACATATTAAAAATATAAACATTAATTTTTATATAAATAAACTTTTCGTTATTTGCATTATTTCTCATTTTATAATATTTTATAATTATTTATGCTGTTAAAATTGTATGTATTTGTTTTTTTTTTCATAAAAGCTGGCATTCACTTGGGACTGATATGTTATGATACAATATACAACATTTACTATACATAGCAAATGAAGTTGTATCGCTGTATTAGATTTTTCAAAGAAAATTACCAATAATAATTTTACACTATTGTAAAATAATACACGATACAACAGATACAACGATACAACACCTGTTGTGAATTGCCCAATTAAATGATACAAATAATATACATATATTATATATGTATATCCATAACAACTGCATGTTAGAAATAAGTCGGTATATTATTTTATTTACATAAAATTCTGCAATATTTTGTTGTGGGGAAAATACATTTCTTTTGCATTAACAGAGTGTCACTTCATTTTGCTCAGCGTGACTATGCCACAGTAGATGGCGCCACAATTTTTGTTTGTTCTAATTAACTTTGCAATAGTTATTTCTATTTTAACATGAATGTTAATATTTTCAACTGGATATCATACAGAACAATGTTAAGGGTATACACGGGCTGGTATTTTATTTCATACGTATTTTCATTATTCTTTTACAAATATGAACATAAGTTTGGCATATTAACTTTTTGTTGTCTTTACAAAATAGAGTTACCGAGTTCATCAATGAGTTTTTTGCTTTCAAAACAGTTCTACATAGTTATATAGAATTATTATTCTGCTTTACCTACAAAATATCTGATTGCGATTACATCTAATTTTTAAAAATTGTTTATAATTACTAAAGCATTATTATTCACATAAATACAAAATTGCCTTTTTAAATTTTCCTTTCAAATATAAGAA
Source organism: Cordilura impudica (assembly GCA_963682025.1). Classification (NCBI taxonomy): domain Eukaryota; kingdom Metazoa; phylum Arthropoda; class Insecta; order Diptera; family Scathophagidae; genus Cordilura; species Cordilura impudica. Next base: position 203,150,928 of record OY821517.1, on the reverse strand, counting down.
AATATCAATTCTAAAAACTGGAATTAAAAATTTCCAATTATAAATTACAATTAATTGAATTTCAGAAAATCATATCAGAACGTCGGAAATTATAATTTTAAATTTAGAAGACATCAATTGCATCTTTAATATATAAATTTTATTCGTTAAACACAAATTGAAATTCAAAAAAAAAAAAAAAAACACCATATACCTATGTTTACATTTAAAAAATTTTTACATTTAAAAAAAATCTTGACATTCAGGAGAAATTAATAGCTTTTCAGTACCGCGATTCAGTAACTTCTTTTAACGATAGTCGAATCGTTAAAAAAAAAGAAAACTGCAAAATTATCAGTAAAATTTTTAAACGATATTCGCTATTGTTAAAGTCAGCTGTTGTTGTTATCTAAACTACAACCCTTTTTGTGTTGTTTATTCAATCGATAAAAACTTAAATTTTTAGGTTAAAATGTCGTCATATATAAATAAAAATCATAAAATAGTGAAAATATTTTGCTTTAATTAAAAAACTTTTTTATATAAATAAAAAAATTAAATACCATATTCAATTCGTTATTTCATTTTCAAATAAATACACAGAAATATTAGTAAAAAAATAAAGACATTAAACATAAACATAAAATCATCCTGTCAAACACGAAGTAATTTGTTTTTTTCTATTCTTCTTTGTGTTTTTCGCTTATTTTGACAGAGATGCCACTCGGTTACAATTTAAATAAATAGAAAAATAGATTTGTCGACTGTCGTTAAGATGTATGTACTTAGTGAATCACTTAATCCTTAGTGCAAAAAACAATAGCTGTCGATATATTTTGCGATTGTCGGATCGTTGAAATTTACAGAATCACACTACAGAAAACATTAATTTAAATTCAATGAATTTTAGAAAACGTCAAATGATATTTAAGAATTGCGAACATAAAAACTGTTACATAAATAAACGCAATTTGATGAGAATGTTATTTTTTTTATACATAAATTTTCACAATTTTTTTGGATGAAAATTTGAAGTTTTTCAGAAAATAAAGAGAACAAATTATTTTATTTTAAATGTTTGGGACATCTGGTTTTTTGCGTTTGGCATCCCTAATTTGAATATTTATCATTATAAATTTATTCTCTATGTTTTCCAAATATGGCAATATTTTAATAAAAAAATTGAGAGAGTTTTTTTGGTTATTATTTTGTTACTCCATCCGACCTATATGGCCGCAATGAAGAAATGTTTGGCCAGTTAAAAGAAACTATACAGCCATCTCCAATTAGCACGATTTAATGCATATAGCCACCCTACACAACCATTACCTTTGCAATGGAGGTTAGGGCGAGCTACTTAATTAGCAAAAACTAAATTAAACGAGAAGTTATGTCATATAACCGGATACGCATGCATATATGACCAAAAAGCAAACACCGAAATAAATCCGAAATAATAGAAAAGACGAAAACCAACCCAAAGAATTTGCTGAAATAATTTGGTATTAAGTTTAACAAATTGTTTACTTTTTCATTTACATTTATTATCAAGACTCAAACCGAGGTGGAGGGTATCAAAGATTCGGCACAGCCGAATTTAACACTCTTACTTGTTTTTTAGCTACCTTTATCTGGATATATAAGCTATAAAATGGCGTTCAAATTTTTAAAATCGGTGGCAAACAAAATTAGACTTTTTGCCAAAGAAATCAAAATTTCAGCCACAGTGCGTCGCACCTTTTGATGTATTTGTTAAAACCACTTTATTCTTGTGGTTTTCACTGGAATGATGATGATTTAAATGTGTCAAACCACCAGTTATAGGACTATTGCACACACTATAAATTTTAATTATCCCACCCTTTTTTTTAGTTCAACCTGGCTTCATCACTCATCGTATACTACTTAAAAACAAGATTTATTTTAAGCAAGTAAGAAATTTATTGTCGGTCTAGACCGACTATACGATACCCCATACCATGCGTTTAGAGACCCTATGCCTTATGTCCAACTAATTAGATACAGAAAATAAGCATAAACCCACTTTGAGTGGCATTGTTATTAATTTTTTTCTTCGGATATGAAAAAGTTCATATCGGATGCTATATCAATATGGGGACTATATCAAAAAATGCAACCATCCTGACCATATTTGGTAATGTCACTTATTTTTTGCAAAAACAAATACAAACGAAATTTAAGTGAAGATCGGGAATTAGCTTCATAGGGGGGATATGCCTAAGAATTGTCGTATAGGGTTTATGTTTGGACTACTGATAAATGGATGTAGTAAACGTACACAAACCCAATTTGACCGAAATATATAAGATAATTTGGATATTATGGCAATTAAAGTCGATCACATGGTCATTTGTAAGGGGGCAAGGTCTGAACATGAACCGATTTGCACCAATTTCAATGCCGTTCATCTCATGGCCGATAAAAGCTCACATACTGAATTTCATCAAAACAGATTTATATTTGTGACTTGTAGTTTGATAACAGTGTTTACATGGACACACAGACGGACGGATAGACGGACATCACTAAATCGACTCAGAAAGTGATTCTGAGTCGATCGGTATAATAAAAGATGGGTCTAGGTCAAATATTTTTAACCACATAATGGTATAGGGTATAAAAATGTAATCACATCTTTTAAACTTAAATCACAAAACAAAAATTTTTAGCAACTTTTATTTTTACCAAACCCCCTTTTTAATTTTGTGAAGTTCCAACAACTGCAACTTCACAATAAATATATATAGTATGTTTTGTTTGGAAAATATGAGTAGCCCAACAGCCTTCATTGTGTTTGATATATAAAAAACGAAAAAAGTATGAGATGAAAAACTGAAGCGAGTTGTCATATATATAAATGTTTAAAAAAACATGAAAATTTTGAAATATGTAAACACCAAATAAAGACGGAAGATAATGTGCAATAGTATCAAATGTATCGCGGGAGTAACACGGTACTTTTTTGAATTAAATAGTATCAAAGAAAAGTACGATCGTATCAACCTTTGCATCCCTGATCTGATTTATATTTTTGTTTTAGTACTAAAAGCGGTTTCGGAAAACATATGCAATGGTCCTACCCCACCATTTCAGCCGATAGATTTACACTCCCCGTTCTACATCAATATAGTAAGTTACTTCTTGAAAATCCATGTGATATACCACATAGTAACATTTTATCAACTGCGTGCCGTACCGGAATCGACATAAGCCATATGCCAATTTTTATACAACAAAAGATAATGTGTGTTTTTGTTACGACATAAGTGGTCTTTTTCAAAAAGCTCGGCCAAAAATATGTCACAAGTGAGTGGCGGTTATCTGTTGATAGTAGCAGAGAAAGCCTTAAGGCTGGTTCACTAAACATAGGCAACGAGAACCCATCTATACCCATTGCACTTGCCATGAATATGAAAGAACAATATGAAACTATGGTCACTTTATTAAAAAATTTTAACTATGAAAAGCACAATTGGAAAGTGTGTTGTGCTATTTTAACAGGTCGCCACAAAATATTTCTGTTTTCTCTACCTCTGGGATAGCCGAGATCAGATAAATCATAACATAAAAAAGGACAATGTAATCTTACCACCACTGCACCCTACCAAGGAGTGGGATTTGTTGCCCAAATGCAAAATTCTTGAATTGGTACCTGAGTGTAGTTTCTACACAACGGGGCGTTGGTCGGCGCATATTCCGATCCAGTGTTCAGAGCACCGTGAGTTTATGTCACGTAAAACACAAGAGACTTCTGTCCCTATCTACCACTACATACAAAGGCGAGCTTAGTTAAACATATTGTTAAAGCACTAAACAAAGAGAGTAGAGCCTTTGCTTATTTAAAATCAATATTTCCAAGTCTTTCATTTGCAAAAATTGGTGAAAGCGTTTTCGATGGTCCTCAAATTCAAAAACTGCTTCTAAGCCCTACCTTTAAATAATTATTATCACCAGATGAGAAAGCTGCGTGGAATTCATTTCGACAAATTGTTTTTAACTCTCTAGGAAACATCAGCAGTCAAAATTACAAAGAAGTCGTTCATGATTTGCTTGAAAACTATTCAAAAATTGGTAAATAGTAATTAATTTTTTATTCATGTTTGTTTATTTTTCTAAATTTTTAATTTTAGGTGTACAAATGTCACCAAAAATACATTTCTTGTATTCGCATTTGGATTTTCTTCTGGAAAACTTGGTGCCGTAAGCGACGAGCATGGTGAACGATTTCATCAACAACCATGGAGCAAAGTTAGCAGGGACTATGGAATGAAAATATGATGGGTGATTTTATTTGATTCCTTACAAGAGAATAAAACTCAGAATATAATAGGAGACAAAACAAAACTCGAAATTATTGTTAGATTATGCTTTGTTTATCTTGTTGTTAAACATATAACTACTGTTAACTTTGTTAAAAAATATCTATCAAATGAACTGTTGTTTGAATTTTTGGTAATGCTAGTAAAAATCTTTTTTTCTGTCCAACCTAGATACTGTAAACTTTATTGGGAATAAAAAACGAATTCATAAATTAATTTTCATGAAAGAAAATTTAAGCTTGAGGATTAAGTTCTTAAACTGGTAAGTATTTGTTGCTTTCGATTTTTTATGAATTTTTTGAGTTCAACAATTTTATAATTTAAAAAAAATTATAAAATCAATAATTCCAAACCTAATGGCTATATCAAAAAATGATATTAGTAGAACTTAAAGCTGAAAGTTTTTTGACGTATTGCATAACAAAATCGAATATGTCGTTCCAAAGTTATGACAAGATGTATGGAGCAGCCTCTTCAAAAATCTAAAATTTTAGAAAAAAATTTTAATAGAATTTGAAGTTATGTGACTATAACGTATCAAAAAAATATAGTGGTTATCAAAGCAATTTTTGCTTGTTGCATAGTGTAATTAAAATACAAAAATCGTTCAAAATATGGCATAAAGTTTATGGTCTAGCAAGCTATGTATTTGCTGAAGTAGTAAAATGAACAGTGCCGAATCTTTGATACCCTCCACACATTATTATAACCAAGGTTGTTAACACTAAGAGACAACGAAGGCTAGATATCACATTATATGTATGTATTTACAAATATAAAATAACATTTTTAAATAAAGAAAGAAAATAAATATTTAACAATGACATATGTATGTCGTTTGTTATAAATATAAATATATAAAGTGTTCTAGACATGTTTATAAAAAACAACTAATATTTCTAGATATGTATGTATAAAATTTAGACAAATTCCTCTATAATGAGTTTTCTATAATTTAAAGCATTTTCAACATAATTGTAAAGTAAATTCCAGTCGTTACATGTTCGGTCATTCAATATATTTATGACTTCATTGTTATTAAGAATTGATTTACCAAAAAAAATCATGTGAGTCCGATCACAGGGGAGATGTGTAAAGATCTGGTAATAAATAAAATGCAGAAAACAGCGACAAAAAGGTTATTACATATCATAATTTTTTCACCAAACAATCATGTCACACCGATTTGTCTTAATGCTTACATGTTACGAGTAAGATCTTACGTTCACATATTACGCTGTTTTTGTGATTGTATTGTGAATTAGAAATTTACCCCCCTGCGCGTATAGATGTTTACACATCAAAATCTGTTTCATAATTCTTTAAATATTGGACATCCTGCCATGAAATGTTGAGTTGTTTCATTTTCGCCGGTGTTGCATAAAGTGCATGTATGGTTTTCAGTTGTGTTAAAACTGTTTGAATTTAACGGTAATATACCGCATCTTGCTTTAAAAATGGTTGAGATTTGCCTTTGACTCCTCAAGTTTTCGGTATAGTTTATGTACATACTATTGATTTTCTTTGCCCAAAATATATTATCTCGTAACGCAATTAGGGAAATTTGTTTGGTAATCTGGTTTGGTTGTACTGAAATAGCGTTTTGTTGATATAGTCCGTATGTAAATTCAATGTGTAAAAATGACTGCATTCCACTTTTGTTTCCAAATACAAAGCATAGTTGGGTGTAAAGTCTGGTAGATTTAGAATTTTCTTCAAGAAATACCTCTGTAACTTGTCTACCTTCTCGAATAAACAGTAACCCCAGACCTGAGCTGCATATGCTTGTATAGATCGGCAGACTGATTGAAGAAGCTTCCACTTAGATTTCAGGCTTATGTTCGGTTTATTTAGAAAACTGTTCCACGTTACATTAATGCTATTCTTAGACGATATATTTCTCTTTGCGGGGTGAAAGTTACACGTAAATAGTTGTACACATTCACAATTTTAATTTCTTGATTTTTGTACTCTATCTTATCACATGATGCAAGCCTGCCTCCTTTTCTGAATACCATCATTTCCGATTTAAGCATATTCACCTTCATATTCCACTGCTTACAATAACTTTCCAAGTTCTTTACCCATTTTCTCATTACTTGTATATCATCAGCCAATAAAACTATATCATCCTCATACATTAGCAAACGTATATTTTTATCATCTACCATCAGACCACCTCCCAAATGTTCATGGAGGTCATTTAAGTACAGTGTAAAGAGCAATGGGGATAGGAGACATCCTTGTTTAACGTCAGTATAAGTTTCAAAGTATTCAGAAAAATCTTTTCCTATCCACATTGCGGACTTTGTATGTTTGCACACATTTTCAATAAGGTTGACCACTTTCGTTGACATACCTAATGAATGTAAGCTACATTCATAAGTTATTGACACAAATATTTAACCCAAAAATAAACAACTTTACTTTTATTTCAAAACCAATTTCACAGAATTTTATTAGATGACAACGACATCAATGTTCGATGCCAACGACACCGATGTCGAAACATTTATTTGGAATAAAACAAAATCTAATGAACTACCTCTTACTAAACTTCTTTTTTTGGTCATTCACTTGCGGAAGCATTCTTCATTTAATTTTTGACAGAGTACAAAATTCCTAATAATTCGTCTTTGCACTTTTTAATCATTTCTTTTGTTATAGTTCTTTATGGTAATCTTATTACAAAAAACCAATACAATACATTTTTTTATTTTGTTGTTAAAAAAGAAAAAGACCCAAAAATTGTCAAGTGGGCAATTAACTATTTAATTTTAAGTATTGACCCAAAATTGTAAAATGGGCAAATAATTATTGTAAACAGTTTTAAGTTTAAAAAGGGAAAGAAATAAAGTGAGAATCATGAATTAATATAAAATATCCAACAAATACACATCGTGTTTTTATTACAACTTAGTTTAATATAACTTATACAAGTGGTTTTATCGGCACTCTATTGAAGGCGGCTTTATAGTCAAAAAAAAAATGCGTAAATCTTTTCCTTTTTGTTCGGGTTACAACTGACTCTTACTGATAAATTGTAAATGTTATCTACTGTTGAATAGTGTGGTCTGAAGCCAGATTGAAATTCATTTAGAATATTACTAGAGGACCCCTGCTGCTCCGCAGCATTATATTATAGTATATTAATTTTTATAATATAATACCAAAATTTGCCAAGAGAAGTTAACGTACAGTAATGCCAAAATATGCCAAGAGAAGTTAACGTACAGTAAAAGTAAAGTTGATTATCCACGCAAAACTTTCCTCAAACTCAACGAATTTGCCAAGAGAAGTTAACGTACAGTAATGCCAAAATATGCCAAGATACGTTAACGTACAGTAAAAGCAAAGTTGATTCTCTACGCATAACTTTCATCAAACCCAACGAATTTAAGCAGTTAATAGCTCAAAAGAGGGAGCTTGATCCACTGAGTGTTCTTAGACCTATGCCAACAGCCTACGTTAATTAGAACTTTAGTTATAGAGGTTTGAGAGAAGAAAAATATTGAAAAAATCTTGAATGCAAAGTTTATTCATAAATTCTTTTAATATATAAGATTTTGTTCAACCCAATTTGTAAGCCTAGAATTTATAATTCCCAGTAAAAGTTTTGCCGCACAGTTCATAAAGGAATGATGTATAAGATAAGGTTTGTCAGAAAAGAACACGGCATTAGTTTTTTGAGTTTTTTAGTGGATTATTATAGTTTATTTTAATTTTGTTAATTTAATTTTTATATAATTCCTTTAAAATAACATATCCATCTATTTCGCCGCATGATATTACATTATCATGGCTATATTTTTACAATCATGTTTAAAATTAATAAGATAATTAAAATACATTTAAGATATTTTCGTGCTTTTTTAATCGGGAGAAATTATTAAATGCAATGAGCATATATGTAAACACATGCAATTACATTTTTGTTTGTTGGGTTATTTGCGTTGCATACACATTTTTTCTTGTTGTTTTTTTTTTTTTACATGTACAAATAAACAAAATTGTTTATGCATCGCTGATACATATCTATATGCACATGTTCTACTACGTTTTTGACTATTTGTAGATTTATATATAAAATTTTATTGTAGTATCTCTACATTTTTGTACTCCATTCCTCGGCTATTAGGCCTAGAGGCTCTAAATTCAACACAAATTAATTTCATCCAGATAAATGGTTTATTTTGTTATTGAGCGAGATTTCAACAGACGGACGTCCCTATATTGACTCGAGTTGTTATAAGGATCAATACTATATATACTTTCTGGTGTCGCAAACGGAATGACAAACTTATATATACCCTGTCCACAGTTCGGACCATACTTTAACAAAATAACAATTTTTTTGCGATTTATAAATCTATTTTATCGACATTTTAACATATAAGTTTTAGTCTAAGAAGCACAATATTCCGGCTGGGAATCGATGAAAACTAAAATTCGGATTTTGTGTTTTTTTGCGGTCATGGCTTGCAATGTTGCATTCGTGTTTTCTTATGCAACATTTTTTTTGTTCCATTCAAATGCCATGTAGTGTACGAGTACATCAACTAATGTATATTCAACAAAAAAAATTTACCCACTTGGATGCCTGATGTGATTATTGCCAACATTTCGCAGGCTTAAACAATATTTACGTCATGAAACAAACCATCCATCGTGAGATACATATGTACTCGTATATGTAAGCAATTAGTTCCCTGTTTACAACAAGTATATAAGAATACATTTGCAGAGTTTTGAAATAATTCGTTCATTGATTTTTATCAACAAGCAATATTTAATTGAGATCTTTAGTTAGAGGGGGGCTAATTTATTTTAATTTACTGTGTGTAATGAAAATTTTGCCATACATATATATTATAACAACTGCGCCATTTTCGACCTGGTCCTGTATTCAATTCTTTTCCCATTTAAACTTTTGTTTACTTCAAATAATATCAAATATTCTTCATATTTCATCACTGAAAAAAATTGTCCCATTCAGAGGGGGGCTAGGTCTGAACATAAGTATAATCAAGTTATAAGCAATTATCTCCAATTTCATAAAAATAAAAATCGCCGTATTCAATAATCTTTAAAATCGTACTCATCAATGAACATTGAAAAAGATCATTAACCAAATTTTCGTAAGATGGTCATATATTGTTTGCCTTCAAACATGTTAAAATCAGTTCTGGGGATCATGTATACATATACATATATTGTGATCAAATTTTAATAAAATATGTCACACTACTAAATCTTTAGATAGATTTAAGTGGAGTTCTGAAGACTGCTTTATTTGGAGTGATGATTTCTGAATATAACAAACAAATACATATAAAAAAAAAATACAATTAACATGCATAGCAGACATGCACCAATTTTAATAGCGGTAACTTGGGTTGCAAAATTTATAAATGAAGATGAATAACGATATATCGTATGATTTATTGAAACGATGAATAACCGATTTCATTTAAAACAAGTAAGACTGTTAAATTCGGCTGTGCCGAATCTTTGATACATTCCACCTCGGTTTGAGTATTGATAATAAATGTAAACAAAATATTGGAAAAAGTAAACAATTTCTTAAACTTAATACCAAATTATTTCAGAAAATTCTTTGGGTTGGTTTTCGTCTTTTCTATTATTTCGGATTTATTTCGGTGTTTGCTTTTTGGTCATCGTGGTTGCTGATCGGCATGCATTTAGGTTATATACCTATATGCATGCGTTTCCTGTTATATGACATAACTTCTCGTTTAATTTAGTTCTTGCTAATTAAATAGCTCGCCCTAATCTCCATTGCAAAGGTAATGGTTGTGTAGGGTGGCTATATGCATTAAATCGTGCTAACGCTAATTGGAGATGGCTGTATAGTTTCTTTTAACTGGCCAAATATTTCTTCATTCCGGCCATATAGGTCGGATGAAGTAACAAAATAATAACCAAAAAAAAGCTCTCTCAACGTTTTTATTAAAATATTGCCATATTTGGAAAACATAGAGAATAAATTTTTGATAATAATAAATAATCAAATTAGGGATGCCAAACGCAAAAAACCAAATGTCCCAAACATTTTAAATAAAATAATTTGTTATCTTTATTTTCTGGAAAACTTCAAATATTCATCCAAAAAAAATTGTGAAAATTTATATATAAAAAATAATATTCTCATCAAATTGCGTTTATTTATGTAACAATTTTTGTGTTCGCAATTCTTAAATATCATTTGAGGTTTTCTAAAATTCATTGAATTTAAATCAATGTTTTCTGTAGTCCGATTCTGCAAATTTCAACGATCCGACAATACCAAAATATATCGACAGCTATTGTTATTTACACTAAGGATTAAGTGATTCACTATGAACGTACATCTTAACGACAGTCGACAAATCTATTTTTCTATTTATTTAAATTGTAAACGAGTGGTATCTCTGTCAAAATAAGCGAAAAACACAAAGAAGAATATAAAAAACAAATTAATTCGTGTTTGACAAGATGATTTTATGTTTATGTTTAATATCTTTATTTTTTTTTACTAATATTTCTGTTTATTTATTTGAAAATGAAATAATGAATTGAATATGCTATTTAATTTTTTTTATTTATATAAAAAAGTTTTTTAATAGAAGCAAAATATTTTCACTATTTTATGATTTTTATTTCTGTATGACGACATTTCAACCTAAAAGTTTTTATCGATTGAATAAACAACACAAAAATGGTTGTCGTTTAGATAACAACAACAGCTAAATTAACCAATAGCGAATATCGCTTAAAAATTTTGCTGATAATTTTGCTATTTTCTTTTTTTAACGATCCGAATATCGTTAAAAGAAGTTTTTGAATCGCGATACTGAACGCTATTAATTTCTCCTGAATGTCAATATTTTTTTTAAATGTGAAAATTTTGTAAATGTAAACATAGGTATTTGGTGTTTTTTTTTTTTGGAATTTCAATTTGTGTTTAACGAATAAAATTTATATATTAAAGATGCAATTGATGTCTTCTAAATTTAAAATTATAATTTCCGACGTTTTGATATGATTTTCTGAAATTCAATTAATTGTAATTTATAATTGGAAATTTTTAATTCCAGTTTTTAGAATTGATATTTTCTTAAATTTGAATGGAAAATTTAAAAAGTGCAATTTTGTATTTATGTGAATAATAATGCTTTAGTAATTATAAACAATTTTTAAAAATTAGATGTAATCGCAATCAGATATTTTGTAGGTAAATCAGAATAATAATTCTATATAACTATGTAGAACTGTTTTGAAAGCTAAAAACTCATTGATAACTCGGTAACCCTATTTTGTAAAGACAACAAAAAGTTAATATGCCAAACTTATGTTCATATTTGTAAAAGAATAATGAAAAAAACGTATGAAATAAAAGACCAGCCCGTGTATACTCTTAACATTGTTCTGTATGATATCTGGTTGAAAATATTGACATTCATGTTAAAATATAAATAACTATTGCAAAGCTAATTAGAACAAAAATTGTGGCGCCATCTACTGCGGCATAGTCACGCTGAGCAAAATGAAGTGACACTCTGTTAATGCAAAAGAAATGTATTTTCCCCACAACAAAATATTGCAGAATTTTATGTTAATAAAATAATATACCGATTTATTTCTAACATGCAGTTGTAATGGATATACATATATAGAATATATGTATATTATTTGTATTATTTAATATGTTTATGTAAATATTACACACAAAAAATACAACATCAAACGTTATTTTTGTGTTTTTCTCTTTAAATAAATTTATACATAATTTTTTTTTGTTAAATTTACATTGTTTTTTTTTATTAACAACTAGGTATTTTAGCATTATTTGCTTTAGATGTTGGTGAGCTTCTACTCCCTTTATATTAACTCGAAGTGTCTGCTTGTCGAAAAAATTTTGGATCGATTTTAACCCCTTTCCCGTGACCCATTCGATCTGAAATTTTGCAGGCAGGCTCGTGGTAATGACAGAAATGATCTATTAAATTTTTTTAGTGATGCCAAAACAATGGAAACTTTTAAATTTTTCTACCAGAGTTAATAAAAAAAATGTACAAAGGGTTAGTTTTTATTATATTATTACCCCAACGACCACAAAAACAACAAGTCCAGCTATGACAGCAACACAACATTTAGAATAAAACAAGAACAATATAGAAACATCATATTTCCCTGGACCTGTTCCACCGATTTCAATGATTTTTGAAATAAAAATCTTCCCATGAATTTGGTGAATCATTCTCGTTAAAAATGATCACTGTAGCTGCACTATTGAAGGCGCGATCGTGACAAGAACAACATAGAAAATTATATTTTTTCAAGACTTTTTTTAGTTCTTCATTCAAATCTCGGGCCCTAATCGACCGATTTAGACGATTTTAAATAGCAAACTTTTCAGGATGCTAATGAATCATTTTTTATGCCAACGAGTACCCTAGCTGCCCGATTGATGCCGTCATCGTGATTTCCACAGACGGACAGACGGACAGACGGACATCGCTATATCAACTCCGGTTGTTATAAGGATCACAAATATATATATTTTATGGGGTCCAAAATTTTTTTTCTAATTATTACAAACGGAATGACAAACTTATATATACCCTCTGCACACTGGAGTGGAGGGTATAAAAATTCCAAGCACGATGCATTTGAAATTGTCATAAAGTATAGAAATATAGTTTGGTGTGTTCTCTTGTTGGAGAGTATTTTCTTTGATATCTGCCAGCAGAGGTTTACACGGACAGATTGACAACCCAACTCAGAGTTCGATTTCATTGATTTCGAGATGAACGGTATGATAAAAAATATAAGTCTATCGAACTGCTGTTTATGTCGATACATGTAAGGTGAGGTCAATTTGCAAATTCCAATTCAGTTCGCCATTCGCATTCATATTAAAGAAAAATCTACTACTTATAAAAAAAATTTGGAATACAATGCCTCTCTGAATCGTGACATTGCTTTCGAAAATCTTCTTAGTTACCTCTATCGCATCAAACATTTGTTGTGGCATCACCAATAATAATATAATATTTATTTTAATGCTCTCATTTATATATAACTAGAACTCAAATAAACGTACAAATGTTCCATTAAGTTTTATTAAATTCAAGTTTTTAACTCATCAGTCAAATATTTTAGAGTTATAAGACCGAGTTTTTTGAATCTCAAGTTACAGAACATGTGTATACAGATACACACACATTTTTTGCTTGTTGTTTTCGTTTTTTTTTGTACATGTGAATAACCAAGATGGTTAATTGTATGTATTTACATTTATGCGGATTGCATTTAATAACACTGTGAAATATTTTTGGGGTCATTGTCTGGTGGGTGAGAATCATCCAAAGGGTTTGGTGTTCTCAGGGCTAACTTCTGTACGACCTTTTATATTTGTTCTTTATCTCATATTTATTTCCTTACTTTTTCAGCTATAACTCAAAATTATATCTCATTTCATTTTTTAAGCAAATTTGTAGCTAAAGCTTGATATATAACTTGCAGAGCCCAGCCCTCGAAATTCGAGTGCAAATTCTAGGAAATTTTATTTCATCATTCAATTTATTTCTTTCAATGCTTTTAATCTATTTAATTCATTAAGTTTATTTCATTATAAATATTTGTTGAACACACAGAAATAAAGGCCACCTTGTATGACACCTAAAGGTATTCAAATTTTTGGCAATTCTTAATTCAACACAGGGTATGTGTTATGCAATTATTGTAATGAAATCTGTACGTTAACTTTCGTGTTGCATAATGTAAAGTTGATTGTGCACGCATAACTTTCCTCAAACTCAACTAATTTAAATAGTTAAAAAGAAAGAGCTTGATCCAGTGAGTGTTTTTAGACTTGTGTCAACAGCCTACGTTAATTATAACTCTAGTTATAGAGGTTTGAGTGAAGGAAAATATTGAAAAAATCTTGAAAAAATTGAATGTTAAGTTGATTGTGCACGCATAACTTTCCTCAAACTTAACGAATTTAAACAGTTAATAGCTCAAAAGAAAGAGCTAGATCCACTGAGTGTTTTGATCAAAATCCATTCATTAGAAGAGGAGCTATGAGAATTCGAATTGCTTGAGTGAATGTGTCCCATTAAAAATGTACAGGTAAAAACGCGTTTGAGTATAACTTGAGTAAGGTGGCAGTTGAGTAAATTTCAATGATTGATGACATATCTATATCTAAATACCTTTCATTAAAAAAAAGAAGGAAATCGGCCTGATAGAACGGCCAGACGGACTGACTTTAGTTTTCATAAATTTTTTTAATATATAAGATTTTTATTAATAGATCCAAGCAGATAAAGATTATTATATCAATAATCATTCGAATAACAATTCTGAATCTTTTTTTCTTTTGCTGCAGTAGACCAATGTGACGTTTTATCTAGTTTATTGTCCATAAAATCGAACTTTATAGGAGTGGACGGGATTAATCCTAAGTTTCTTAACATTCTTTTACCTCAGCTACTTCCAATTATAACACTTTTCTTTCAAAAGCATTTTATACCGTAGATCATAATATTCTTTTATTTGTATTTTACTTTCGGCTACTCAGTCTCTTTTGTGTGTTATGCGAAATAAAACAAAGTTTTAGTTTCCATAATTTTCCCAACGTTTCGCTGGTTTATTTCCAGCATCATCAGGGGTATATTTTTTTAATTTAATTTGTAAACCACTGAAATGATATGTATAATATTATTTAACGCTTTTTTCCTCGACTAAATTTACTCACAGTGGGGACATCTTAATTCTAATTAGTATTTTATATCACATCAATTTGAATTACATTAAACATGTTTTAAACATTTTTTTAACTTAGAATTACGTATTATTCCACTAATTAATTAATTTTTATTTAAAACAGTGGCATAACTTGCACTGATGTTGTCGGTGTCTTCTTTTCTGTTTACTGTCAAGTGGTTGTTTTCTTGTATTCTCAGGCTTTCCATTGTTATTCTTTTTCTATCTCTATTTTCTATATATAATATTCTGCAATTGTCAAAATCAGGTGTATGTTTGTTATTGAGGGCGTGTCGTGACAGGGCTGTGCTGTTTTTGTTTTTTTGGATGTCGTTTGAATGTTCATTTATTCTCACTGCTAACGCTCTTTTAGTAGTACCAATGTAAATACGATCGCAGGTCTCGTTTTCATTGCCTTTTCATTTGATTTCGTACACTACATTACTTCTTTTTTCTTTTGGTATTGTTGTTTTTGTTTTTGTGTATAGTTGGTTTAGTTTTGTGTTTGCTTTGTATGCGGTTTTAATGTTATTGTTGTTGATGATTGTTTTTATTGATTTTGTGTCTGTAAGATTTGGAATGTAATTTAATGTAATAAATCGTGAATTTCCATTTATTACATTAAATTCTTTAGATAATCTCTTAAGAGTTTTAGCTGTTTAACATAAAATAGTATATATCCACAAACCAGAGCATCTGTACGGCTAACTTTATATTTCAGATATAAGCTGGGGAAAAAGAATTAGATCAATTAGATATATATGTTTAATATCTGAGTGGCATTTCTACATATTCGCAGTATCTCTCTGAAATTCGATACACCATAGCTCTCAACTTTTAAGTAACCCACGAAAATTTATAGAAAATATTTTTAAACTGTTTTCGGCATAACTATTAAAACATTACATATTATGTTATATTATAATACATTTCATTAAATTAAATTTCAAATATTTAAATTTTATTTTTTTATTGTTAATCTTAATTGTTCTTTGCATTTTATGTAAAGAAAATTTGTAATTAGTTATTAAGTATATAAGTTCATTGTTAATCGAAATTGTTTTTTGTATCTTATATAATGAAGATTTGAAATTAGTTATTAATGATTTTATAATTTTCCATATAATCGGTTCCATTCTGCAAAATAAGACTTTTAGTGTTGTGTATGGAGCAGTGCTAATAAATAAATATATAAAAATCCATGTAAAAAATGGAATAAAAACTACTGACGTATGTTTGATTTAATATTTAAAATATCACTCATATGTATATGTACATATCTTCTACTACATTAATAAATAATAATCATACGCTCTGAATATGTTAGGTTATTCAAAAAATATTATAAAATAAAGAGGAAAAATTCAAATTTTTGAAGATTTTCGATAAAATTATTCCAACTTGATTTGCTTGAGCTATTTGAAATAGTTCTTTCACTCTGACTTGGAATTTCTCACTGCTGTTGCACTGTGTAATTGATTTCAGTTAAATAAAGCACGAAAATACCCAGCATTTTTTAATTATCTTATAAATTTTAAACATCATTATAAAAAATCTAGTCTTTATAATGTGAATTCGAACCTTTTTTGCGTCTTAGTGTTGACAACCTTGGTTATAATTTTGTGTTTAGAACATGGGTAGATGGTATCAATTATTGAGCACAACCGAATTGAATTATATTTATTAAAAACCAAAAACCTTAAAATTCAGGCAACAATATATAAACTATATAAATATTCTTAAAAAAGTAAATAAATAATAAAAATTCAGTCCATTGTAAATGACAAGGTATAAAATTGATTACATGAATTTCATATACAAATTTTAATTAAATTTTTATTGCTTGAGTTAGAACTTATTCAGGCTCAAGATCAAATGTTTTTAATTTAAATAAAGCAAAAAACATTGGCACATTTGTTTCAAAAAATCGATCAATATTCTGCGTGAGTCACCAACCTTCATCAGTTATCAAAAGCAGTAAATAGTTTGTTTGCTAAAAAGTTTAATTCATATACCTTTGATATGAAACCAAGCAATGACAATCCAATCAAAGAGTTATACTATTTAACCTTTCCCAATATAACAAATTAAAATATAAAACATCTTTGAAACAAATATGTTTGTATATGAGCACACATTGCTACTGCAATATACGTGTTTGTTGTTGTCTTGAAAAAAAACAAGAAAAACAATTTGTTTTTGTTTAGAGTTAACGGCGTGCCCTAAATAGTATAACTATTTGCTTGGATTGTCATTGCATTGCTTTCATAGCAAAGGTATATGAATTATTTGATCAAAACTGATTCTCGGCAAATGACTACAAACGTGCATTTGCATGAAAGTTGCAGCCCTGGTTGTTAGCATTTAAGAATGCAAGATTAACCGACATTCGAAAAACTCGCCTTAAATTATTTAAAATTAGCTATATTAGCTATTTGAAAAATATTCACTTCAACTAAAAGTAATTCTTTCATAATCTGGATATAAATATGTACATACTATATTTGGTTTGTTTCTATGGAAAAAATGTCATTGTTTTACAATTATCAATCCTGGATATTAAATAATAATTTCAACAATGAATGAAAGCAATGAATACTATTATTTCCTTAATGTCGACATACTTGCATAAAACATTTTCAACTGACACATCGAATACACTCAACCAATTTTGTTGGTAGAGTTAAGTACAAATTCCAGTTAATTAAATTAGCTGCATTGCAGTTAAAAATGTGTAAACTAAATTTTTCATAAAAATAAATATAAATAAGAAAGTTATAGTCGGTATGACCGAATATACGATACCATGAGTTACGAGAATACGACTTAGAACCAACTATACTTGGGTTATGGATGGACATAGAAAATATATTTACATAAAGCGGAATTAAATAACATTGATTTGAATTTGTGGCCTGCAGATTTGTCATATTATACGTGCATTACATACCAAATTTGGTGAAGATATCGCACCTGTACCTCTTAAGGTGAGTCAACTCAAAATTTTTGAATTTTCACTTTTTGCAAGAAAACGATACACAGTGGTCATATCTATCCACTGCAAATATCTTACGTCGATTTTTCTAGTCTTTCGCAGAAAAAATACAGTTGTAACCCTCTTTGTGTTAAAAGAGTATCTTCTTTAGAATCCACTCAATAGACATATTATTAGTTGCACCCAAAAAACTTGTTATTTTTGATGATCACTGAAAAAATCGCAAAAACAACTACTGTTGCATAATTATTATTCGCAATTCTTTACAATGAAACAACTGTTTTTAAATTTTATGTAAATATTAAAAAAAAAAAAACGGTTTTTTTTGCCTCTACTGAAAATTTGTAAATTTTGAGTTGACTCACTTTAGAGGTCCAAGTGCGATATGTATGATAATGTGGACTTTAGAGTCATTTTAGACGTACCCATAAAAACATTTGTATGGGAGCTAGGTCTAAACATCCACCGACTTTCACCAATTGCATTATCGATGGTCCTCGTGCTATGGCTCATAACAGCATATACATGTACCAAATTTTATTATATGTATCTATAATTGAGGCGGACAGACAAAATTGACAAGGGAAAGTAATTTAATTACAGAGTGGTATAGGGTAAAAGATCAATTAACTTGGCTTGAAAAAATTATAAATAACAAGTAAGAGTGTTAAATTCGGCTGTGCCGAATCTTTGATACCCTCCACCTCGGTTTGAGTCTTGATAATAAATGTAAATGAAAAAGTAAACAATTTGTTAAACTTAATACCAAATTATTTCAGCAAATTCTTTGGGTTGGTTTTCGTCTTTTCTATTATTTCGGATTTATTTCGGTGTTTGCTTTTTGGTCATCGTGGTTGCTGATCGGTATGCATTTAGGTTATATACCTATATGCATGAGTTTCCGGTTATATGACATAACTTCTCGTTTAATTTAGTTTTTGCTAATTAAATAGCTCGCCCTAACCTCCATTGCAAAGGTAATGGTTGTGTAGGGTGGCTATATGCATTAAATCGTGCTAATTGGAGATGGCTATATAGTTTCTTTTAACTGGCCAAATATTTCTTCATTGCGGCCATATAGGTCGGATGGAGTAACAAAATAATAACCAAAAAAAAAACTCTCTCAATTTTTTTTATTAAAATTTTTGCCATATTTGGAAAACATAGAGAATAAATTTATAATAATAAATATTCAAATTAGGGATGCCAAACGCAAAAAAAACAAATGTCCCAAACATTTTGAATAAAATAATTTGTTCTCTTTATTTTCTGAAAAACTTCAAACTTTCATCCAAAAAAATTGTGAAAATTTATATATATAAAAAATAACATTCTCATCAAATTGCGTTTATTTATGTAACAGTTTTTATGTTCGCAATTCTTAAATATCATTTGACGTTTTCTAAAATTCATTGAATTTAAATTAATGTTTTCTGTAGTCCGATTCTGTAAATTTCAACGATCCGACAATCGCAAAATATATGGACAGCTATTGTTGTTTGCACTAAGGATTAAGTGATTCACTAAGTACATACATCTTAACGACAGTCGACAAATATATTTTTCTATTTATTTAAATTGTAAACGAGTGGCATCTCTGTCAAAATAAGCGAAAAACACAAAGAAGAATAGAAAAAAACAAATTACTTCGTGTTTGACAGGATGATTATATGTTTATGTTTAATATCTTTATTTTTTTACTAATATTTCTGTGTATTTATTTGAAAATTAAATAATGAATTGAATATGCTATTTATTTTTTTTATTTATATAAAAAAGTTTTTTAATTAAAGCAAAATATTTTCACTATTTTATGATTTTTTATTTATGTTTGACGACATTACAACCTAAAAATTGAAGTTTTTATCGATTGAATAAACAACACAAAAATGGTTGTCGTTTAGATAACAACAACAGCTGACTTTAACAATAGCGAATATCGTTTAAAAGTTTTACTGATAATTTTGCTATTTTCTTTTTTTAACGATTCGACTATCGTTAAAAGAAGTTACTGAATCGCGGTACTGAAAAGCTATTAATTTCTCCTGAATGTCAATATTTTTTTTTAAATGTAAAATTTTTTTAAATGTAAACATAGGTATTTGGTGTTTTTTTTTTTGGAATTTCAATTTGTATTTAACGAATAAAATTTATATATTAAAGATGCAATTGATGTCTTCTAAATTTAAAATTATAATTTCCGACGTTTTGATATGATTTTCTGAAATTCAATTAAAAAGTGCAATTTTGTATTTATGTGAATAATAATGCTTTAATAATTATAAACAATTTTTAAAAATTAGATGTAATCGCAATCAGATATTTTGTAGGTAAAGCAGAATAATAATTCTATATAACTATGTAGAACTGTTTTGAACGCAAAAAACTCATTAATGAACTCGGTAACTCTATTTTGTAAAGACAACAAAAAGTTAAGGTGCTATTACACGATGTGTTTTTTACATATGTACTGTCACTTTTTTTATCCATATGAAATTCCTCATGTCTGTCAGAATTGTCTTTTACATACGATTCATAATTTTTGCTATCACACGTGCTTATGTATTTCCGTATGACATAACCTCTAAATGTAAACAACAGCAGATTTAATTTGTGAATTTACAAAAATTGATTGTTAAAAAAAAGTTATATATTTTTTAATTGTTAATTAATATTAAACAATTTATTTTTCTTTCAATATTAATCTTTATAATTTACTCTGTTTTTCTTTCGCCACAAGCAGTGTTGTATTTTCATATATTTGTCATGCAAAAATAGAACCTGTTCTAATTGAAAAATGTACATGTGACTTTCCTCATGAATTGTACATAAACAATGTTTCATATGTATCACACGATGTGTACAACTTTTGTTGTGGGAAAATTTGACAGTACATATGTAAAAAACACATCATGTAATAGCACCTTTAATATGCCAAACTTATGTTCATATTTGTAAAAGAATAATGAAAATACGTATGAAATAAAAGACCAGCCCGTGTATACTCTTAACATTGTTCTGTATGATATCCAGTTGAAAATATTAACATTCATGTTAAAATAGAAATAACTATTGCAAAGCTAATTAGAACAAACAAAAATTGTGGCGCCATCTACTGTGGCATAGTCACGCTGGGCAAAATGAAGTGACACTCTGTTAATGCAAAAGAAATGTATTTTCCCCACAACAAAATATTCCAGAATTTTATGTAAATAAAATAATATACCGATTTATTTCTAACATGCAGTTGTTATGGATATACATATATAGAATATATGTATATTATTTGTATTATTTAATATGTTTATGTAAATATTACACACAAAAAATACAACATCAAACGTTATTTTTGTGTTTTTCTCTCTAAATAAATTTATACATAACATTTTTTTTTTGCTATATTTACATTGCTTTTTTTTTTATTAGCAACTAGGTATTTTCGCATTATTTGCTTTAGATGTTGGTGAATTTTTACTCCCTTTATATTAACTCGAAGTGTCTGCTTGTCGAACAAATTTTGGATCGATTTTAACCAATTTCCCGTGAGCCATTCGATCTGAAATTTTGCAGGCAGGCTCGTGGTAATAACAGAAATGATCTAACAAATTTTTAGAGTGATGCCAAAACAATGGAAACTTTTAAATTTTTCTACCAGAGTTAATAAAAAAGTGTACAAAGGATTAGTTTTTATTATATTATTACCACAACGACCACAAAAACAACAAGTCCAGCTATGACAACAACACAACATTTAGAATAACAACAAGAACAATATAGAAACATCATATTTTTCATTTTTTTTACTTTTTCAGAGATTTCCCAGGACCTGTTCCACCTATTTTAATGATTTTTGAAATAGAAATCTTCCCATGGATTTGGTGAATCATTCTCACTAAAAATGATCACTGTAGCTGCACTATTAAGGGCGTGATCGTGACAAGAACAACATAGAAAATTATATTTTTTCAAGACTTTTTTTAGTTCTTCATTCAAATCTCGGGCCCTAATCGACCGATTAGGACGATTTTAAACGGCAAACTTTTCAGGATGCTAATGAATCATTTTTTATGTCAACGAGCACCCTGGCTGCCCGATTGATGGCGTCATCGTGATTTCCATAGACGGACAGACGGACATCGCTATATCAACTCCGGTTGTTATAAGGATCACAAATATATATATTTTATGGGGTCCAAAATTTTTTTTCTAATTATTACAAACGGAATAACAATCTTATATATACCCTCTGCACACTGGAGTGGAGGGTATAAAAAGGAATAACGACTCACCATACGATATTTTACAATTTCATCAAAATATACGCATTTATGTATATATGTAGTTTGGTGACATAGTTTACCCTGACCACTGATTGATATAGGGTATAATAAAATCATTTATAACTACCAAAAATCAACTACAATATTTTTAAACAACTAACAAAGTACTGCTCTTCGTTGGACTTGTTCTTTGATATGAATATCTGGGAAATAATAAAAAAATAAGATTAACGTTGTATTTTACACAAGTTCGTACTTGATTTTTTTGTGTACAGTTATTCTTAAAAATCAATAACTACAGCAATTAACTCTTATTTTTCTACCAATTGTAAAAAGTAGTTATTTTAAATTTTATAACAAGTTATTATCATAATTTTCTGAGTGTATGCTATAATATACGTGTAGTGTAGTGGTTTCAACGCGTGCCTAATCTTTGGCGTTTTGCTAGAATGATTTCTCGTTTTGAACCAAAATAATGGTGAACACGACAATTACAGTAGTTAAATTATATTTTATTTTTCAAATATGTTTGTACACACGAAAATACTAAACAAATTAAATACTCGTAATACCTACGACACACACGCATCCACTTATGTTTGTACTTCTTGGTTCAGAGTTTGTGAAAATTGTTCGTTACCATTGTAATTTTAAATTGTCTAAAATTGTCTTAAAGACATTTCTGTGAATTGAAAAGACTCTGCAATTTGTATAAAAAGGTTTAACAAATGTTGAATTATCATCAGTTACCAACAGTTACAAGAAGTGTTATATCAAATAATAAATTTCAAAGAAAGCCTCAAAAATATAAAAATAAGAACAAGACAAATTTATAAAGGACTTGACAAAAAAAAAGATCAAAATGTTAAACAGAAAGTTGTCATCATTGTGGTTATGTGTTTGTGTAACAAGTTTTCTTTTTTTAAGTGTGTACGCTAATCCGAAATATGAGACGAGTGGAAAGTGAGTTTTACTATATACATATATAAACATCGCTTATGTTAGTGATCAGTCCAAAACCACAGAACCGTTGATTTACAAAAGAACTAATATTCGACTTTGTCACATGTTATCGATAAAGTGGATTACACCTTTTAAAAAAACGTCGCACATTATAGAATGTTTTTTAATCGACTTGTTACATCTGTTTGTTGTAGAAATTTAGTTATTGTTTACACTAATATTTTATTTCTGGGAATTTTTCAATAACTACTCGCATATGTTAGGTGCCGATCTAGTTTACTATTGAAAGCACATACGTGTGTACGCACCAAAATGGTTTTCCAATCTCACACAAAAAAATAGTTAAAGATGACATGGTACAAATACTATCATAGCATTTTCAGTTATTGATCCGATTAAACTAAATGTACTTACTCGTACCTAATGGAGTAAGTTATCGTTTTTAGTCATATGAAATGTGTATGCATACTGATTAACTCTACAAGCCTTATGCAATTACTTATAATTTTTACAAAAAGTTTTTTTTAACTTCTTACTAATCGCAAGATTAATTTTTGTTTTTAATATAGATCATACAACGATAAAAACGAATGGAGTCGATCATACTATAACGAAAATAAAACACAACAATTCGTAGAGGATAGCGCATCAACTAAAGATCGTTTGCAGAGATTGGGATATACAACTGGATATGGTACACTAAATGTAAGAATATACATATATATTCTTCTTATACATTCGGATTCCATAAACAGTTGAAATATAAATTTTTGAAAATCTAGGGTTACCCAGCTGGTACAGGTATCTCAGCTTACAATCCAATTAAACTTGATTTGGGTGGCGTTGTATTGGGTACACTTGTTGGCATTGGTGCTATTATCATTATACCCAAGTTATTAAGTGCATTTCATGGTGGTTATTCTGGATACGGAAGAAGTAATACTAATTTTCATATTGTATATTTTGGCAATTTTATTATTTATGTCATTTTCTTTTTTGTGTCGTAAGGTGAGAATGACAATGATTTGTCGTCAGTGACTAATTTTATGAATAAACTTGATATTATACTGGGCCAAAATAATATAGATTCCACAAGTTGTATGCAACGGGCTATTTGCGCCTATGTACGCTCAACGGAATACAACATGAAGATGGGAGTATCAGATCAAATGGATGAATTTATTCATATGATGTCTGAGTAAGTTTGCTTAAATAAATAAAATAAAACGAAGAAACAATTTCATTTCAGTTTGTTCATATACATACTTGTGCGTATTCACACTTATGAGACAGATAGCCATTTGTGTATGCATATGTATTAGGGTTGTCAGTTATTTGGGTTTTAACTTTGGTCGACTAAAAATTTAAAAATATTTTTATTAATGGATCAAGCGATCCAGTTGTTCAATCGAGTTTTTGTTTGATCGAATAATTCTTATTCGATTAATTGGTTGACAACCCTAATATGTGTTTTATATAAATGTACTTCTTATTTCTAGAGGAGGTATATTATTATATTTATGCTTTATAAAAAATTTAAATAATTGTGTATATTTTTTTTAAATCTCATTGCCTCAGTTGCTTATATAGTTGAAATCTTTGATAATTCTCATTTGATAATTCTCATTTAATTAAAAAACATTTCATTGAACTTCTTGTTTACTTAAACATTTTCATGAATATTATTATTAAAGACTGCCCGTCAGAATATCTGAATTGCAACAAAATCTTATGTGTGCTATAGATTTTATTGGTAGATGCCAGAATTTTTTTTGTCATTATGTTTTCCTCCGCATATTTATTTTCTTATAATCCATACATGGCGTTAGTTCATTATGTGTACTAACTAATGGAAGATTTAATTGAAATTTAATTGCATTTTTGGACATTACCATTACTTTTATCAATGCCAGAGTTTGAAAAAATTAAATTTAATTTTATAAACAATTAATAATGCCTCAATTGAGAAATAATTAGATTTTCGAAATGTGATTTTCGCATATGTCTAGCGAATCATAAAATTGAAGAACGAATTTTTTCACCGTAATAATGGTGATATTATTTTCAGAAAAAGCCATTAATATTTTTTGCTTAAAAAAGGGAGTTAATATTTTTTTTTTGTCGATACGATTATAAGAAAAAAATTTATAAGCAAATTATTTTTTCCTCAATTGTAGTTTTTTTTTTTTGCAACTTGATTAATTTCATATCAATTGGTTGAAACAATGCTAATAAAAATACCATTTCAATGCCAATAAAAAATTCCCATGAATGTCATAATCAACAACTGGAAAGCTTTCTATATATGTATGTGAAGAAAATTAATTAGTGAGAGATATTATAGCTTAAAGTTGTGTTTATATTTCATGTAACAATTAACTGCACAATTTAATAACAAAATTTTTTAAAATCAAAAACTTTAATAAATATCAATTAGAGTATTTAATATTATTAATATTATTATTATTTCTTATTAATTTCCTGTACAACAAGACATGTCTTATAATTAAAGTACAGGATTTTCATCGTTCAAAAATTCGCCACAAAATTAAAATACAATTAAAAAAAAAAATTATAACTTATTTAAAATAAAGTAAAATAAATACAAGAAATTATTAAAATTCATGAATTTAAAAAAATGAAAATTAAATATATTTAAACAAAGTAACTAAACAAAAATTTCTTAAAATGTATCGCGTTGCTAACTAATTGTTGGTTGTGTGGAATTGCATTCCAAAGACGTGCGGCGTTTATGAAAAATTGCCATTCTGACACAAGGCATCGACGCATAGAGATAATAAGTTTTTTGCCCCTTCTGGATCTAGCAAACTGTATTTGATCATAAAGATATAGGGTTTTCTCAGTGTAAATAATTTTATGTAAAAACATTAAAACCCTTATATTAATAAGGTTATCGAATGAGACTCCATAGAGACTTTTTGAGAAAGTCGAAACGCTATCACGTTTCTTCAGTCCATAAACATATCTAACAATATTGTTGTACAAAATATTTAGTTTTTTCTTGCTGGCGTAGTCGCAGTTGCCAAAAAGTTCACAGCCATAAAGTAGACCACGAATAAAGTATGCCTTTGCAAGAAGATGTCGTACTCTTAACGGCGTAAAATACTGAGTTACCCAAAGCGATCTTAGCTTTATATACGTTTGAACCACAAGTGTATCTACGTG
Source organism: Cordilura impudica (assembly GCA_963682025.1). NCBI lineage: Eukaryota > Metazoa > Arthropoda > Insecta > Diptera > Scathophagidae > Cordilura > Cordilura impudica. The sequence continues at coordinate 203,124,412 of OY821517.1, read as the reverse complement.
GCTTGACCAAGTCAAGTTGTTATTGAAAACTATGCCAAGATTTTTTACCTTTTTTACAATCTCGATTTTCTGATGGTTTATTAGTATATCATGTTCAAGAACAGGCTGAAAAGTTTTTTTATGAATAATCAAACATTTTGATTTATGCGGGTTGAGACAAAGTCCATTTTCAGTGGCCCAAAAATGTATTTTATTGAGGTCATAGTTTAACTTTTCAACATTTTCTTCTATGGAGCTTACTGGACTACTCAGATACAGCTGAACGTCGTCCGCATACATGTGTATTTTGCAGTGAGATAGTTGTTGTGGCAAATCATTGGCATAGATGGAAAAAAGAAGTGGACCCAGAATCGATCCTTGAGGTACGCCTCTCGTGAGTGTTACAGGTCTTGAGGTCGAATTATTAACGTATACAGATTGAGTCCGATTTGTGAGGTATGAATGTAAAAGCTGCGTAGAAGTGGATGAAAAGTTAAAAAAGTGTTTTAGCTTCATACACAGTGTTTGATGGTTTACTGTATCGAACGCCTTTGAATGGTCGAGAAGTACCAAAAAGTTTATGTTACCACAATCAAGTTCACGTCTTATGTTCTCGGTTACATTAACCAAAGCTGTAGTACAACTGTGGTTAGAACGAAATCCGGACTGCTTGTCAGACATTAGTTGATTTTCGTTTATATAATTGCTCATTTGTAGATGTAGTAGTTTTTCCATTACTTTTGATAGAAAGCTTAATATAGCTATTGGGCGATACTCCGTTTTCGAATTTGGAATAGGTATTATTTTTGCATATTTCCATTTAGTAGGGAAAGAACTTGATGTAATAATGGTGTTAAATAGGTGTGTTATATAAGGCAATATTAATGGCAAAATGATCTTGATAAACTTGGGATGTAAGTTATCGAAACCCACGGCGTTTGATTTTATTAATGAAAAACTGGATAATACATCAAACTGACTAACACAAGAAAACTCGAATGCAGTTTCTTCAAAAGAGGAGCTATTATTCATAATATTGTTGTTCGAATCTGTACTGTTCACTATTGTCGTCGGAAGATAAGTGAAAATGCTATTAAGTTCGTTTGCATCAATTGGGCAGGTTTCATTTTTATTATTTTTGCCAATACCAATATCTCGAATGGTTTTCCATGTATCCTTGGAGTCAATGGCGGATGAAAATCGTTTGGAATAGTAATTAGTTTTAGCCATTCCTATTATAGAATTAGCCTCACTTCTAGCAGTGCGAAAATCGAGTTTCAATTCATTCGTTTTGAAACGTTTCCACCGGGAATAAGCAAAATCTCTGCGTTGTATTGATTACTGGACATCAGTTGAAAACCATGGTTTACTCTTTGTGGTAACTTTTTTCTTTTTTAACGTAACTGTATCATCAAAGAGGCTTAAGATATTACGTTCTAAAAACTTCAACTGATCATCAACAGAAGTCATTTGGTATATTTGGTTCCAATTGAATAAGTTGAAATTTTCATACAACAAACTATATTTAAGATTCTTGTAATCACGATAGGAGAAAAAAATTTGATCTTCTTGGTGAAGCTGGAAATCATAGGCTAGAAAAACCAGATCATGTTTAGAAAAACTGGAAGCTGAGATTTGATCATACAGCAGGACCTTCGACGGATTAGCGACAAATATTAGATCAATCAATGTACTGCTGGACGCTGTAAAGTGTGTTGGTGTTGTAATATTCGTTGGTGTAAGTGTAAGTCCTAATAGATATTTTATTATATATAAAAAATTGAGAAGACATCTGTTCAAGAATAAATTATGTACAACCTTCTCCCAGACTTAATACGGATCAAATCTTGGTGGTTTCCTTGTTTGAAAATTATCAAGATAAAAATTATTGTTTTGGATTACTGCCAGATTCTTAACTGAGAAACTATCCGCAACACATTCAATATCATCATCCATTTTAGGAAACCATATACATAATTCTACTTTTGCACCAATGCCCTTCTAGAATCTATTATTTGTTGACATAATAATGAGTGGATAGCTACTCAAATACACTCAGTATGAATTAAGAATATTCTATTTGGTAGAGAGAATTTTCTTTTTAAGCTCTTTCTTTTAACTCATACTCTCTGTCTGTCTGTCTGTCTGCCATGGGTGGACCCCATTCCCCCTTATCCAATTGATCTGAAACTTGGCACATAGCCTTGTCGTGCCTACAGATTAATTTCGGGGTAGTCACGCATGGTCACGCGTGGTTACGCACAGTCACGGAGTGATCTAAATGTCATTTCCCCTCATCCGATCGATCTCAAACTTGGTCCATACACTTGCTGTGAAAAAAAGATTAACTTTGATTTAGTCACGCACAGTCACGAGTGGTCACGCACAGTCACGGAGTGATCTAAATGTCATTTCCCCTCATCCGATCGATCTCAAACTTCGTCCATACACTTGCTGTGAAAAAAATATTAACTTTGACTTAGTCACGCGCAGCCACGCATGGTCGCGCACAGCCACGGAGTGATCTAAATGTCATTTCCCTTCATCCGATCGATCTGAAACTTGGTCCATACACTTGCTGTGAAAAAAATATTAACTTTGATTTCGTCACACACAGTCACGCATGGTCACGCACAGTCGCGGAGTGATCTAAATGTCATTTACCCTCATCCGACCGATCTGAAACTTTGTCGATATACTTGCTGTAAATATAGATCAACTTCGACATAGTCACGCGCAGTCACGCATAGTCATGCACAGTCACGGAGAGATTAAAGCCCACTTCCCCTCATCCGATGGATCTGAAACTTTGTTCATAGACTTGTTGTGGCCAAAGATTAATTTTAAGATAGTCACACACAGTCACACACAGTCACAGTCATGGAGATATTCAAAACTCATATGCATAAGGAAAGAAAGAGTTTTAATAAAAACTTTGTTTTTATGAGTTAGATTATTTTTTATTATTTATGTTTCTTTTATTTATTGGATCTGCTCTGTGGTGAGAGCCTAAAAATAAATATACAAATCTTAAAAACTAAATAATTAGAACTTAAAAAAAGTTATTTTTTAAACAAAAGTATTTTCAACAATTAAAATGTCGTCAGAAAACGGTACTCCCAATAATCAGCGGGGTCATACGGTATTGTAGGCAGGTCGATTCTTTAAAGACGTGTTCTGACTGCAGTGTTTTTCAGATTTCTTGCAAGTAGATTCCGATGAGTTTTCAATTTCATCTTATAATTTGTTTGCAGACGCGGGATTTCATCCGTCACTAGAGGAATATTCAAGTCTTTGTGTATATTTTCACTCCTTATGTACCAAAGAGCTCTTGTTATTATTCGCAATATCCTCGATTGAGACCTCTGTATAACATCGTTGTTGGGTTTAGATAAGTTTCCCCAAAGCTGGACACCACATGTCCATATTGGCTTTATTATACTGTTATACAATAGAACTTTCTATTCGAGGGTCAATTTCGATTGGTGGGTTATTAACCAATGTACACTAGAAGCTTTAAATTTTATTTGTGTTTTTTTAGCTTCAATATGTTTGCGCCATGTAAGGCGTCAATCCAAATTAATTCCAAGGTGGACGGCATCGTTGGTGTGTGGAATTACAACGTTGTTCAGAGAAACTGACAGACAGATGTCGTGCCGTAATCTGAATGTTACATGTTTGCACTTTTGTTCATATACCTTGATTCTTGAAAACTTCTATTAGTTATATATGATTCCAGAATCCTGTGGCAATTTGATGGAAAAATGTTTCGCATTTTATATAACAGACCCTCGTGCCATCCTTTATCGAATGCTTGGGCAACGTCTAAGAAGATAGCCGAACAGTAATTCCTATCTTCAAATGTTTGTCTTATCCGATCCGTTATGCGATTTACCTGTTCAATTATGCCACGTTCTTTACGAAATCCAAACAGGTGTGTTGGTATCACATCATTTTCGGTAAGATAAGGAATAATTTTTGCCAAGATCAATTTTTCGAATAGTTTGGATAGACACGGAAGAAGACTTATAGGTCTGTACGATGAAGCAAGTGTTTTGTCTTTACCAGGTTTATGGATCATAATAATCTATGAGGTTTTCCAAGAGTTCGGAAAGTAGCCATTCTGAAGCATTTTGTTGAAAAAGGAGGCAAGATATATTATTGATGTCATAGGTAGTTCTTTAATCGTTTTTGGGCAAATTAGATCACACCCGGGCGCTTTTTCAATATCTTTTTCATTTTCGATAACGTTGCGCAACTCGTTGGAGATGAACGTTATTGAGTTTACTGTGGCCTGATTACTTTCAGTTTAGAATTAGAATTGGGTCTTGTTTTAGTTTTTTGAGCTGCATTCATAGGAAAACTTGTTACGGTTGATTCATAAAGATTTTCAATATCGCACTTTGTTTTCTTTATTACCAAATTAAAATGCATATTCTCGGCGAATTTTCTAACGGGGGTGAAATATAGTTTTAGTCGTCAAAATACCGACAGTAAATATACTACTGAAAACGAGATGCACCAAAAATAATGGCGACTACCTCTTTTTAAATTCTTTCTTTTAACTCAATCTCTCTGTCTGTCGTGGAGCAACCCTATTCCCCCTTATCCAATTGATCTTAAATTTGGCCCATAGTCTTATTGTGACTACAGATTAATTTTGGGGTAGTCACGCGTGGTCACGCACAGTCACGGAATGATTTAAATGTCATTTCCCCTCATCCGATCGATCTCAATCTTGGACCATACACTTGCTGTAAAAAAAAGATTAACTTTGACTTAGTCACGCACAGTCACACGGAGTGATCTAAATATCATTTCTCCTCATCCGATCGATCTCAAACTTGGTCCATACACTTGCTGTGAAAAAAGATTAACTTTGACTTAGTCACGCGCAGTCACGCATGGTCACGCACAGTCACGGAGTGCTCTAAATGTCATTTCCCCTCATCCGATCGATCTGAAACTTGGTCGATATACTTGCTCGCACAGTCACGGAGTGATTTAAAACCCATTTTCCCTTATCCGATCGATCTAAAACTTGGTCGATAGACTTGCTGTGAAAAAAGATTAACTCTGACATAGTCACGCACAGTCACGAAGATATTCAAAAAAGAGTTTTAATAAAAACTTTGTTTTTATGGGTTAGATTATTTAAATTTGTTACATATAATAATACTGTTCCAAACATACATTCTTTCATATATCAGTCACCCAAATTATTGGTAATTTTACATCATAATGAACTAAAAAGAAAACGATTAGTTCTTTAAGTGCTTGAAACACATTCTCTTGAGTTGAACCCCAAAATAATTTAACATTATTTTTTCTTAATTCAATAAGAAATCCGCTTTTGTTGAAAACTTGTAGTCTACATCTTTAATATCGTTAGATTGTGGCATGAGCTGGATTGCATTAAGCACTTTTCTGTGGCACACTTTCATTAGAATCAATTGTAAGTCCTATATTTGAGTAAAAGTACTTTAATTAAAGCACTTATGCTTTTATTGCATCTCTATCCATGATATTCGAATCATTTAGAAAGTGCACGTAAAATTTAAATGTAATCTTTATTACAACGACCAGTAAGGGGTAAGGTTTTAAAGGCTAAAAAAAGGAGTAATTTCATAATTTTTTTTTTTTGAAGACATGAATAACGTTGAATTGTTTATTTCATAATCACGTTATAATATATTTGAAGTATCTCAGAAAAAAATTTCAATTAAAAATTTTAATAAATAAGTCCGTGACAGCGAATCTCAGGAGGCGCCTCGAAAAAAAGGTGTTTCGTGGTGAACATCATAACTCGTTACCGGATCATGTGATATAAGAAATCCGATTGCGATGCTAAATGTATATGGACACATTTATAAAACCGGTGATAATTATTTTATTTTTGAATTATTTTATTTATTTTTATTAATTCTTTTAATAATAAACAAGATACTACAATATCGGAAACTTAAAATAACAAAACTTCGAATAAAATAACAAAACTTCAAATGGAAAATCTTTGACACATTTTTATAATATTTAATTTAATTACTTAATGAACTTACTCTCATAAAATAAATTAGAATCTACGTATTCATAGTGATATGTAAAATATTACGTCGTCACTTTCGAAGAATTTTTATTTTGGCAAATAGTTGAAAAACTCTTTGAATTTTTTATTCACGAAAAACCTACAAGAACTCGCGATTCCGACTCCGATACAAACACCGCAACTCTGATTCCACAACTCCGACTCTGACTCCATAGCCCTGGTTATAAGGTTTGAAAAACTGGATTGAGCATTAGACTTTAGTTTAATCGCAACTATAAACGTTGTACACTGACCAAAAGTTGTTGAAAACAAAGAACTGAGAGTATCGGAGAGTTCTTTCTTAGTTGTATTCAGAATTGACACTGGTTAATTTGAATTAAATAAAATTTAAAAATAAAAAATTAAAAATAAAAAATAAAATAAATAAACAAAAACAATTTAAATTAAAACAAAATAAATGAATAAACGTTTTTCCAGAAATTTCAAACAAGAAAAATAATGTTAAAGTCAACTTGAAAAAATTGCAATTTCATTACAAAAATTTCAGGGTATAGACACGGATGAAAGTTTAAGAGAGAATTAAAAACAGTTTCAGAAAGAAAAATTTCATTGTATGAACCGAGACTAATGAAAACTATATTTTCTTTGTTCGGATTTTCAACAGCCTGGACTTAAAGCTTACCATCAATAAAATATTTAATTTGATTTTTATTTAAATGGCGTGAATTATTTTGGTGTCTAATTGTTTAAACCACAGAGGTTTCCAAGTCTTTAATTTCCACACAAGTATTTAACTTTGATTCATAGATGCTAAAAATTTTAAGAACTTTATATAAATCGCGATCTGTTTTCTGAAGATCTGCTAATATACATACAATATCACGTATTTAATTATCCACATAGAAATGAAAGCAATCATGTCTTTTACACTGGAATAACCATCCCTTAGCAACATCCATTTGCTTCATTGTTGTTTTATAAAATTCAAATCTTAAATGTCCATTTAATTTTGAAATCAAAACCTTATAACCTTGGTCCTTATTTATTTCATCCTTTTTTATACTATTTACTACGAAAATGTGCCTTAATTACAGAAAGTATGTGGACCTATTGGTCAATCGATTTAGAATAACTTTGAAATGAAGTGATGTATACATACATACATATGTATCTGATTGTAAAAACATGTACATTTCTTGGTGATATTCTTTTAAAATGTGATTAAGAAAAATTTTGCTTGGATATTTGTAGTTGCTGAAGGAATTGTGGCAGGGCTTGTACCTATACAATGTACATCCAATTTTATTTGAAATCAAAAAGTGGAATGAATATCAATTATGAAAGAAACTAAAAGTTTAAAATACAAAATAAATGTTCGATTAAAATATTTAATAAATGAATTTCCTAATTTTTGGACTAATTACCATGTGAAACATTTACGGGTTCATTGTCTGCCGGGTGAGATATTAAAAGTCAGGGTGAAATTACGAGACCATTATAGTAAACCCTCACAAGGGTTCGGCGTTCTTATGTCAAACTTTCATTGTTTGGCAAAATTGTTGCTACGGTTTAAATAAATAATTTTTATTAATTTATCCATATGTAATAAAAAAATACTGATATATGTTCGATTTAATATTAAAAATATCACTCATACGTATACATCTCTTCCACTCTCCTACTAAATAATAATCATACGGCCTGAATATGTAGCTAATTCAACAAAATTATTAAAAAAAAGGTGAGAGCTTAAATTTTTTGAAGATTTTATTCGATAAAATTAGTTCAACTTGATTTGCTGAATAATGAAATAGGAAATCATCAATGGTTTTTGAGTTATAGCTGAAAAACTAAGCAAACAAAAATCAAGATAAGGACAAAAATATAATATGTCATAACGCCTTAGAAAGCCAAAATCTTTGAAGGTTTTACTATACTGGCCTAACACTTTGATTTTGATTTTTGTTTTTTTCTGGAAGAAATATGCTTAGTATATTTGTATAATTATATATGATGTTTAAATCACCCTAACTTTGAATTTCTAACCTCCCAGAATGGCTGTGTTACAATGTCATTTGTGGATGCAATATACAGATATAAACCAGTATGTTAAAAAAGCAATTCAATGCCACTCAAAATGTGAAGATTTTGTTGAAAGATAAAACTTGTTGGGTTAACGTAATTTTTCATTGAATGCACAATATATAAATTTTTTATTTATTTATTGGTTTGTTATGAATCACGTTGAACAAACTAAAAATAGGATTTTGTTTATTTGCTTTTTCTAATTGTATATTGATTATGATGCGTGTTTTTATTAATAATTTTCTAATTATAATTAAGGAATTCGCTTGTCGATTACCTTTTGGATGGCACAGCAATTAAAGAAGCTTTAGAACATGGCAAACAAATTAATTCCAAACCGTGCGAAGAAATCTACATAAATTGTCCGGTAGATAGTAAAAAAGTAACGAGCATGCTGATGAAATTGCTACCGAAGAAGTCAAACTCAACAACGGAGAGTACTCAATAAATTCCATCCAAATACCATGTACCTGGATAAATAATGTTTGGCAATATATACAAATAATTTATGTTAATACATTCATATAATCTGTTTTAATTTAAAGGCAAATGAAAACTTTTATGATATAATAAAAACTTTTATGCAATAATCAATTGTGGAAACTTTTATATTCCTAAAAAAATTATAATAAACTAGGTTTTCCAGATGTTCCGGTCTTCCAAGATTGCGGCATATCATATTCACAGCGTCCAGATATTAGGGACGTTCAATTGTCCCGGTTTAACATTAAAAATAATTATATACATAAATTAAAATTTCTGTGACGATTCGTTCATGTCATCAATATTTAACATTCTCGTCCCCGCCTATAGAAATCAATTCTATATTTTTTCATTGTTCTATTATTTAAGTTATGTTTTTTGTTTTCCCTATAAACACAATAATATCTTTGCGTTGTTTCTCATATAATATTGATATAAAAGTTGTTGCCTTCCGACATGAAAAAGTTCATATCGATGCTATTTTTATACGGGGACTAGGTCCAAAAATCGACCGATCATGAACATATTTGGTAGTCACGTATTTTTCGCAAAGCCGTATACAAACCAAATTTGAGATAAATCTGTGCAATATTTTGGTTTTTGATTGATGTAAGTAAAGGTCGGGAGGCTGCTTATGGGGACTATGAAAGAATATGGTCCTACAGGGTCTAATTTTAGAATACTAATTATTTGAGTGCAATAAACATACATTAACCAAATTTTACCGAGATCTATATGATTTTTTTTTTCTCATCCATTTATTTATTGGATCTTCACATAGTGAACTAACAATAATTATTCAAATCTTAGAACTAATACTTAACTTATTAAATCCGGCCAGTGCCAGAAAAAATTTAATGTTTGTACATAAATTCGAAATAAATAAATATTCATTGCCTTAGATAACCTAAAACATTTATTATAAGATCTGCAGTCTCTCTCCTTCTTAGGCGTTGGTGGATGGGATTGTTGAGAAGGTCACGTGCTAACAGATTCGGAACAGTTTTTCATAATTTCGACTTTAACTAGGGGTACGTTTAATTCTCTATGCAATTGTGAGTTTCTCATATACCATGGGGCGCGGGTAATCAACTTTAGGATCTTCTTTTCAAATGGGTTTAATGATTGAATTATATATCAATAACTTGCAATCAAGATTTAGCTATGAATTTCTGCCAATTAGTCACGTGAGTGGAACTAATTTTAATTTTATTTGTGTTAGTTTTGATTCTAAGTGTTTGTTCCAAGTAAGGCGGTGGTCAAAATGAAGTGCCAAATATTTTACATCAGAATGTTGCGGTATTTGCTGATTTTTTATTCGAATTTGAGGAAATGTTTCGCGTCTGAGCGTAAAAGTAACGTGAATACATTTTTGTTCATTTATTCTTATTTTCCATCTGTGCAACCAGTACTCCAATTGAAAAACATGTCGTTGTAAAAATGTAGATGCTGTTGAGGGGTCCTCATGAATACTCAAAATTGCCGTGTCATCTGCAAAGGTTGAAGTAATCGTGTTTTCATTAGTTGGGATGTCCGTGTATAAAGGATGTATAGGAGCGGGCCCAGAATACTGCCCTGTGGAACACCAGCTTTTATAACCTGAGGGGGGCTCGTAAAGTTGCTCTCCTTTATTGAGAATTTCCTGTTAATTATATAGCTTTCCATTAGTTTATGAACGTTTGGGGACAGCAGCGTTTTAATTTTATAGAGTAGACCCTCGTGCCAAACATTGTCGAAAGCTTGCGAAACGTCAATAAAGAGAGCAGAGCGTACTTTTTTCTTCAAAGGCTTTTCTAATAGCGCTTACTAACCTATGAACTTGCTCAATGGTGCTGTGTCTTCGCCTAAATCCGAATTGATGTGTTGGGATGGCGTTATTTTTATCTACAGCTACAGTAAACTTATTTACTAGTATTTTCTCGAACATTTTCAACAGATTTGACAATATACTTATTAGCCTGTACGAATCGACCTTTGTGTGATCTTTACCTGGCTTGGGTACCATGGTAACGATCGAAACCTTCCATTCTGAGGGATAATATTCAAGGCGTAATATAGCGTTAAATATAAAAAGAATTATTACTGACCCCGTCGATCCCCGATGCTTTTTAAGGTTAAGATCAGAAATGGCCTTTTCAACCTCTCTAATCTCAAATCGAAGTGACACTGCACTGTGCTGGTTTATTACTAGTGGTAACTCATTTATTGAACTAGTAGTTATCTTCGGAGTAAAAACTTTTAATGCTCTACAAATAGATTGCCTTTTTCTATATCATTTCTAGCCCAGCCTCCATTTTGCATTCTTAATGGTGGTTTACGTACAACGGGTCTTTTAAGATTTTTTGTAGCTCGCCATAACGAGTAATCAGTTCTTGAAGTCGGATCTAATTTTTCGAGATATCTGTTTAATTTATCGTGTCTCTGGGTTTCAAGTAACTTTCTTAAATTTGATGTACATGCTTTCAATTGTTGCTTAAGTTGTGGAGATCTGTACAGTTGCCACTCTCTTCGAATTCTTCTTTTTTCATTTAATAGCCGCTCGAAATCTACCGAACAAGTTCTATACTGTCCTCTGTGTCGGGGGGGTTTCGCAGCAAGTTGAGAAGATATTTTGAGATTTTGTTCAAAGTTAACAATAGCTAGGTCAATATCATCTGGTGTTGTTAGTGGTAACCTATTCGTACAATGGGTACTGAGAAACTTTCCATACTTTAACCCATCTATAATACTTTTTAGCGCTAAATTGCCATTCGGAGGCACAATTTCTCGGGGGTTAGAAATAGTAACAATAACTGCTGTGTGATCTGACCAATGAGGATACAGCATTTATAAGTTCTCTCGCAATGTTCTTCGTTACTCCAAAATCGATTAGATAGGGAATCTTTTGTCGGCCAGTATGTTGGTTCTCCGCTTGAGATAACATCTAGGCCTATATTAGACATTGTGCCAAACAAAACACGGCCTTTCGGGGAGATTGAATGTGACCCGCAGAATGTATGCTTGGCATTGTAGTCGCCAGCAGAAGTCAAAAGAGTTTCAGAGACAAGCAATATATCAATTTTCTTGTCTTTTAGGAAATAGGCGAGTTCTTCTTTATTTTGGCTTAAGCCGTTTGCGTTCCAGTAACATTTTTTAAACAGTTCATGGTTTATTTAACAAAGCTTGCAATATCATAGATTGCATCTTCATCATCATCATGCATCATGCTATTCATAGCATTAGTAAAATTATTTATTGTTTGAACTAGTGTGTCGAGTGTTGTTTCCAATTTACTTGTGTTTTGATTCGAGGGATCGTTTCGTGGATTTGAAACATTGGGTGGCTGACTTTGAGAGCGTAGCACATTTGAGTATGATTCAAAATGTTGCGAATGAACTGCATTCTGTGGTTGGTTTCGGGAGGCCGCTATGTTAGCGTATGATTGCGCGTTAGTAGTTACATATACGGGTGAGACATATTTTTTAATTTTCATTTCGCTATAAATTGCTGAATAAACTGGATGATTTTTACTGCAATTGCTACATTTATTTACCTTTACGTCATTTTTTAACTTGTCACACTCACTGGTATTGTGTAGCTCACCACACATAACACATACTGGTGGAAGCTTACAGTATGCCCTCGTTTGCCCGAACTCCTGACAGTTCAAACACTGAACCGGTCCTGTCCTCTTATGCGGTTGTTCAACAGTAATTTTCCTATGTAACAGGTATCTTCCGTTGTAGATAGGGTGCACTTGGTTTTTTTTTAATTGAATGTCGCCGGGCTGAAATTCCACGCGGAAAAGAGGTTGTAGGATATTTTCGCGGTTTCGAATATCTGTGGTTTTCTGGAATAACCGCGTATGTCCACTTTTGTCAGGTTTGAGTTAATGATGCAAAGTATATTAATTTTTAACGCTCTTTACATGTGTTAAATTTTTTTTATAAAAATATTGGCCATTTCTGAGTTTTTTCTTTAAATAACGACGTAACTTACATCTTTATTAAATTAATTTGCAGCACTAACGACGTATGTCAACCTACGTTTGAACGCTGACAAATTATTTTCTCAGAAAACGACACATAGCGACATACGTTGTTATTATTCAAAAAAAGTGCAAAATAATTTTGGATTAGTTTTCAGTGTATAACCACTTATAAAAACTTGTGTGTTTATTTCTGTTATTTTTTGTGACTATTATTCTTGATACGTTGCTATATTCTCATCCTAAGTCCCGTTGTTGACGAACAAAAAATCCATTTTTCAAGCAACAACAACTTATGTCTACATGGGTGGTTGCATTGGTAGTTTTCTTTTTCAAAGAAAACGACGTATGTCGACATAAGTTATTTTATCTGCACACACTTTAAGTGTAATTTACATATTGCTTTTTTCGTCCTTCTCTAGGATCTATTCCTATGAAGATTTTTGACTCAAAATTTTATATAAAGTATTTATTGCCCATATCTACAGGATTGTTAAATAAAAAGCTCTAAAATCTTTATATACAGCTCACAATTTCAAATATAACGTTTTTTTGGCTATTCTAGAAAACCACAGATATTTGATACTGTTTTTGCTTTAAACCCTTTACCTTCGAGTTCGCTTTTTATTTCCACCGGGTCAACACACGAGTCGATACCCTTAGCAACTACTTGTAGGCCTTTTCCGCTCTTCAATTGGTATGTATAGAAGTTTTTATTTTGTTTTTCGGACTGGTTCATCTTTATCTTCTTCATCCAAAATCGAGAAACGATTTTGGGGTTTGGAGGCAACATCATCATTGAGAATTTTTGATGAAGAGGCAATTTTTTCTCTTTTAACTACTGTAATGTATCTATCCATACCAGTTTGTATTGATGATCTTGAAGAATTTGTGTCAAGTGGATTGTTTTCTGAAAAAACACTTCTGGTTGATTTATTATTACTTACGGTTTCAATACTGCAATTATTTGCAGTACTTGTATTTGTCACTATTGTTGTTGTTTTTACTGGTTCTTCTTTATTACCTACTAGCAAATTCCAGCCCTCGAAATTCGAGTGCAAATTCAAGGAAATTTTATTTTTTTATTAAATAAAGACCCTAAAGGTATGCCAATTCACAAATCAACACAAAAAAATCATTTTTATTACAAACACATTAACAAATTTAATAAACACACACATAGCATTGTATAATTTTATGTATTTGTTAGTAGCAGTTTAAATGCAATTTACTCAAAATAAAGGAAAAAAGTAAAAAATCTGTAAATCTGCAAAACGGCTAAAAAGAAATACCTTTCAAATAATATACGTTCGGTCAAAATCGGGATAAAACGGTAGAACAAAACATAGGTCACAGGGAATCGCCTAGCCTATTAATATTTTAGATAATAAATGCAGCGAAACGTTTGAAAATGGTTAAAAATAACTGAGATGAATTTGTAAAACTAAAATTTTTCTATATCAATCTACAAAAATCATATTGTTTATGGATATCCATGATTAGTAGCTTTCATTATCAATATTATTTCATTGTAACATTAAATTATTTTAAATGTACCTTGTATATTAATTTATAATCTTTATTTACAAATAAATCCTACTTTCGACCTTTTTCATTTGAACAACTTTCTAACTTAATACGAATAAGAAATCATCACTTCCTTAAATGTATTTATAGTTTAAATATGTAATATACTAATAACACTAACAACGTAGCGGGTATACTGCTACTGTTATATAAATTGAACAAGGAAATTTATTTATCAAACACTAGATGTAACCGGTGTGCTTCGCTACCCCCTCCCCCCGAATCGTAATGAAAGGGCTCACGCAAAGTCCCAAGGCTCTCACTATTACAGTAATTCAGATATATCACATTTAATATTAAGTTTGTATGGGGTGCACGCGCATTTGTCCAATCCCGCCCATTTTTTTGTCTGACTACTCACGTTTATATTAGAATACCTGAGACAAATTTGCAAAGCCGTCCCTATCATAGTACTCAATATACTTATATGATATTAAAAATTTACTTTGTGTGGGAGGTGCCACGCCCACTGTTGAACCCAGTTCAACTGTATATTAATTTGTTTTTTTTTTTTTGTTTTCAAAAGATCTCATATTTTCTTTTATTATTGTTTAATTTGATTTCTATAATACAATGAATTTTTTTTGAGTGTACAAATTTGTTAAGTTTTTTTTTTGTGATTAATTTGAGTGGACATGAAGTCCTATGAAAAATTGCCATTTTGAATTGTTTCTCTTTTTAACGAAGAGTTGAGTTTATTTTTCTTATATACTTTTTCCTTTTTTTTATTTTTTCTTTAAAACCCCTCATGGTTTAGTTTTAAGTCAGTTATAATTAGAACTCCAAAGAGAAAACAGCAAGAAGCTGTAATAAATTGTAAACCTCATTTTTTAAGAAAACGTTGCTGTTTTTTTTTTTTATTTAACTTTCTTGGAAAGTAATCTTGGCGAGGGTCAACCCACGGACTAACCCACATGAACATTTGGTCCTTCGAACAGTCCTAGAAGACTAGGATAAGATTGATCCGGTGGAAGTTTGTCCACTATTTGACTTCGGCATCTGTTTGCAACAAACAACAGTTCCAAGGTGCAGGCAAGAGGTCTGTTATGTAACATTGGTGTTTTCATCGTGCATCACGTGCTAGTGAAGAAGACGTCATATAAGGCTTTACGTGTGCATCCAGTCAAAATAAAGTAAAAGTGCATCCCGGCACAAGAAGGAAGAAGTTGATTTCGTCACTATAAAGTCTCCAAGACAAACGCAACAATAAGTGGAAAAATTGATTGGGCATGTACAGTGTATGAAATATATTTTGTGCGATTGCTTAGTTTCTCTATACAAAAATTGTGTTAAAACTCAAAAAAAAAAATCCACTTTAAACAAAAAATATATTTAATTAATAACCATAACCTTAAAATATAATGTTAGGGTCAGTACCATCACTATTGTACCATTAATAAAAGTACCATCACTATCGTCAAATAATTCCACTTCCAGTAAATACACACAAAAAAGCTCTTTAATTTTTCTGACATGCGCAGTAACAAAAACCTTTTTGTCATGTTCTTCACACTTAATCAACCAACAAGTGTTTCGTTTGCAGCCGTTCCTATATCTTCAATGTAAGAACATTCAAGAACAAAGTTACACTTGTTAAACGTTTATTAACAGCAGCGACGTCATAAAATAAAAGTTAGAAAAGAAAAGGAAAGTGTGTTAAAAAATAGTGTGAAAAGATTAAATAAATAAAATAAATTAAACATTTAAACAATAAAATAGAAAAGACAGTGACTTTTATAAAATAAATATTAAAAAAGAAAAATAAATTATATTATAAAGAATATTGTGTTGGTGCTTCCTCAAGATAAATGTGTGTGCAGTTTCTAAACGAAGAAAAGAAGTTGAGACATCTTACAACAATAACAACAGTCATCATCAAAGGAAAAGGGTTTGCCGTGCGTGGTATTTTCTGGGGAAAAACGGTGAGTTGGGAATTAAATAAAATAAACATTTATATAAATTTGGTGGATAGGTGAATGGAAATTAAAACAAGTAAGAGTGTTAAATTCGGCTGTACCGAATCTTTGATACCCTCCACCTCGGTTTGAGTCTTGATAATAAATGTAAATGAAAAAGTAAACAATTTGTTAAACTTAATACCAAATTATTTCAGCAAATTCTTTGGGTTGGTTTTCTTCTTTTCTATTATTTCGGATTTATTTCGGTGTTTGCTTTTTGGTCATCGTGGTTGCTGATCGGCATGCATTTTGGTTATATACCTATATGCATGCGTTTCCGGTTATATGACATAACTTCTCGTTTAATTTAGTTTTTGCTAATTAAATAGCTCGCCCTAACCTCCATTGCAAAGGTAATGGTTGTGTAGAGTGGCTATATGCATTAAATCGTGCTAATTGGAGATGGCTGTATAGTTTCTTTTAACTGGCCAAATATTTCTTCATTGTGGCCATATAGGTCGGATGGAGTAACAAAATAATAACCAAAAAAAAAAGCTCTCTCAACTTTTTTTTAAAATATTGCCATATTTTGAAAACATAGAGAATAAATTTATAATAATAAATAATCAAATTAGGGATGAAAAACGCAAAAAACGAAAAGTCCCAAACATTTTAAATAAAATAATTTAATGTTATCTTTATTTTCTGAAAAACTTCAAATTTTCATCCAAAAAAAATTGTGAAAATTTATATATAAAAAATAACATTCTCATAAAATTACGTTTACTTATGTAACAATTTTTATGTTAGCAATTCTTAAATATCATTTGAGGTTTTCTTAAATTCATTGAATTTAAATTAATATCGACAAATCTGTTTTTCTATTTATTTAAATTGTAAAGGAGTGGCATCTCTGTCGAAATAAGCGAAAAACACAAAGAATAGAAAAAAACAAATTACTTCGTGTTTGACAGGATGATTTTATGTTTATGTTTAATATCTTTATTTTTTTTACTAATATTTCTGTTTATTTATTTGAAAATGAAATAATGAATTGAATATGCTATTTAATTTTTTTATTTATATAAAAAAGTTTTTTAATTAAAGCAAAATATTTTCACTATTTCATGACATTTCAACCTAAAAATTTAAGTTTTTATCGATTGGATAAACAACACAAAAATGGTTGTCGTTTAGATAACAACAACAGCTGACTTTAACAATAGCGAATATCGTTTCAAAATTTTACTGATAATTTTGCAATTTTCTTTTTTTTTTACAATTCGACTATCGTTAAAAGAAGTTACTGAATCGCTGTACTGAAAAGTTATTAATATCTCCTGAATGGCAATATTTTTTTTAAATGTAAACATTTTTAAATGTAAAGATATTTCTAAATTTAAAATTATTATTTCCGACGTTTTGATATGATTTTCTGAAACTCAATTAATATTTTCTAATTTATAATTGGAAATTTTATTTTCAGTTTTTATTATAATTGATATTTTCTTAAATTTGAATGGAAAATTTAAAAAGTGAAATTTTGTATTTATGTGAATAATAATGCTTTATTAATTATAAACAATTTTTAAAAATTAGATGTAATCGCAATCAGATATTTTATAGGTAAAGCAGAATAATAATTCTATATAACTATGTAGAACTGTTTTGTAAGCAAAAAACTCATTGACGAACTCGGTAACTCTATTTTGTAAAGACAACAAAAAGTTAACCCCCCAATCTCACATCACACTGAAATTGTAAAATCGTTGTGTACTTATTATCAACGAAAAATTGTTCGAATTAGTCGAATCCATCGCCATTAAATTTTATGCTCAAACATCTGACTGCAATCTCATTTTTAAAATGTTGTCGAAGTGTAAACTTGAAAAAATTTGTATACTTCTCTCTCTTATTTTATTTTAAGTAGAGTTACCAAGTTTATTATACAGGCACATGTTTGAGGGAAAATGTTTACATTTATTATTATTAGTATTATTTTAATAATAGTTAATAATATTTATGCTCTATAATTAACAAACTTGCGTTTTTGTATGCGCATTTCAAAAAATAAATCATTATAATAGATTTAACAAGTTAAAACTTTAATTACAATTTTACAGAATCCAGTAAATTTGCATTAAATTTATAACAGGGTAACATTAATCATCGTTAGTGTCTGCCACTATTCGCACGAAAAATTTGGTGCCATTAGTGTGACCACTGCGGAAAATGTGTGTGTATTAGTAAAAAAAATGTGAGTGTATTGAGTTTTTCGAACTTGCAGTTACTATGAATATACATACATACATATATATAATATATGTACATTATTTGTATTATTTAATATGTGTATGTATGTATATTTAAATATTACACACAAAAAATAAAACATCAAACGTTATTTTTGTGTTTTTCTCTTTAAATAAATTAATACATAAATTTTTTTGCTAAATTTACATTTGGGCAATTCACAACAGGTGTTGTATATTGTATGTTGTATTGAAATACACAATACAATCATTTGTTGTGAACACTCAGTTGTATTTTCATATTGTAAAACGCTTTCTTTAGTAATTTTCGATCCAACGAGGAAAGATCGCTTCGTCGCTTCTGCTATTTTGTATAAGAGAAAACACTTGTCAGTGTTTGCTTTTTGGTCGTGAGATATACCCTGGAGTTTTAGTTACGTACCTCTTGCATTTTAATTTACAATGAAAAAAAAAAAATGTTAAATGTTTTGGTTGGTACTGAAAGAGAAAATACATACTAAAAATATAAACATTAATTTTTATATAAATAAACTTATCGATGTATTTGCGTTATTTGCATTATTTGCCATATTTTATTTTATAATTATTTATGCTGATAATATTCTATGTATTTGTTTTTTCTTTTTCATAAAAACTGGCATTCACTTGGAAGTGATATGTTATGATACAATATACAACATTTACTAAACATAGCAAATGAAGTTGGATCGTGTATCAGATTTTTCAGTGAAAATTACCAACAACAATTTTACACTATTGTAAAGTGATACACGATACAAGAGATACAACGATACAGTAACCATTGTGAATTGCCCAATTGTTTTTTTTATTAACAACTAGGTATTTTAGCATTATTTGCTTTAGATGTTGGTGAATTTTTACTCTCTTTATATTAACTCGTAGTGTCTGCTTGTCGAAAAAATTTTGGATCGATTTTAACCACTTTCCCGTGACCCAATCGATCTGAAATTTTTAAGTCTGAGATATTATTTAAATATGTCATAAATAATAAATTAAATTAAAAAATGCCAAAAAAGTACAAATAAATCATTGATATATTTTTAATTATTTCTGCTTTTTGTCGAATTTTTCAAAAAATGTACAACTAATTAATTCATTTATTTTTAATTCTAGATTTTAAAAAATGTACATAATATGTACATTTAATGTTAAATATGTACATAGTAATGTTAAATATATAATGAAATTAAATTGAAACATTAAAAAAAGTACATTGTTTTCATTTCTAAAATTAGTATAATATTTTTTAATATGGCAATTCCGTACCTTCCATTTGATACCGATTGGAAATATTTCTTTGCTATCAAGTTGAGAATCACAAATTTCTCAATTTGATAACTATGAAAATCGCCATATAAAAAATGTGCCTTTTAAGTTGAGAAGACTATATTCGAACTATTGAGGGCATTTGAGAATTAACGTTGGAGATTTGAAAAATGTATTTGATCTCAAATGCACCTCAAGTTGATAGCAAGCAAAAATGTTTATTGGGACATTTATTGTAGGGTCGTTTGCACACACACAAAAAATAGAAAATAAATTGTCAATAAGCAAAGCAAGTGGCTTCGAAATTCGATGATGCCAGTTAATCATTTTTTGTTCACGCGGAATTTATAATTGGAGGAATTTTTTTCTCGAGAAATGTATTTTCCGTGAGAAAGAAATTCCTTGAGAATATTCATAATTGGGATGAATAACTTTTAATTGGAAATTTTTAGTCAGAACAAATCATAATTCTAGTTAGATGTTGGTAAATATTTAATTAATGTTTTTTTTAATATAACAAAAATGGATTTTCCCTTTAACAAAATATGGCAGAATTCTTTATAAATGAAATGCAAAATGGAAAATCAATTTTGTGCTAATTCTTAACAAAATTAATAAAATATATATATGTATTATTATATTTATTAATATTTGTAATTTTATTTGACACAATTTCACACACAGTTTTACAGATCAACTGTTTTAATTAGAAAAAATATTGTGGTGGCATCTACGCAATTATTGAGGCAGTCACGGAAAAATTAAATGCAAGTCTGTTTTTTTTAATATAACAAAAATGGATTTTCCCTTTAACAAAATATGGCAGAATTCTTTATAAATGAAATGCAAAATGGAAAATCAATTTTGTGCTAATTCTTAACAAAATTAATAATATATATATACGTATTATTATATTTATTAATATTTGTAATTTTATTTGACACAATTTTACACACAGTTTTACAGATCAACTGTTTTCAACTGATTTAAGGTGCTATTACATGATGTATTTTTTCCATATGTACTGTCAAATTTTCCCACAACAAAAGTTGTACACATCGTGTGATACATATGAAACATTGTTTATGTACAATACATGAGGAAAGTCACAAGTACATTTTTCAATTAGAACAGGTTCTATTTTTGCATGACAAACATATGAAAATACAACACTGCTTGTGGCGAAAGAAAAACAGAGTAAATTTTAAAGATTAATATTGAAAGAAAAATAAATTGTGTAGTATTAATTAACAATTTACATTTAGAGGTTATGTCATACGGAAGTACATATGCACGTGTGATAGCAAAAATTATGAATCGTATGTAAAAGACAATTTTGACAGACATGAGGAATTTCATATGGATAAAAAAAGTGACAGTACATATGTAAAAAACATTTCGTGTAATAGCACCTTTAGAAGTTTTCTGTTTTTGAAACAGTAGTGCCAATTTGTAATATTTTGTGATGTAATGAAAATCGCAGAATAATAAGTTAATACACAATAAAAAATATTAAATTTTTAAGTTTTATATACATATTGCAATAAAAAAAACTTTGGTAAATTTACATTGAAGATGGTCAGAAATGAATGAGAAAAAATATATAGACATTTTAGAAAAGCACATTTAATGTTAAACTTTATGCACAAAATATATGGGTTTTTGTTGTTTCGAATTTAACTGTGGCTCTAAGTGAAAAGTTTTAGACCGATCGTATATTACATCTTGAGGATCCTCACCTAATATTTTCAAATATTTTAAATTCTTTTTAACTCATTTAACCTCATTACGAAAATAGTAAAACAGTAAATATGGAAAATCCACGCACCTCAAAAAATTGTTTTCTATGAAATAAATTAAAGACATTTCATATTATACAATTTTCTTTCAAAAATGTATCAATTATTGCAAATTTGAAATTTGACATATAGTATTTGTACATATATTTGTATAGATTTCGCAGTATGAAAAGAACTATTATTTCTTTATTTAGAATATATGTAAGTATTGCTCGCAAAAAAATGCAACATTGAATGAAACACATAGACGACTGCTGGCAGCAGCATTTGTAGTCGTATAGTCAGCTACTTGATTTTTCTGAATACGACAGCAACATATAATACAAATGCATTTTTATTTAAATATACAATTACTATTACTTATTTAAAATGCATTAGTACAACGTAAAAATAAATAAATTAGTTTAACGCCTTTTGATTATTAATGGAATTATAGCCTTTCATTTTGCGATTTTTTTTTTAAACAAAATAAAATATTTCATAGCACTAACTTCTTTTACATATTTTGTTATATTGTCAACACTATTTTTGTTTTGTAGCCAACAAAACACACTTGCAGTTTTTTTTCTATTTGAAGAACATATGACTGCCATTGTTGATGTTGTAGAGTTGTTGTTTTTTTGATTTTGTTTCGTTAACTCTTTTGTATTAAAGCACCTCCAATATATGTATCCATTTTAGTTTGCAAATTCAGTATATTTATAATTTATTACTTACAGCAAAAAATAATAGACACAATTTTATCAGTTATGCTTACGAAACTATATAAATAGACTTGAAGTTGGCTGCAAAAGCAGTAGCCTGTGTAAAGAACAAGTTAGCGACATGTAACTGTTACGTAACGTGTCAGCCTTTTTTTCACATGAAAAGTATTGGGACGTTCCGGTTACGTTCGGTAACTGTTTTAAATGATTTTCATGTAAAAAAAAACAACTGACTCGTTACGGTTACGGTTAGAAAACATTGACCTTTTATATGTATTATAATGCTATGAATGCATTTATCTTTATTTCATTTTATTTATATATTCTTTTTATACCCTCCACATCTCAGTGGCAGAGGGTATATATAGGTTTGTCATTCCGTTTGTAACGCATCGAAAAACTAATTTCCGACCCAATAAAGTATATATATTCTTGATCCTTATCACAGCTCGAGTCGATATAGCGATGTCCGTCTGTCCGTCTGTCCGTCTGTCCGTCTGTCCGTGTGTCTGTTGAAATCACGCTCATTCAAAAAAAAAAGCATTTACTTAGGTCAGGTTACGAAAAAATTATTTGCCATAATTCCCACCAGGTTGGTATTGAAATCGGAGTAAATCGGGAGCCTCTGCGCTGAGAAATGAACAAAAGTTTATAGATACCTCTAAAAAAAACATGAAACCTAGTGTTTTCTTGTAATAGTTTAGTGGTTGAACATACAACAACATAAAAAAAGCCACAAAAAAAATGTGATTCATACATATTAACAATAACAAGAACACAACTACCATGAGCTATGTTAATAGTATTGCCACAAACCGAGGTGGAGGGTATCAAAGATTCGGCACAGCCGAATTTAACACTCTTACTTGTTTTTTTTGTATTGTATATTATTTTTTTTATTATTATTACTATTTCATTTAATTATTTTTTTCTTTAAATAAATTAATACATAAAAATTTGTTTTTTAAATTATTGGTGAACTTTTACGCCCTTTATTTACTGCCTTTATATTAACTGGTAGTGTCTGCTTGTCGATTTTTAGCCCCTTTCCCGTGAGCCAATCGATCTGAAATTTTGCATGCAGGCTCGTGGCAATGACAGAAATGATCTAACAAATTTTTTTAGTGATGCCAAAACAATGGAAACTTTTAAAATTTTCTACCAGAGTTCACAAAAAAATGTACAAAGGGTTTGTTTTTATTATATTATTACCACAACGACCACAAAAACAACAAGTCCAGCTATGACAACAATGCAACATTTAGAAAAACAACAGGAACAATATGGAAACATCATGTTTTTCATTTTTTTTTTAATTTTTCATACATTTACCTGGACCTGTTCCACCGATTTTAATGATTTTTGAAGTAGAAATCTTCCCATGAATTTGGTGAATCATTCTCACTAAAAATTATCACCCTAGCTATCCTATTGAGGGCGTGATCGTGACAAGAACAACATAGAAAATTATATTTTTTCAAGACTTTTTTTAGTTCTTCATTCAAATCTCGGGCCCTAATTGGCCGATTTGGACGATTTTAAATAGCAAACTTTTCAGGATGTTAATGAATCATTTTTTATGCCAACGAGCACCCTAGCTGCCCGATTGATGCCGTCATCGTGATTTCCACAGACGGACAGACGGACAGACGGACATCGCTATATCAACTCCGGTTGTTATAAGGATCACAAATATATATATTTTATGGGGTCCAAATTTTTTTTTCTAATTATTACAAACGGAATGACAAACTTATATATACCCTCTGCACACTGGAATGGAGGGTATAATAAATGGTAGCAAAAAAAAATAAAAAGGGCGGTATATTTTAAAATTAAAATTAATTAAAACCTGTTTTCAAAATAAAATAAAACATATATAAATTTTTTTGGTGAAAATTTTTTTTTTGCGGGTTTTTATTTTATTTATTTGAAGTGGTACAAAAGGAGATACAAATTAAATATATATGTACACACATAACAATGCATAGGGCACAATATATATTGTACAATTGTCGATTTGGAGGAATATTGACAAACATTTCTGGAAAATTTTTTGTTTTTATAAAATATCCACACGATAATAAGACATCGTGGACATTGGCGATTTTTTGAAAATTTTTACAATTTCTTTGGTATAGAAATTTCAAACCTGTCAGTTAGCTGGAAATCATAGTAACTACAGGTAAAAAAGGTAGTAAAGGTGGGATAATTGTATTTGAAGTTGAGGGTCAAATAATTAGACGCGATAATGGCTTTACGTAGAAAGTTTAAATTCGACATCTACCAGGTGAATTCGTACTGTCAGAAATTTGAGATGATGACAGACGGTAATCTTACATTGGGTCAACTGGAAATTAAGCAAGGCGAGTTAGAGCGAAGGTGGATTAAATTAATTGATTCCTATGAAGCTTACATCATGCAGGAGGAAAAAGAGCCACAGTCTGAGGATTTCAAAGACGACATGTCAGTCCAATTTGATAACGTTAGCGAGCAGTATCAAAATATAATGGCAAAAATATTTGATAAAACCAATGCATTAAAGGGTAACGTAAACGCAGAAACAACCATCGTTCACCATGCACCTCCAGCGCTTAAGTTACCACCTTGTGACACACAAAATTTTGAAGGGGGTTATTCCAAATGGCCTGCGTTTCGGGACATGTTTCAGGCAGTTTTTGGAAATCATCCACATTTAGCTCCAGCCCAAAAACTATATCACTTGCGTAGCAAAACGAGGGGGGAGGCCCACCAAATCGTGAAACGGTTTGATTTGGTAGATGAAAATTTTGATTTGGCCTGGGAGGCTTTAAGAAATCGGTATGAAAATACTCGAATCCTTGTTCATCAACAAATGAAACAACTTTTTGGTATATAATCCGCTCAAAATGAAACTCCAAAGTCCATTAGAACAATTCAAAACGCAATTAACGATAGCTTATCAATTTTTAGGTCGTTTAAAATAGAAGTTGCTAATTGGGTCCTATTTTATTACATTTATGCTCCTCTAAGCTTCCTGAGGAAACTTTACGGTCCCGGGAAGACTCTTTAATTAGCCACAAGGATTTGCCCACTTGGCTACAAATGAGCCACTTCCTCACGAAGCGAATCGAAATTCTAGAAACGGTTTCAGACTTACGAAAATCGTCGGGCAAAGAACCTCAGTCCTCAAAAACTAATACTTTTCATTCCACATTTGAATCAGATAAGTTCAATTGCAAAAAATGTAAGCAGAACCATCCATTAAGAATCTGCAAATACTTTAAATCGCTCTCGGTTAGCGACAGAATCAAATTTGTTTATGCGAATAAATATTGTGCAAATTGTCTTTCGACCACTCATTTTAAAACAAAATGTACTAGCACTCATCTTTGTACCAAATGTAACCAAAAGCATCATACAATGTTACACCTTGAAGAAAAACCTAGAACTGATTCAAAGACTCCTTGTCCATCACCGCAACGCAATGATGAAAGAATTACTCATTCAAAGCGATTCAACACTCCAAATGCTAACTAAGAGAATTCTATTCAAGCGCATTTTTCTCAACATGAAGGAACTACTATTCTTCCGACAGCTCTTGTTCATGTGGAACATCTGGGAGAAAATTTTAGCATTCGAGCATTATTAGATGCAGGTTCGGAAAAGAGTTTTATTTCAAAACGAGTACAGCAAAATCTCTCTTTACCAATGGAGGCCCATCGCTCCAAAATTTCTGGATTGGGTGGTACAGTAGTCGGAAGTTCAAAGGGCCGGTGATATGTCACCTTAAAATCAAGAAAATCAGAATTTCGAATTAAATTGAAAGTCATTGTGGTAGGACAGCTCTCACATTTTTTGCCCTCACTGCCCGTCAAGGTTGAAAATCAAGAAGAAATCAGAAAGTTAGATCTTGCAGATCCATTTTTTTTCAAACCTGCGTCAATAGATATGATAATTGGTAGCGATTATTTGCCTTTTATTAATTTAACGGGAATAAAATCTAACGTCGGACGAAACCTAGAGGCAAGAGAGTCCCATTTTATCTGGACCAGAACCTTCTGACGAGGTCAATGCATTTTCAACCAGAATTTCTTCTTGCGATAATTTAATTCTACATGAACAATTACAAAAGTTTTGGGAACTTGAAGAGGCAGAACCAGCCAGAACTAATTCTGAAAGTAATATATTTTGTGAAAATCTCTATCAACAAACGACAACCCGACAATCTGATGGTAGATACGTCGTCCGACTTCCTTTTAAAGAAGAATATCATCACGACATATTTTTGGGTCCTTCAAGGAACATGGCGCTTGCTCAATATCATCGAATGGAAAAAACGCTTGACAAGACCCCAGACTTGAAGGATCAGTACACAAAAGTTCTTCAAGAATATATAGATTTAGAGCACATGGATCCAGTTGTGCATTTTGAGACAAAGGATGAAAAACATTTTTCATTCTTTCTACCACACCATGCCGTTTTCCGCCCCGAAAGTAAAACAACGAAGGTAAGAGTGGTATTTAACGCTTCCAAGAAAACCAAATTCTCCCTGAATGATGTGTTGCACCAGGGACCAACTCTTCAGACTGATTTGGTAAAAATTATTCTAAGTTGGCGAAACTATAAGTATGTCTTCACCGGGGACATTCAAAAGATGTATCGGCAAATTTTAGTGCACAAAGACGATCGACCATACCAACGAATTTTATTTCGACCTGAAGCAGATCAGCCTGTAAAATCATTTGAACTCAAGATGGTGACATTCGGTGTAAATTGCGCCCCTTTCCTAGCGATTCGGACATACATTAGAGGAGGCGAAGCTGAAACAAGGTCAACTGACAAAGGCTTTGACATCGGCGGGATTTCCTATCAAACAGATAGCAGCAAATGATCGGTTTCTCCTTGAACATGTGGCCCGGGAGGATCTTCTGGATGAAGATTTTTTAAAGCTTGATCAGTCCAGCACACTTAAGACGTTGGGGGTCTGCTGGAATGCGATGTTCGATTATTTTTACTATGAGGTAGAACCGATTAAAGTTGCCCCATCTGCAACAAAAAGACAAATCTTGTCAGTAATAGCAAGGCTGTTTGATCCACTCGGTTGGTTAAGGCCAATTGTCATAGTTGCAAAAATAGTAATGCAGGAGTTATGGGAAGCAAAGTCCAATTGGGACGAGGGTGTCCCACAAATCATACTCATAAAATGAAATTCATTTCTCGAAAACTTACCAAATATATCTAAAGTTACAATTCCTAGATATGTAGATTTAACACCGCACTGCCATATACAATACACACGGCGTTATAAATAGCCATTTGCTCATTGCAAAAACTAAAGTTGCTCCTATTAAGCCTACTACGATTCCCAAACTCGAATTATGTGGTGCCGTATTACTTACTAAGATGATACAAGGGTTGACTATGAACGCAAATTACCCCTACGAAATGTTTTTTTGGACCGATTCTTCAATAGTACTTGGCTGGTTACAGAAACCACCCCATACTTTAAAAACTTTTGTCTCGAATCGCATATCAAAAATCATCAACGCCGCCAGCATCAGCCATTGGAGACAAGTAAAAACCGAAGACAATCCAGCCGATCTCGGTACACGAGGCCGCTCTCCTATCGATCTTGCGAATAATTCACTGTGGTGGCGTGGACCCACCTGGCTTCACCAATCAATAACACTGGCCAAAACCACGAGTTTTTGATCCAATTGATCTCGAAACGAAAAAGACTGTAAACTTGCACTTAAAAACGGATAACATTGATGTGTTAGAACAATTTTCAAGTCTGGACCGTGCGCTCCGAGTTATCAGCTATATATTTCGATCCATTCACCGAGTTTACTGAAATTAAATTTGTTAAAAATCGACTTATATTTATCACCCAAAATTTTCATTTCTACAAGGAGTATTTATGTCTCAAAGTAAAGAAGCCACTGAGTCAGAAAAGCAGAATCCTTACCCTAACCCCCTTTCTCGATAAAGATGACCTTCTGCGAGTTTTGTGGCCGGCTTAGTAATTCTGGATTAAGTTACGATGAGCGGCATCCAATAATTATACCAGAAAAGTCTAAATTCGCCGAACTTCTAGTGAAATATACGCACCAGATTTTGCTTCATGCAGAACATCATATTATGCTGCGAGCAATACGACAAGGATTCTACATGCCAAGACTTAAAAATCTGATACGAAAATGCATTCCCGAATGTAAAGCATGTACGATTTATAAACACAAGTTCCAGCATCTAGTAATGGCCTCACTCCCCCCTGAACGGGTAAGATTTTCTCTACCGTTTACATATACCGGTATTGACTTCGCTGGTCCCTTTAATATAAAGTCCTCCACTCTGAGAAATGCAAAAATTCTAAAAGGTCATGCTGCAGTGTTCGTTTGCTTTTCAACTAGAGCTGTACATCTTGAAACCTGCTCGGATCTTTCGACTGATGCCTTCCTTGCCTGCTTCAACAGATTTACTGGGCGTAGAGGTCTCCCAAAGACTATGTTCTCCGACAATGGCAGAAATTTTCTGAGCGCAAGCTACGCTCTACTAAAACTACACAATGAGTTCTTAAAATCAGCAGAAAAGGCTTTGATCGAAAAATATAGTATTTTCGGATTTACGTGGTCCTTTATACCACCCTACGCACCCCACATGGGTGGCCTTTCTGAGGCCGCGGTCAAAAGTATGAAGTCACATTTGAAGAAAGTTACCCACAATCTGTCGTTTACGTTTGAAGAATTCACCACACTTCTCGTCCGTATAGAAGCCGTATTGAATTCAAAACCATTATCTCACTTAACCGAAAATCCCAATAAAATACTACCTCTGACTCCAGGTCATCTTCTTCGCGGTGCTCCAATCATCGCTCCACCAGAAGGCGCAGAAGAACCCCAACTTAAAGAGGTTCCATTTTTGAAACGCTGGGAGCATTTGAAGGCTTTGCAGCAGATCTTCGCCCATAGGTGGAAAAGTGAATATATCACCGAATTGCAACGTCGCTTTAAATGGAAAAAAGAAAGAGACAACCTAAAAGAAAACGATGTCGTTATTGTCAAAGACGATTTTTTACCTCCCACCGAATGGCGTCTTGGTCGCGTCAAGAATGTAATCTACGGTAAAGACAATAAAGTTCGAGTGGCTGAAATAGTCACCCAAAATGGTACAATATTACGTCCAGTGGTAAAGCTTTGTCTACTTCCCACAAGCGCAAAAGCAAACCCCATCTAATTCCCAAAAACCCATTATATAAATCCACCAAATTTTGAAAACACTATTTAATCTAAAAAGAGATAGTATAAACAGAGATCACGTTCGCACAGATTATTTTTAACACTGCATATATTTCTTTCTTTCTTCCACTTTTTTGTTAGATGGAAAACAAACCACGATGCCATGTTTGTAGAAAAAATCATCCACTAAAATATTGTGAAATTTTTCGAGGATGGAGTGTGGAACGGCGTCGCTTATCCTTAAAAAACAAAGACTATTGTCTTAACTGCTTCGCACACAGCCACATTCGCTTTTGGTGCACATCTCCTAATAGCTGCAACTTTTCCTATGGAAATAATGTCTTCTGCAACGCCAGACATCACACCATGTTGCATAGACAAACTCGAGACCCTATGTCTTCTAGCTTTGAAGACCTGGGTCCACCATTCTCGGAAGATGACGAAACCGAGAAAAGCGGTTCCCAATTTTCAGCTGATGATGAACGAGAGGACGACAGCATGAAGAAGGACGATAGTCATCTACACGATGCACCCACAACCATCACAGCCACTGAGACGCTAAGCTTAAATGGTAACTTTGGCTCATCCATCACCAACCCCGCCCATAAAATACAGGGCAAACTTGCTGACGAGATCCCTCTCCCTGAGGTCCGCAGTGTAGTCCCCAGCATAGTGCTAATTCACCAGGCAACTCAAACTGCAGTTTCAACGAAGACACTGGTTAATCAGTCTACCCAAACTGACTGTCATGATTATGCAGTACCACGTTCATCGATTTTGCCATCAACGTCAAAGAGTGCACTTGGGGGTACAGAGCCCACTTGGCCAATACCTCCATTTGTTCGGGTAAGCTTGAATTTTCTGGGTCAGAAGATGTATATATATCACTTTTATTATCGACCCCAACGAACCCGAATCATATATTCTGCGGAATGTTGCTAGATTGCTGCCTGATTTTAGCCCCGTAACTAACAAGGCTGGAGAAACATGTGGCCGATTTATTCTCGAGCCCCATTTTCCACATAAAGAATGTGTGTATGTATATAATTATATATCACGGTGCGCCTTAACTAAAATTAAATAAAAAGGTCTTACACCTAGAAAATTAGTAGAGATTCTGAATTTACAATGTTCATAGATGGGAAAAATCAAAAAAACTAAAATAATCTATGGAGAGAGTTTTAAATAAATCCACTTTGAACATTTTTGTGCACGAAGTACGATATTTTGGAAAATATGGCATTGTTTTATATGAATAGAAAGGAAGAATGATATAATAATAATTTTTAAGTGGTAATTCTATTAAACTTTTATTATTTCAACATTTTAGTACTAATAAAATATAAAAATGTAGCATAATTTAATTATAATTACATCAATTTAAACATTTGAAGCATTATATCTACAAACAGTGATCGCAGCAACCTTATTCATATCCCAGGAAGACTTTAAGGAATCAAAATGTACGGACTCCATCGCCTGCTCCCCAAAAAATGCTAATCCTTCACCGTTTTTTCACAGAACTGTTCTATGTGAAAAAAAACTGCATGAACCTTTGGTGTAACGCTGACACCTAAGTCCATGTAGCTCTTTTTTAAAGCTTCTATACATGCTTTGTAATTTTAGTCAAGATTATTTCCGAAGCATGCAGAAACTACTTTTATGAAGTTGTCAAATACTTTAACATACTTAGGTATTGCTATATTTTCATACTGAAGAGTTTTGCATGCATTTCCTTCAAACCCAGAACATCCTCGTCTGATTTCACGCTGAACGTGACAAGCTTTTGCCCATGACAGCGACTCATTTTCACACTCTTTCAACATATGCGTGAAAACAGTGTTAACAACACCAAGCATGAGGTGTAATTCTGGCGGTGGAATAATGTCTTGGAATGTTTTGCTTCCAACAGTTGTAATTAGCGGTGGATGAATGCAGTTGAAATAATCTTTCGCTTTGTTTTCTGAACCTTTTCCTTCAGTCAACCATTTTGTATAATACGATGAAACATTTTCGGGGAATCTTAATTCGCCACAGCTGCTTAGCTCATCTTTTTTATTTTTTACTTTGAAAACTTACCTGGAACTTGTTTTGTAACTTTGCCACAAATTTTAGCGGGTATTTCGCATGCAATTTCACAAATTTTGCATTCGCATCTTGATCGCGTAGCCTGCACAGGCTTAAAAATAGACAAATCTGGAGATGCTAATTTCTTTTTGTCAGTCTTCGCTTGAAATACTTTTCTTCTGCACGTACAACACACAGCAGCCGGCAACCTGCGCTCGTCATCATAGTTGTCAACTTGCTTTTTCATGTCTATTTTTGATTTTTCTCATCTATGAACATTGTAAATTCAGAATCTCTACTCTGGGTGTAAGACCTTTTTATTTAATTTTAGTTAAGGCGCACCGTGATATCAATATAATTATAATGTTAAGCGTCCCAGCGCAGTGGTTTAAAAAATTTTTTTATTTTCAATTTTATTTTATTATTTCATTTTTTGTCACTTGTGTGGCCGAACTAATATACATATGTATATACATATATATAGTATATATTTTTGTTTTACTTATTAACCCGATCGAGCAAAACACGTCTTTCTCTCACGGCGGTTGCAGCTATGAGATCTATATGATAATTTGGATTTTAGAGCAATTTGAGTCGATTTCATAGGGGTCATATCTATGTTGGACAAGATTGTAACATGCATCGTTTTTCAACAACTTAAATACCGTTCATAATATGGTTGACAAAATCGTATACACTAAACTTCATTAAAACATATTCATATTTGCGAACTGTAGTTTGATTACAAGGACACACTGTCCGACAGATGGATAGACATCGCTAAATCGACTCAGAAAAGGTTGGTCATAATCAGATATTTTTGGTAGTTACAAGCATCAGCAAAATCTCATTATACCCTGACCACTGAGTGGAAAGTGCAGACTGGTCAAAAACTTAAACAGCAACCGCAGTCGTTTTGATAAACGAACACCTAAAGATGGATTTTCCGGCCAGTCTTGATCATTGGTCTTCCATATTTACAGCCGAATCTTCAACTAATTACTATGCTTTAAACAAATACGAAAACTTTTGTGATAAAAAATATTAACTAAATTCAAAGTAATGTGGATTGGTAAACATTACTATAATAAAATCATCTGATTTAACAGAAAATGACTAACCTCGTATCGTAGCTCAAATAATCTGGCCATAACTTTTCCTTGCGATAACTAGCGTACTTTGGTGTAATATAACAAGGATTGATATTCTGATCACATTTCTGTGTAGAGTATTTCAAAAATTTGCTTTTGAAATAATTCCTCTGGTAGGTTTCGGGGAATTAAAGTTTATCTATGTATGCAGCTGTGTGTGATTTTAACTGCCGGATTTTGTCGAGACAACCCCATTTTTACTGCCTATCATCAGTTGCTCGGAATCTGGAATCTCCTTGCAAAAAAAAAAACTTTCTATTTAACTAAACTAAAAAAAAATATTTTTTCTATAAAGTTACACAACAAACATAAAATTTGTAAGATAGCCTCTAAGGAGGGTCTATTGATGATTCCAAAGTCAAAGTAAGACTTCTAAAATGGGACTGAAATTACATGGATTATTTCTACAATATATATATTGGTCGTATCGATCAATATTGTTGATTCAACAAATCAATGCAATGTACCAATTTATATGTCGCTTGGTACATTATTACAAACAATCAAAATTCTCTGGAATCTTAATGTGCCAATGTACTCTGCTACATTTTTATAAACAAAACAATATTTATATGATCGATATAAATTACATGGAATTTTACCATGCCAATGCCATTGTCCTTAACATAAATAAATACCGTTTACACAAAAAGAAATAATGTATGCGGAAGTGTACGAACAGTAAGTATTGATACTTTGTAGTTAATTTAAGTAGGTCAAAATATACGAGTTAACAATTATTTAGAATAATATGCTTACTTGCTAAAGTGAATAACTATATCGATATTTTGCAGTTAATTTAAATTAGATCAATGAAAGTTGAGTGAATATTGAAAAGAAATGTGGGAAAAGTTATTTTATAAGTTTCGCAATATGCAACTAATAATTATCAAGAATTATTATTTAGGTTAAAAAAAATTTATACAAATTGATTTAGTAAAATGAAAGTTGCGAAATATCGATATAATTTATCGATGCACAGTGGCTGATAATCGTTTTTCATTGGCCTAAATTCTGTAACTTTTAAACGGATCAAAATATTTAAGTATTTTTTTTAATGGATAGATATTTAGTTAAGCTTGACTTAGTTTTAACAACATTAAAATTGATTGAGGACTTTTTAAGGAAGTTTAGGTCAAAGTTGAATTTTTGATTTTTTTAACTTTTAGATTGAAATATGTGCTTATTATTTTTTTATTTATTAAAAAATTTAATATTTGGATTTTAATAATAATTATAAACATTTTTTGTAATAATGAGATTTTTTTAATGTTACACTAAAAAAAAATTTTACACTAAAAAAAAAATAGTAAAATCAACTGGAGAGTTTGCTATTATTACTGAAAAATTAAAAATTTTTTGTTGTCAAATTTGCAAATTTGTTTACGCTCAAAGAATATATACATTAAAAAAAAAAACGTTAATAATATTATCTAAAAATCTTGCTATTACTACAGAAAAATTTATAATTTTTTGCTGTCAAATTTGATAATTTTAAAAACATTTTAAAAATAAAAAATTGCAATAGATTTTAATTGCATTTGTAACAATTGTAGGTTATGTTTACTATTATTTTTTAATAATGCTATGTTTTTCGTACTTAAATAGCAATGAAAGGCAATTATAATTATTATTCATATAATGCATATAATGCAGCTGGATGCAGCCTTCTTGTTAGTCAAAGCCTGACCTATTTTTCCATCTATCATTGTCAGCGCTAATTGGTAGCTTTGCTGCCCATCTAACTGTAATTGTAATGGCTATAGTGTTGCAATTTGGGCCTTGATATCACATTTTGAGCCCTTTTCAATCGCATGCAATCTGAGCTGAATATATTGCTGTTTTGTTAATTTCAAATCTAGAAATAATGCTAATGCCTCCTCATTTGTGAACTGTTTTGCATCGCTCGGAGTTGGTATACTTTTAAGAATCCGTTTCGTTCTCACTGGACTATCTTTAACAACTTTTTCAATGATATCCACTTTTGTTAATTGGTTCTGTGATCGTAATAGATGTAGGAATGATTCTTTTATATTTGTACAACCAATTTCATCGTTAACATCTTTAAGTTTCCGCCTCTTAGATCTATCGCTGCAGTTTTCCAATGATTTGCGTGGTCTTCCAGCCTTATCTTGCTTTGCTGTTTCTGCAGCGACAGTAAGTTGGCCTTCTAACCAGT
The DNA here is from genome assembly GCA_963682025.1 of Cordilura impudica. Classification (NCBI taxonomy): domain Eukaryota; kingdom Metazoa; phylum Arthropoda; class Insecta; order Diptera; family Scathophagidae; genus Cordilura; species Cordilura impudica. Next base: position 203,089,687 of record OY821517.1, on the reverse strand, counting down.
TTGCACTTTTTATATAAAATTTTTTTACTGAAGCTAACTTCTTTGTAGCGTTTTTTTAGTGCTTTGACGAAATTAGATAATTTCTCTTGTATTTCGGTGCTACACGTATTTAAGTTTAATTTTATTTTAACGTTACTAAGAACATCTTCCTGGTTTTTGTTTCTAAAATACTCTTCGGCCAGTTCTTTATAGCTGAAGCTCTCCATATTTTTCTGAATATTTTTATTTGCGACTGTTATTCCTGAAATATATTAGAGCAATTAAGTTTGTATTCAAATGTCGTAAGCCATCATACTATGTTTCTAGGTAAAATAAAAAGGTATGAAAATGGTATTAGTGCATTACAACCTAAAATAACATACAAAAAACCCACAATACAAATGAATTACCTGTGTGTGTTTTCTTTTCTACTTGCATTAGTGCATTGTTAGGTAAAATAAAAAGGTATAAAAAAGGTATGATAATAAAAAAAACCCAGGTTACTAATGAATTACATCCTCTGTGTATTGACATCTTACTTACAAATATATACTGGTAATAGAACAAATAATGACTATTATAAGCTATAAAATACCTAAAGCACAAATTTAATACACCATTGTATACGAGTACTTATAAGGCTGTATCGTAATTTGATTTTTTTTAAGAGTAATTTCATTAAAATGAAAAAAAGTGTTCTACCCACGGGTCGTCACGGGTGCAAAAGTATATATAGGGTTAAAGAGGACACTTTCACTGTCTCCCGGTGGTATACTGGTATACGTTTCGTGTTCCCTTTTGTTCCCTAGAAGTTCTATTCTACTCAAGGTTCAGAAAATACACACATGAAACAATGTTCCGTTCTAAAGCAGCCAACACATATTTTTATTTTCATATCAATTATGTGTGTTTCTAAATTTTGTACGGTGCCAAACACATCATGACTGTGTTTCGTTTGAATATTTCGTTATCTACACGAACATTTTTCTATCACGTGTTTTTTGTTTCGAACACACATAAACCACACAGATTCGTGTGTAGCCAAGAACTATATGTTATGAGGATGTGCAAACCTCTTTTGCGACGGTAAAACCTGAATATATATTTATGAGAAACATGTTGCGTTATATATAGATAAATGTATGTATATAATTTTTTATCTATAAAAAATGTTTCTGTGTATAACAGAATAGAAAAATATATTTTGAATTTTTAACGTATTTAATAAATAAATACTCAAATAAATAAATATTTTAAGTAATGTATTTTTATATGGTTATTCAAAAAAAAATGAAAATAATATAAATAAAAATTTATTTAAAAAAAAGTAACCTAAAAAGAAAAAAAATGTTTTTTACTACTTATAATAGGGATTTGAACATGGGACAAAAAGTTTAACAGCTTACACACTACCCTATCGGCCACCAAAATGTTTACCCGCTGCTTTGCCGGAACATTACTTAACATGTTTTTAGTTTCATATCATGTAAGTATGTATCTATATCTAAATGTTATTCAATAAGCTAAAAAAAATACAGAACGCTCTAAGACAAGGACCATATAATAAGAGGATAGTCAAACTGCTTTGGTATGCAGTAAAACCGACACCGACTTAAGGTTTTTTTTTTTATTATATATGTATATGTTTATTTTTTATCCATCAACATTTCTACAAATGTTGCTTTAAGATAAAATTTATAGGAAATACTATAAAGAATATATATGTATATTATTTTAAGAATTTTTTTATTATATAAAGGAATGATTTTTGTGTAAATTTGTTTTTTTATCTAATCACTGTAAGGAATGAAAAAAAAATTATTAGTTATATAATGAAATAATTTTTTGAAATTTTAAAGAAACATTTATAAAGAATATATGTACATATTATTTAAAATTTTTTTATTATATAAAAGAATGATTGTTGTGCAAAAATTATTTTTTCTAATCACTGTAAGGAAACATTAAAAAAAAATGTAATAAGATAAAAAATTTAAATCGTTTTAAGAAAATTTATTTATTTAAAAAAAAAAAAAGAAAATAAGCAAATACTCTTCTTTTGGATTTGAACGTGGGTGAAAAATTTCAATGACTAGCACTTTACGCACTCGGCCACAAACATGCTTCTAGACTTTTTAAAATAATTTTACTTATACATTTCTTATTTTATGTTATATGTAAATGTTGCTCAAAATAGTTGCCAAACAAATAAACAAAAATGGAATCATTTTTGGCGTTTGCATACCAATCATCATAACCAGTGATACCATTAAGAAAAACATTTAAACCATTTTTGGTGTTTGCATACCAATCATCGTAACCAATGATACCATTAATAAGGAAATTTTAATAATTTTTGGTGTTTGCGTAGTCTGTGTTCACACAAGGCAATTTAATTTTTTCTTTGACTTCCATTTTTTTCACACAAATAGATTTTTCACTTTGAACCAATAATAAATTCTTTTTGCACAAACTAATCAAGTGAACTGTCAAAAATGTAAGAATATGAAAGCAAAAGAAAAAGAAAAGTTGCAGCAATAAATTTCTCTGCGTGAACATTAAGGCAACTTTATTTGTTTGTCAACTATTTTGAGCAACATTTACATATAACATAAAATAAGAAATGTATAAGTAAAATTATTTGAAAAAGTCTAGAAGCATGTTTGTGGCCGAGTGCGTAAAGTGCTAGTTATTGAACTTTTTCACCCACGTTCAAATCCAAAGAAGAGTATTTGCTTATTTTCTTTTTTTTTAAATAAATAAATTTTCTTAAAACGATTTAATTATACCCTATACCACTATGTGGTTTGGGTATAATGACTTTGTGCTGCTGTTTGTAACAACCAAAAATATTTGACCCAGACCCATCTTTAATTATACCGATCGAATCAGAATCACTTTTTGAGTTGATTTAACAATGTCCGTCCGTCCGTCCGTCCGTCCGTCCGTCCGTCCGTCTGTGTGTCCATGTAAACCTTGTAATCAAACTGCAGGTCGCAAATATGAATATATTTTGGTGAAATTTGGTATATAAGCTTTTATTGGCCCTGGGATAAACGCTATTGAAATTGGTGAAATTCGGTCCATGTTCAGACCTAGCCCCCATACAAATTACCCCTATGAAATCGACATAAATTGCCATAAGATCCAAATTGTCATATAGATCTTACTCAAATTGGGTTTGTATGCGTTCATTACATCCATTAATGAGTAGTCCAAAAATGATCCCTTTGGTCTCATATAGAGCTGCTTCCCGATATTAACTTAAATCTATTAAAAAACAAAAATATTGCACTGATTCTTCTCAAATTTTGTTTGTATATGTTTTTGCAAAATACAAGAGACGTTACCAACCATGGTCAGGATCGGTCCATTTTTGGACAAAGTCCCCATATAGATATAGCATCCGATATGAACTTTTTCATATCTGCAGCCAAAAAAATTAATAAAAATCCCACTCAAATTTGGTTTTTGCTTATTTTCTATGTCCAGTTAGTTGGGCCTAAGAGATAGGGTTTCCAAACGCATGGTATAGGGTATCGTATAGTCGGTCTAGACCGACTATAATTTTCTTACTTGTTTTTTTTTAACTTATTACATTTTTTTTAATTTTTCCTTACAGTGATTAGAAAAGAGAATTTTTGCACAAAAATCATTCTTTTATATAATAAAAAAAATTTTAAATAATACATATATTCTTTATAAATGTTTCTTTAAAATTTCAAAAAATTATTTCATTAAATAACTAATAATTTTTTTTCATTCCTTACAGTGATTAGATAAAAAAAAACAAATTTACACAAAAATCATTGCTTTATATAATAAAAAAATTCTTAAAATAATATACATATATATTCTTTATAGTATTTCCTATAAATTTTATCTTAAAGCAACATTTGTAGAAATGTAGATGGATAAAAAAATAAACATATATATATATATAAAAAACCTTAAGTCGGTGTCGGTTTCACTGCATACCAAAGCAGTTTGACCATCCTCTTATTATATGGTCCTTGCCTCAAACTACACTAATAGTGTTTACAACACCAACAATAACATATCCTCTATAAACAACACAAACAACAACAACAACAGCACGACCCCCTACAACAAAGAACTATAGAATGAACAATGAACAACGTCAAACAACACAGAAAACAACAACAAGACAACCAACATAACCAGTAAGCTCAATATAATGAACGTCAATAGTATTTACTGCACTATTCTAATTAACGAATTCAACGATGACTCCCGGTTCCTACAAGCCAGCAAAAGGCATATTCAGGGTCAAAATGCACCGAAACAACTATGGCAAAAATACTCTAGGTGTCGTCTTGCCTAATATTTCCAATGCTTTACCATTAGATATAATCAACATAAGAAACTTTACCAAAAGAAAAAAAATCAAAAAACATTTTATATCATCGCAATAAAATGAAATAATATATGAATTATAAAAATTAGTTCATATCCCTATGGCTTCGTTGGATTAGAATTAAGAAATACATAAAATTGTAAAAAAAAAAGGAACATTGCTGTTGAAAATATCCAATGAGAACGAGAAAAATGGGAAAACGTTTTAATGCGAAGCACGCCATACCGAGACTATATGCATCGAGAACGACGCGCCTGCTGCAGTGGAACCTCGAAAATTAGAACCGTAATTCCGAGGTACCTACACTATTGCTAAAATTTACAAATTACAAACCGCAAATTTTCTTTTGTCTATGCAGCCAATAAAATCAAACCGTGGGTAGCAGCTTTCCAACTCTTGATTAATCATCCAATGAGGGGAACGGATTGCGGATACTTCTGCTCCCGTATAAAAAATCGCTTATTTTAATTTCTGTCTATAATGTAAAGACGACGTGTATTAAACGTTTGTCGCCGAATACGGGGTGGGATTACAATTTTTCCGGCAGACATGGACGGTAATTGCATGGCGCTCTGCACTTTCAACCAACAAATTTCCATAGACGGTAATCTTGACATGTGTTTGCGTGGCGAGTTTCCTCTTAAACGGTTGAGACTTTCGTCAATTCATTGATGGTACGGCTGGTGCTTCCATTTTCGTTGGCCATTTACAGGTATGTGATGAAAATCGTTTCGTTTTAAAAAGGAATCGAAAGCTAAAAACGTGTTATTCGATTTTAGTTTTGATGGAATTCGTACGATTTCATATTTCATTTTTGTTTTGTTTTCGATTGTTTCTTGTCAAATCAGCAAGTGTGTTATCATAATCAATATATGTACAATTATAGAAGAAAATAAATAAGGAAAATAAATAATTAAAATAAATACATAATTTAAAGTGGCATTCGTCTTTAGTGCATATTTTATATTAACGAGTGAGGCAAGTGAAGCTAACAAAATTGAAAATATTAAACGAAGGAAGATACGGGATTCATCAAACCGGCTGACTTCATAAATGCAGTTTGCAATGCAACACTGCAATGCGTAGTGTTCATAAACACATTAGATTTAAGGCCTAGTTAGCCACACGTAACCTTAACCAAACGTGTCAGCTGTTTTTTTCTGTTACATGAAAAGCAATTAGAGCAGTTACCGAACTCAACTGTCACGTAACCGGAACGTCCCAACCTGTTGAAAATAGATTTTTGCTACGTTTCTACGTGACATTTCTGAACAGCTGATTAATTTCGTTATTTTTTAAATTGAATTTGTTAACTCAACAGAAACAGCTGGAAAAAAGGAAAAGTAAGATATAAAAATAAAAATGAATGACGAAAAATTAATTCTGTTGACACAGGCAAATGATTGCCTATATAATAAAAATAGTGCAGCGTATAAGCTTTCCGACAACAAAAAAAAAGTTTGTGGAAAGAAATTGGAGAGGAGATGCATTTGCCAGGTATGTTAAACAATTTTTTTCTATATATGTACGTAGAAATGCAAAAATGTTCTAACAATTTCATAGCGGAGTTGTGTATGAAGAGATGGGCGTGTCTGCGGGACAGATACGCCAGAGAAAAACGGCAGTAGAACATTCCATCCGGCAGTAGGTCCATTTTAAAATCACAATGGCACCATATGCAGTCTATGCATTTTATAGATCCACACATAATTCCAAGACCGTAAGTGGATTTACATTTTTATATTGTCATAATTTTTACATTTTCTTTTATCTACAGCATGCGTTCTTCATGCAATATTATGGATGAAGTTATTACCCCAAATTTATTGGATACATCGGAGTCCGAATCACCGTCACCCGTTTCCTCAATGTCTTTGCAAAATGCTACGTCATCCATTGTAGCATTGACAAGTACACCTGCAAAAAAACGGAAGCGACATAGCCATGAGGACAATATTTTCTCCGAAGCCATGGGAGCTTTCAAGGAGATGTGTGAGTCCCAAAAAAAAATTGAGAAAACCCCACTCCATGGCTTTGGGGAGATGATTGTCACCACAATTGGCACCATGAGTTTTAAAAAGCAGGTGGAGGCTATGCAAAGGGTCACGGTGCTTGTGATGGAAATGAAGAAGGAGCCTGATGACGGTTGAAAATTTGTAGCCCGCAATAACCTTTTCTTTAGTAATTTTTTTTTTATGTAATGAATTAGTAACGTGTTTTGTTTTTATGTTAATTTTTATGTTTTATGATATTTTTTCACTTTTATATACTTTTTATAGAAAATTTTTATTTTGCTTCTATGTATATGTAATGAATTAGTTGTTTTTATGTTAATTTTAATGTTTCATGATATTTATTTAATTTATATGTAAGAACATTTTAACAACAAACAAAAATTCTAATAAAAAATTTTAAATATTGATTAGTTACCTTTTTTAGCCAACATATTCTAACTACATATATTAAAACTTTTCATTCTTTTTTGTAATACTGTGCAATTAGAGCCAGATGAGTTATTTGGTTCCCTTAAATAAATTAATGTTTTTTTATAAAAATGGGGGGTTTCATGTCAAGTGCACCAACTTTTGAAACCGATTTCTTCCAAGGTTAGTCCTATTGGATAGTAGTTTAGACACAATTTTTCAATAAGATCGGTCCAGATCTCTCTGAGTTAGAGGGGATCAAAATTTGACATTTTGGCCAAACAGGTGTTTTTTCTCATCCATGTAACTTATTACCTATTGTTCTTAGAAAATTTTCTCCCAAATAGTTTAGATAGCTATTTCTTCAGTATTTCGGAAAAAAATACTTTAAAAAAAAAAAATTTAGACTTTTTTTTGCTAAATTAAAGCATTTTTTGCCTTTATTTTCAAAAAGGGCATTTTTTTTTTCATAAGAAAGCTTAGGATTTTTCCTTTAAGAGCTTTTTGGTCGCTTAGTGGGATGGGAGTGGGATATCTATCAAAATAAATGTTTTGTAACTCAAGGCAACGGTTTTTCAATTTTTCACAAATGCACTATTTTGAATTTTTCCTATTTGTGTGTAAAACCTTACAAATAAAACTTATACTGAGAAACTAGACAAATTAACCTTTCCGAAGGTATGTAACATACCTTCATAACATAACAGAAGAGAATGGTTATCTGTAACCTGAAAGAGTTATTTGCAACATTTCAATCTGAACACGAGGAGTTAGAGTTAGAATTGGCTTCACGAAATTAACCCAAATGAGGCCAAAACATTGCGTTTTGGCAGAAAGCAGCGGAACTCACACAGTATGCGTTTGTATTTACCATGAAAATGTTAAACTGATGTTGAAGGAAATCAACTTAAAGTATTTAACAGATGATTCGGCAGAAGATTTACACGATTACCGCGATTGCCTTAAATTGACTATGTGTCCTAATGCAACAACTTCTTGCCACTTAGGTGAATGTACCAATTGCCTGAAAACCACATTCATCAAAGAAAATTTAATCAACTCTTTAGATCGAGAATATATAGAGGAGGTCAAATTTGATTCTTGGATTCAGACTGACAGATGCACATTGAAAACAATCATTTTAAATGTGGATGATTTTGTGGAAGAAATGTGTACAGGATTGCTAAACTTGAGAAACCATGACTTTTTAGTCAAAGAGCAATGGTCATTCTTCAAGGATTTGAAGATAAATTTGAAGTCTGGTGAATTCGTTATTTCATATGATTTCGCAGAAAACTATAAATATGTTCTTCAGGATGCCATACAAGCATTCCACTTCAATAACGACCAAACAACTATATTCACAGTAGTTATTTACTATATGAAAGATGAAAAACTGGAACACAAAAGTATGGCAATCATATCCGACGATTTAAAACATGATACCGTTGCAGTTTATGAGTACCAGAAGAGAATACTAAAATTTCTAAAATCTAAAATTTACAGTAAAGAAGGCATACTACGTTTCGGGCGGAGCTCGTCAACATTTTAAAAACAAAAGTAGCTTGGCAAATCTTATGGCCCATGAAAAAGATTTTGGAATGCCAGCTGAGTGGCATTTTCATCCTACTCATGGTAAAGGAGCATGTGATGGTATTGGAGCAAACCTTAAAAGAAATCCAGCGAAGTATAGCCTCCAGTGCTCTCATCAAGATCGCATCTTAGATGCGACTGCTTTATTCCATTGGTCAAAGAGTTATTGTAAAGAAACTAAAATAGTTTTTAGTAGCAAAGAGGATCATCAGGAAACATTGAAAACACTGAAGAGCAGATTCGATGCTGCGGTAAAAATCGATGGCACCGCTCAATACCATGCTTTTATACCGCTTGTCGATGGAAGACTCAAGTTGAAAAAGTTTTCTGCCAAAGCCAACAAATAAACCAGCAGCGAAATCAACAGCAGAACCTAGTAACGCCAAGAAAGGATTGACAAAAAAAACGCAGTAAATAAAGGCGACAAAAAAGCTGGATGAAAGACTGGGTATTTAAAAATTTACAAGACTTAAATACTTCATCAGCTACAATAAATTAAGTATAAAAATAGTTATGATATAAATGGATCTAATGCAATTAAGATTAAATTTTAATAAATTATTTATCTTTTTGTTTTTAATATTATTATTATTATACATTAATTTAATTATTATTAAAAATAAATAAAAAATAATAATTTTTCAACATTTCTATAGAAAAAAAAGCGATTTTTTCCTGAGGTTAACATATTCTGGGTATTACAGTATCGAGGGTATAACATTTTACTTAGGTATGTTATATACCTTTGGAAAGTTTAGTTTGTCTAGTTTCTCACTATAAGTTTTATTTGTAAGGTTTTACACACAAATAGGAAAAAATTCAAAATAGTTTATTTGTGAAAAATTGAAAAACCGTTGTCTTGAGTTACAAAACATTTATTTTGATAGATATCCCACTCCCATCCCACTAAGCGACCAAAAAGCTCTTAAAGGAAAAATCCTAAGCTTTCTTATGAAAAAAAAAATGCCCTTTTTGAAAAAAAATGCAAAAAATGCTTTAATTTAGCAAAAAAAAAAAAGTCTACAAATTTTTTTTTTTTTTTAAGTATTTTTTTCCGAAATATTGAAGAAATAGCTATCTAAACTCTCTGGGAGAAAATTTTCTAAGAACAATAGGTAATAAGTTACATGGATGAGAAAAACACCTGTTTGGCCAAAAATGTCAAATTTTGATCCCCTCTAACTCAGGGAGATCTGGACCGATCTTGTTGAAAAATTGTGTCTAAACTACTATCCAATAGGTCTAACCTTGGTTCAAATTTCATCCCGATCGGAAGACATCGGTTTCAAAAGTTGGTGCACTTGACATGAAATCCCCCATATATAAAAATTAGAAAATCTTTTTATATGTGTTTCAAAATTTCGATTAATACAGAACCGTAAAATACTTCTCTCTAAAACTTCTAACTCATATGCCAAAGTTGGTGAAATATTCAACCATACAGGAAAACCGTAAAGAATTGATGAACGGATACTTATTTTATAGATTAATAATTTTTTTTTTTACTAAAATTTTTATTAACAAGTAATTTTGTGAACATACATTTTATTCTAATTGCTTTCTTTTTAATAATACGTGCATGATCATTGAATTTAAATAATTTGTTAAATGTAATGCCAATATATTTAATTTTGTCTTTAAACTGGATATTAACACCATTGAAAAACAAGTACGAGTGTTAAATTCGGCTGTGCCGAATCTTTGATACCCTTCCCCTCGGTTTGAGTCTTGATAATAAATGTAAATGAAAAAGTAAACAATTTGTTAAACTTAATACAAATTATTTCAGCAAATTCTTTGGGTTGGTTTTCGTCTTTTCTATTATTTCGGATTTATTTCGGTGTTTGCTTTTTGGTCATCGTGGTTGCTGATCGGCATGCATTTAGGTTATATACCTATATGCATGCGTTTCCGGTTATATGACATAACTTCTCGTTTAATTTAATGGTAATGGTTGTGTAGGGTGGCTATATGCATTAAATCGTGCTAATTGGAGATGGCTGTATAGTTTCTTTTAACTGGCCAAATATTTCTTCATTGCGGCCATATAGTTCGGATGGAGCAACAAAATAATAACCAAAAAAAAAAAAAGCCCTCTCATCTGTTTTATTAAAACATTGCCATATTTGGAAAACATAGAGAATAAATTTATAATAATAAATATTCAAATTAGGGATGCCAAACGCAAAAAACCAAATGTCCCAAACATTTTAAATAAAATAATTTGTTCTCTTTATTTTCTGAAAAACTTCAAATATTCATCCAAAAAAAATTGTGAAAATTTATATATAAATAACATTCTCATCAAATTGCGTTTATTTATGTAACAGTTTTTATGTTCGCAATTCTTAAATATCATTTGACGTTTTCTAAAATTCATTGAATTTAAATTAATGTTTTCTGTAGTCCGATTCTGTAAATTTCAACGATCCGACAATCGCAAAATATATGGACAGCTATTGTTGTTTGCACTAAGGATTAAGTGATTCACTAAGTACATACATCTTAACGACAGTCGACAAATCTATTTTTCTATTTATTTAAATTGTAAAAGGGTGGCATCTCTGTCAAAATAAGCGAAAAACACAAAGAAGAATAGAAAAAAACAAATTACTTCGTGTTTGACAGGATGATTTTATGTTTATGTTTAATATCTTTATTTTTTTACTAATATTTCTGTGTATTTATTTGAAAATGAAATAATGAATTGAATATGCTATTTAATTTTTTTATTTATATAAAAAAGTTTTTTAATTAAAGCAAAATATTTTCACTATTTTATGATTTTTATTTATGTATGACGACATTTCAACCTAAAAATTTAAGTTTTTATCGATTGAATAAACAACACAAAAATGGTTGTAGTTTAGATAACAACAACAGCTGACTTTAACAATAGCGAATATCGTTTAAAAATTTTACTGATAATTTTGCAATTTTCTTTTTTTAACGATTCGACTATCGTTAAAAGAAGTTACTGAATCGCGGTACTGAAAAGCTATTAATTTCTCCTGAATGTCAAGATTTTTTTTAAATGTTAAAATTTTTTAAATGTAAACATAGGTATTTGGTGTTTTTTTTTTTGGAATTTCAATTTGTGTTTAACGAATAAAATTTATATATTAAAGATGCAATTGATGTCTTCTAAATTTAAAATTATAATTTCCGACGTTTTGATATGATTTTCTGAAATTCAATTAATTGTAATTTATAATTGGAAATTTTTAATTCCAGTTTTTAGAATTGATATTTTCTTAAATTTGAATGGAAAATTTAAAAAGTGCAATTTTGTATTTATGTGAATAATAATGCTTTAGTAATTATAAACAATTTTTAAAAATTAGATGTAATCGCAATCAAATATTTTGTAGTAAAGCAGAATAATAATTCTATATAACTATGTAGAACTGTTTTGAAAGCTAAAAACTCATTGATAACTCGGTAACCCTATTTTTTAAAGACAACAAAAAGTTAATATGCCAAACTTATGTTCATATTTGTAAAAGAATAATGAAAAAAACGTATGAAATAAAAGACCAGCCCGTGTATACTCTTAACATTGTTCTGTATGATATCTAGTTGAAAATATTAACATTCATGTTAAAATAGAAATAACTATTGCAAAGCTAATTAGAAAAAACAAAAATTTTGGCGCCATCTACTGTGGCATAGTCACGCTGGGCAAAATGAAGTGACACTCTGTTAATGCAAAAGAAATGTATTTTCCCCACAACAAAATATTCCAGAATTTTATGTAAATAAAATAATATACCGACTTATTTCTAACATGCAGTTGTTATGGATATACATATATAATATATGTATATTATTTGTATTATTTAATATGTTTATATAAATTTATAAATAAATTTATACATAAAAATTTTTTTTTGCTATATTTACATTGTTTTTTTTTATTAACAACTAGGTATTTTCGCATTATTTGCTTTAGATGTTGGTGAATTTTTACTCCCTTTATATTAACTCGTAGTGTCTGCTTGTCGAACAAATTTTGGATCGATTTTAACCAATTTCCCGTAAGCCATTCGATCTGAAATTTTGCAGGCAGGCTCGTGGTAATAACAGAAATGATCTAACAAATTTTTAGAGTGATGCCAAAATAATGGAAACTTTTAAATTTTTCTACCAGAGTTAATAAAAAAATGTACAAAGGGTTAGTTTTTATTATATTATTACCACAATGAGCACAAAAACAACAAGTCCAGCTATGACAACAACACAACATTTAGAATAACAACAAGAACAATATAGAAACATCATATTTTTCATTTTTTTTTTACTTTTTCAGAGATTTCCCTGGACCTGTTCCACCGATTTTAATGATTTTTGAAACAGAAATCTTCCCATGAATTTGGTGAATCATTCTCACTAAAAATGATTACTGTAGCTACACTATTCATGGCGTGATCGTGACAAGAACAACATAGAAAATTATATTTTTTCAAGACTTTTTTTAGTTCTTCATTCAAATCTCGGGCCCTAATCGACCGATTTGGACGATTTTAAATAGCAAACTTTTCGGGATGTTAATGAATCATTTTTTATCTCAACGAGCACCCTAGCTGCCCGATTGATGCCGTCATCGTGATTTCCACAGACGGACAGACGGACATCGCTATATCAACTCCGGTTGTTATAAGGATCACAAATATATATATTTTATGGGGTCCAGAATTTTTTTTCTAATTATTACAAACAGAATGACAAACTTATATATACCCTCTGCACACTGGAGTGGAGGGTATATTTCCATGAGTTCGGAATATAACCATTATTTAAATAAAATTGTTAAATATTCGATTGCAGATATTGGAAGTTTTTTTATTATAAAATTTGAAATTTTATCTGAACCTGAAGATTTTTTTGAATTAAGAGATTGCATAATATTTTTTATGTCAGAAGGACGAGTAAAGTGAAAACTATCTGCGTTTGTTAAAGATTAAAATTTGAAGAAAAATCACAAATTATAGAAGTAGAATGAGATAAACAATTGTCAACCGTAAGAAATACTTCTGAAATATTATATCATTTCTATAGACATTTGAACTTTATCGGTATCTTCTTCATAGGTTATATCATCAACAATAACTTTTTCAAATCCTTTAGATCTTTTTTTTCCAATAATGTTGGTAATGTTTTTATATGCATTAGGTCCAGGTTTTAAATGAGAAAGGCGATTACTTAATTCATTTGCTTGAAAAAGTTCAACCTGTTCTTCTATTATTATTTTTAAAAGTTGTACTCTGTTGTAATTCCTGTGGTAAATTTTCTTTAATTCCTTTTGCATGAGTATTTTATCTTATAAAGGTGTTTAATATTATCAGAAATTTTAAACTTTTTATTCTTTAAATCAATTTTAAATTAATTTTACTCTGTTGTAATTCCTGTGGTAAATTTCTTTAATTCCTTTGGCATGAGTATTTTATCATATAAAGGTGTTAATGTTATCAGAAATTTTAAACTTTTTATTCTTTAAATTAATTTTCTTACAATGTAGATTAGTAACATTGTTGATACATTCTGTAATTGATTGGATGAAGTTGTCTATGTCTAAACTAGATAAATTTCTATTTTTTAATATAGGAATTTCATACAGAGATAAATCAATATCTGATTGAAAGTCCTTCCAATTATTTTTTTTCGAAAGAAGTAAACAAAATTGGAGGAGAGAAAATTAAATCATATTTGGGAATTTTAATAGATAATTTTAAAGCAAAATGGTCAGTAAATGAAGAAATAGTAGAAATATTGATGTTTTCATATGTTTGGTCGATAAATTTGGAACTAATAAGAAAATGATCAAAATACGATGATCCATTTGGAAAATAAGGTGTGAAATGTCACATAATCTTGTAAAATTATGAAATGAAAATTGTAGCCAATTTTTAAAAGAATTTCCATTTAAATTATCAAAAGTATCAGCCCAAGATAAACTTCTCTAATTAAAATCACCCCCTATAAAAGTACCATAATAATTATTAGACAAACATTGAATAGCATCTAAACTTTCAATAAAATCACTGTTTTGGAAATTACATGGAATATAAACACTGCCCAAGAGAATTTTTTTTTATGCTACCGGAAAAAGAAAGAGAAATTTGTTGCGGTGGCGGAGGCTTATCGGAAGAGCCTCGAATGGTATCCGGGAGTGCTTTGTCCGCCCATGGATCGGGCGAAGAAACCAGTCCGCGTATTAATATTAGGGAGTGCATGTTCCGCCCAAGGATCGGGCGAAACCCCCAGTCCCAAAGGCTTGTTTTTTGTTTGTAGTGTTAGTTTTGTTAGTATTATTTTTTTTTGTTTATTTTTTGGGGTTAGTTTTTTTTGTTATTTTAGTTTTTAAATATTTCCTGTGTCCCTAAACTTGCTTGGAGCGAACTTAACTCCTGCCCCATGTCCTAGTTCTTAAAAAAAAAATTTTCCTTTGGAAAAATGGGCAAACTTGAACCAATGCGGCAGAGCTACACCGCAGTTTGCCCCATCGTGCTCATTTTGTGTTCGAACCTGAAAATAAAGAAGAGGTGAAAATGTAGAGAAAAAGTGTACTTAATTCTGGAACGATACTTTGCATTTGGATTAAATACTTACATGTAGCGTTTATCCTCGTCTTTGGCCCAGCAGAGTAGGAAATCTGCAATAGAAAGAAAAATGGAAACGAATTGTAGGCGGTGGCCATGATGTTGTTAGAAGGCTGAAAACAGAAATGAAAATAAAACATTAATAGAATGAATGACCTAACAAACCTTAGTTTTACCAAAGGAAAATACTCACCTGCATTGCTATGAGGTCGTCCGAAGTTGCAAATTTGCCGGAAAATCTGTAAATAAAATAGTAAAAAAAAATATACTTATAATGTACATACCTACGTGTGTTTGTGAATTTATATGAATGGGAAGGAGACAAACGTATGTTATGGGTGTAGGGTTTACATAGAAAGATAGTAAAAACATTGGCAATGCGGAAAAAATTTGTAAAATAGTAAAATGCAGCGTTGGATATCACATTGAAGAACGTAAAATTTCAAATAAAGTAAATTGAGTTTGTTTTGAAAACTTTAAAAGTAATAACCGTATTGAAATTTATGATAGCCTGGTAGGTTGGGAATAGTTTGTGACGGTTTCTAGTGGGACGGAGGAGATATAAAAAGGGGGAAAGGTTAAATCAAGGTTGGTTAATGTATTTAATTGTATAAATTCTGGAAAAAGATAGATTTGGTTTAACAAATTAATAATATAATATTTAAATAAAAGATGGAGTATTGGCGGGATTAGAGCAATTGGAATATATTATTAAAATAAAAAAAAAGATGGAGTTTTGGTAAAATTGCAATATATAATGTATAAATAGATAACGTTAAGGTAAATAGAGATTTGGAAGGTTGGAAAGAATATCAAAAACTTAGAACAGCGAAGGTATTGTTTTAAAAATATTAGAATTCAGTATCAAGTCGTATGCTAACAAGAGAGGTCGGAACAAAAGTAAACGGCCACAGTGCAGTGTAAAGTGTAAAAGTAAAAAAAAAAAAGAAATCAAATATAAAGTGAGTGTTAAAAAAATAAAGAAAAAAAAAGAAGTTATGAATAGTAGTTATTAAAGTTTGAAATAATATGTATATGTATGTATATTAATGTAGGACTGGCTACATCACTAGATACGGAAGGGAGGATATTCCAACCAGAGGCTGTTGACATTTAAGCCTGTTTGTAAAATTCAAAGGACGGCGGCTGTGAATGGCGGCCGGCAGTTTGTCTTGTGTTCCGGAATCATCACCAAAGCTAAGTCCATGGTAGCCAGGTATTTTGAAAATTGTATTTTTTAGTTCCTATGTACTTATCTACCAAATGAAAAAGGCGTGATTAAAGTCATCATTAAGTATTACTTACGGTGTTTTAAACCGGAAAGGAAATATTTATATTTTTATAAAGTAAAGCGATAACGAAGGTAGATGGAGAATTGTGATTTATATTGTTACATACGCATATACGAGCAATAACTCAAAGAAACAAACGCTAAAAAGATACAAAAGTAAAAAAAAAGATACATACGTGTGAAGTTATTTAGATACTAAATATTTATTTTTATTTATTGAAAACGGAAAAGATTTAAAAATAGAGAATATATGAAAAGTTGAAATGTTATTATAGTATATTAGTCTAAGTAGTGTTTAAGAATTTAATTTTTGGTTTGTAGTAATTGTTGATGTATATAAAGTATCCATATAATCATAGAGTGTAGGGTTTGAGATAAAGCCAGCGCCGTAAAAAGCAAAAAAAAAAAGGTTGTAAGCCTGAAAGTAAATTAGAAAGGGAAACTTTTATATATATATTGCAAAAAAAAAAATAAAGATAAAGATATAATTAGTTCAGTTAGGAGTGCACATCTTCAGCGTGGTAGTAAAATAAATGTGAAAGAAATCTAGTATCCTCAGGGAGCTCCTTTAGGTATAGGATGATTTAGAGCGGCTTCAGAAAGAAAAATCTGAGATAAAAGAAGAGATTTGGACCCTGTATAAGAGAAAAAAAAAAGTTTTTTTTGGTGAATTTGAACAATGCATATATATGAAAGTAAAGTTTCAAAATATAAGTTTTTGTTTAAGTAATAATTAAATTAAAGAAAAAGAAAGGCGTCTAGAAAAAAATTGTAAAAAAATAAGTTCATAATTAATAAGAAAGGTAAATGTATAATCAAATGTGTTTTCTTTTTAATTGTGTATATTGTTTTTTTTTTATTTTTTCTATAATAATATTAATAATAAGAACTAATAAATGTTAAGCATAAAAAGAAATGAATAGTTTAGGATTTATAATAATAAATAATGTAAAAACTTAAATGAAGAAAAGAATTTGAGTGTGGATAATGTCGGCTTAATTTTCTGAAGGGATAATGGCAATAGTGGGTAAGTAAGAGGAGGGAAGGTCGAGTGGATTTAGGGGTCGTATGAAATAGAAATTGTGGCAATTGTACGACTACGGTAGGGTAGGCGAAAAGGAGCGAACATCTGTCTCCTATGTGTTGTGTGGTGATTTGTTAGTTAGGTAAAGTCAGTTTTTTTTGTGTGTGTTTTAAGCAAATGATTTTTTTTTTTTGTGTGTGAACGTACGGCCGGTGAGAGGGTTGGGACCTCCTGGGTGAGTCTAAAATTGAGCTAGTCGCGAGCCTCATCGGTCCAAAAACGGTTCATAACAAATTTCAACAAAACAATTTGGGAATTTAACGTTTGCAATATTTAACAACAGAATATTTTATTTTTTTGTTAAAAGCAATTGCAGTTCCTTGAGGAGAGTAATCTTTGATTAAGTTGTAATTTTCTAGAGAAAAATTTGTATCAATTCTCAAATGCGTTTCTTGTAAAAAGCAAATATCTATATTATGGTATTTTAAGAAATTTAATAATTCAATACGTCTACTTGATTCAATTAAAGATCTTACATTAAAGGACAATAAACTTAAATTTTTACGGGCCATATTTGATTAAAACTTCTTTTAATAAATTTTTGTATTCTATTTTAGCTTGTTCTTTAGGTAAAATCCTAAAAGTTTTGAGAAAATTAATAATTTTAGAATCCAAACAATCAGAATCATTAAAATATTCAGAAATGTTCAAAAAATCGTTAACAAATGATGGCAATTTATCAGAATTTTTAGAAGTATTTAAATTAATAGCTTCTGTATGAAAATTGCTTTCATATGACTTATTTGGAGTCACATGACTTGATTTATTGATAGAGAGCATAACATTATTCGCTGCTGAAATTTTTCGTTCCTTTGCTGAACGGAAAAGAGTAGCTTTCTTGTCCTAATAAGCTTTATATTCTGAACAACCTTATAGTTAGCTGTATGACCAACTTCTTTACAATTAGCACAAGTTGGAGAAACGTCATCCCCGAAATGGATAGAGCATTCTCCTGGACCATGAGATTCTGTACATTTAACACAAACATAACAAAAGGAGTAATAAATTTTGAAACTTTGTTAATAACACCAGGAATAATAATATCTAATTCTTTTTTAATATCAAAAGGATCAGTTGAGAAGTATAGACCTCTTAAAACTAGATTGACCTGTTTTAATTCAGGAGGAGTGAAGTAATGGGAATCTATATAACTGAAATATCTTCAATGAAAAGTTTACTTTAATTTTTAGATATATTCACTATCTTAAATGTAACCTTTGGAGTTCTAGATTATTATTATTTAAATATTTGTCTAATAATTATTATGGTACTTTTATAGGGGGTGATTTTAATTCGAGAAGTTTATCTTGGGGTGATACTTTTGCTAATTTAAATGGAAATTCTTTTAAAAATTGGCTACAATTTTCATTTCATGAATTTACAAGATTATGTGACATTTCACACCTTCTTTTCCAAATGGATCATCGTATTTTGATCATTTTCTTATTAGTTCCAAATTTATCGACCAAACATATGAAAACATCAATATTTCTACTATTTCTTCATTTTCTGACCATTTTGCTTTAAAATTATCTATTAAAATTCCCGAATATGATTTAATTTTCTCTCCTCCAATTTTGTTTACTTCTTTCGAAAAAAAATAATTGGAAGGACTTTCAATCTGATATTGATTTATCTCTGTATGAAATTCCTATATTAAAAAATAGAAATTTATCTAGTTTAGACATAGACAACTTCATCCATTCATTTACAGAATGTATCAACAATGTTACTAATCTACATTGTAAGAAAATTAATTTAAAGAATAAAAAGTTTAAAATTTCTGATAACACCTTTATATGATAAAATACTCATGCCAAAGGAATTAAAGAAATTTACCACAGGAATTACAACAGAGTAAAATTAATTTAAAATTGATTTAAAGAATAAAAAGTTCAAAATTTCTGATAATATTAAACACCTTTATAAGATAAAATACTCATGGCAAAAGGAATTAAAGAAAATTTACCACATGAATTACAACAGAGTACAACTTTTAAAAATAATAATAGAAGAACAGGTTGAACTTTTTCAAGCAAATGAATTAAGTAATCGCCTTTCTAATTTAAAACCTGGACCTAATGCATATAAAAACATTACCAACATTATTGGAAAAAAAAGATCTAAAGGATTTGAAAAAGTTATTGTTGATAATATAACCTATGAAGAAGATACCGATAAAGTTCAAATGTCTATAGAAATGATATAATATTTCAGAAGTATTTCTTACGGTTGACAATTGTTTATCTCATTCTACTTCTATAATTTGTGATTTTTCTTCAAATTTTAATTCTTTAACAAACGCAGAGAGTTTTCACTTTACTCGTCCTTCTGACATAAAAAATATTATGCAATCTCTTAATTCAAAAAAATCTTCAGGTTCAGATAAAATTTCAAATTTTATGATAAAAAAACTTCCAATATCTGCAATCGAATATTTAACAATTTTATTTAAATAATGGTTATATTCCGAACTCATGGAAAATTTCTAAAATTTGCTCTATTTTAAAAAAAAGAAAATAATTTTTGTATTAATAACTCCAGACCAATCTCATTACTTTCAAATTTTGGCAAATTGTTTGAACGTATTATTAGAGAAATGATGGATATCTCTGTCAATCATGATTATATACCCTGTTATCAGTTTGGATTCAAAAAAAATCATTCTGCGATTGATGCTTTAGTTAAATTTCACAATGATGTTATTTTAAACCTCCGTGATCAAAATTGTACCGTAGCCATATCTGTAGACATTAAAAAGCTTTCGATAAAGCTCTTCATAAAGGGAATATTTATAAATTAATTCAAATTGGTTTTAATCCTTTTATTATTAAAATTATAAGTAGCTATTTTGAAAACAGGAAATTCTTTGTTAATATTAATGATACTCATTCAGATATAAGCATAATTAACAGCGGCGTACCTCAAGAAGCAATATTAACTCCACTTTTATATAATATTTTAATTTATGATTTTCCACACGCTGATTATTCACTTATTTATGCTAGTCACAAATCACCATTTATTGCTTTAGAATTAGTAAAAAAAACATATTTCTATAATTGATGACTATTACAAAAGTTGGGGAATTAAAATTAACCCTCTGAAATCAGAAGCAATATGTTTTAGAAATGCTTCAGGCAAATGTCCATATTATGTTGTACCTCAAAGTAAAAACTTAGTTTTATTTTTCAATGGTGTTAATATCCAGTTTAAAGACAAAATTAAATATCTTGCCATTACATTTATTTAAATTCAATGATCATGCACGTATCATTAAAAAGAAAGCAATTAGAATAAAAGGTATGTTCACAAACTTACTTGTTAATAAAAATTTGAGTAAAAAAACAAAATTATTAATCTATAAAATAAGTATCCGTTCATCAATTCTTTACGGTTTTCCTGTATGGTTCACTATTTCACCAACTTTGGCATATGAGTTAGAAGTTTTAGAGAGAAGTATTTTACGGTTCTGTATTAATCGAAATTTTGAAACACATATAAAAAGATTTTCTAATTTTTATATATATAAAAATGCTGGCATTCAACCACTTTTGACACACGCATTATCATTAGTTAATTCTTATACCAAAAGAGTTCTTTTCCACGAAAACAATTTAATTGTAGACATTTTTAACCAAAATTCTAATTTTAATTGGTCAACATCCTATCCTTCTCGGTATTCTCAATGAGAATATTTGTCTCAATTTAGAGTACAACGATTCAAATCCCCGATTTTTATAAAAAATCGACACAGCATACCCATAGGGGTTAATTTTAGTAATTCTTTTATTTATTTATTTTTTTTATCATTATTGTTATTATTATTATGTTTGTTCATTATTCTTTTTTTATTTATTATTATTTTTGTTCATTATTTCTTTTACTTTTATTTTTATACCCTCCACACCTCAGTGGCAGAGGGTATATATAGGTTTGTCATTCCGTTTGTAACGCATTGAAATAAATTCCTGAGACCCCAAAAATATATATTTTCTTGATCCTTATAACAAGGGAAGTTGATTTACTGATGACCGTCTGTCTGTCTGTCCGTCTGTATGTGGAAATCACGATCACGCCGTCAATATCTAAGCTAGACCGCTCGTTTTTGTATAAAATCGTTTACTAGCATCCCAAAGGAGTTGCTATTTAAAATCGTCTAAATCGGTCAAAGGGTTCACGAGCTATGAATGAAACTTTGAAAAAACTCTTGAAAAAATAAAATTTTTCAGTGTGTTTGTTGTTTTTCTTAAGATATGTTGTATATGTTGTAATTCTTCGTATTGTTGAAGTTGTGTGTATATTAATACTGCACGTGTCACATTGGCCTAAGCAAGTTTTACCACATATATTTTTATCATTAAAATTAAATATTAAAAATTAAAAATTAATAAAAATAAAAAATGGAATATGAACAAGTAAGAGTGTTAAATTCGGCTGTGCCGAATCTTTGATACCCTCCACCTCGGTTTGTGGCAATACTATTAACATAGCTCATGGTAGTTGTGTTCTTGTTATTGTTAATATGTATGAATCACATTTTTTTTGTGGCTTTTTTTATGTTGTTGTATGTTCAACCACTAAACTATTACAAGAAAACACTAGGTTTCATGTTTTTTTTAGAGGTATCTATAAACTTTTGTTCATTTCTCAGCGCAGAGGCTCCCGATTTACTCCGATTTCAATACCAACCTGGTGGGAATTATGGCAAATAATTTTTTCGTAACCTGACCTAAGTAAATGCTTTTTTTTTTGAATGAGCGTGATTTCAACAGACACACGGACAGACGGACAGACGGACAGACGGACATCGCTATATCGACTCGAGCTGTGATAAGGATCAAGAATATATATACTTTATTGGGTCGGAAATTAGTTTTTCGATACGTTACAAACGGAATGACAAACCTATATATACCCTCTGCCACTGAGATGTGGAGGGTATAAAAATGGAAAATGAAAAATGGAAAATGAAAAATGAAAATTGAAAAATGAAAATGAAAATTGAAAAATGAAAAATTGAAAATGAAAAATGGAAAATGAGAAATTAAAAACAAGTAAGAGTGTTAAATTCGGCTGTGCCGAATCTTTGATACCCTCCACCTCGGTTTGAGTCTTGATAATAAATGTAAATGAAAAAGTAAACAATTTGTTAAACTTAATACCAAATTATTTCAGCAAATTCTTTGGGTTGGTTTTCTTCTTTTCTATTATTTCGGATTTATTTCGGTGTTTGCTTTTTGGTCATCGTGGTTGCTGATCGGCATGCATTTTGGTTATATACCTATATGCATGCGTTTCCGGTTATATGACATAACTTCTCGTTTAATTTAGTTTTTGCTAATTAAATAGCTCGCCCAAACCTCCATTGCAAAGGTAATGGTTGTGTAGAGTGGCTATATGCATTAAATCGTGCTAATTGGAGATGGCTGTATAGTTTCTTTTAACTGGCCAAATATTTCTTAATTGTGGCCATATAGGTCGGATGGAGTAACAAAATAATAACCAAAAAAAAAGCTCTCTCAACTTTTTTTTAAAATATTGCCATATTTTGAAAACATAGAGAATAAATTTATAATAATAAATAATCAAATTAGAGATGAAAAACGCAAAAAACGAAAAGTTCCAAACATTTTAATAATTTAATGTTAACTTTATTTTCTGAAAAACTTCAAATTTTCATCCAAAAAAAATTGTGAAAATTTATATATAAAAAATAACATTCTCATAAAATTACGTTTACTTATGTAACAATTTTTATGTTAGCAATTCTTAAATATCATTTGAGGTTTTCTTAAATTCATTGAATTTAAATTAATATCGACAAATCTGTTTTTCTATTTATTTAAATTGTAAAGGAGTGGCATCTCTGTCAAAATAAGCGAAAAACACAAAGAATAGAAAAAAACAAATTACTTCGTGTTTGACAGGATGATTTTATGTTTATGTTTAATATCTTTATTTTTTTTACTAATATTTCTGTTTATTTATTTGAAAATGAAATAATGAATTGAATATGCTATTTAATTTTTTTATTTATATAAAAAAGTTTTTTAATTAAAGCAAAATATTTTCACTATTTCATGATTTTTATTTATGTATGACGACATTTCAACCTAAAAATTTAAGTTTTTATCGATTGGATAAACAACACAAAAATGGTTGTCGTTTAGATAACAACAACAGCTGACTTTAACAATAGCGAATATCGTTTCAAAATTTTACTGATAATTTTGCAATTTTCTTTTTTTTTACAATTCGACTATCGTTAAAAGAAGTTACTGAATCGCGGTACTGAAAAGTTATTAATATCTCCTGAATGGCAATATTTTTTTTAAATGTAAACATTTTTAAATGTAAAGATATTTCTAAATTTAAAATTATTATTTCCGACGTTTTGATATGATTTTCTGAAACTCAATTAATATTTTCTAATTTATAATTGGAAATTTTATTTTCAGTTTTTATTATAATTGAATTTTATTATAATTAAATTTGAATGGAAAATTTAAAAAGTGAAATTTTGTATTTATGTGAATAATAATGCTTTATTAATTATAAACAATTTTTAAAAATTAGATGTAATCGCAATCAGATATTTTATAGGTAAAGCAGAATAATAATTCTATATAACTATGTAGAACTGTTTTGTAAGCAAAAAACTCATTGACGAACTCGGTAACTCTATTTTGTAAAGACAACAAAAAGTTAACCCCCCCAATCTCACATCACACTGAAATTGTAAAATCGTTGTGTACGTATTATCAACGAAAAATTGTTCGAATTAGTGGAATCCATCGCCATTAAATTTTATGCTCAAACATCTGACTGCAATCTCATTTTTAAAATGTTGTCGAAGCGTAAACTTGAAAAAATTTGTATACTTCTCTATTTTATTTTATTTTAAGTAGAGTTACCAAGTTTATTATACAGGCACATGTTTGAGGGAAAATGTTTACATTTATTATTATTAGTATTATTTTAATAATAGTTAATAATATTTATGCTCTATAATTAACAAACTTGCGTTTTTGTATGCGCATTTCAAAAAATAAATCATTATAATAGATATAACAAGTTAAAACTTTAATTACAATTTTACAGAATCCAGTAAATTTGCATTAAATTTATAACAGGGTAACATTAATCATCGTTAGTGTCTGCCACTACTCGCACGAAAAATTTGGTGCCATTAGTGTGACCACTGCGGAAAATGTGTGTGTATTAGTAAAAAAAATGTGAGTGTATTGAGTTTTTCGAACTTGCAGTGCGATGTGAGATTGGTGGGTAATATGCCAAACTTATGTTCATATTTGTAAAAGAATAATGAAAAAACGTATGAAATAAAAGACCAACCCGTGTATACTCTTAACATTGTTGTGTATGATATCTAGTTGAAAATATTAACATTCATGTTAAAATAGAAATAACTGTTGCAAAGCTAATTAGAACAAACAAAAATTATGGCGGCATCTACTGTGGCATAGTCACGCTGAGCAAAATGAAGTGACACTCTGTTAATACAAAAGAAATGTATTTTCCCCACAACAAAATACTGCAGAATTTCATGTAAATAAAATAACCGATTTATTTCTAACATGCAGTTACTATGAATATACATACATACATATATATATAATATATGTACATTATTTGTATTATTTAATATGTGTATGTATGTATATTTAAATATTACACACAAAAAATACAACATCAAACGTTATTTTTGTGTTTTTCTCTTTAAATAAATTAATACATAAATTTTTTTGCTAAATTTACATTTGGGCAATTCACAACAGGTGTTGTATATTGTATGTTGTATTGAAATACACAATACAATCATTTGTTGTGAACACTCAGTTGTATTTTCATATTGTAAAACGCTTTCTTTAGTATTTTTCGATCCAACGAGGAAAGATCGCTTCGTCGCTTCTGCTATTTTGTATAAGAGAAAACACTTGTCAGTGTTTGCTTTTTGGTCGTGAGATATACCCTGGAGTTTTAGTTACGTACCTCTTGCATTTTAATTTATAATGAAAAAAAAAATGTTTAATGTTTTGGTTGGTACTGAAAGAGAAAATACATACTAAAAATATAAACATTAATTTTTATATAAATAAACTTATCGATGTATTTGCGTTATTTGCATTATTTGCCATATTTTATTTTATAATTATTTATGCTGATAATATTCTATGTATTTGTTTTTTCTTTTTCATAAAAACTGGCATTCACTTGGAACTGATATGTTATGATACAATATACAACATTTACTAAACATAGCAAATGAAGTTGGATCGTGTATCAGATTTTTCAGTGAAAATTACCAACAACAATTTTACACTATTGTAAAGTGATACACGATACAACAGATACAACGATACATTACCCATTGTGAATTGCCCAATTGTTTTTTTTATTAACAACTAGGTATTTTAGCATTATTTGCTTTAGATGTTGGTGAATTTTTACTCCCTTTATATTAACTCGTAGTGTCTGCTTGTCGAAAAAATTTTGGATCGATTTTAACCACTTTCCCGTGACCCAATCGATCTGAAATTTTGCAGGCAGGCTTGTGGCAATGACAGAAATGATCTAACATATTTTTTTAGTGATGCCAAAACAATGGAAACTTTTAAATTTTTCTACCAGAGTTGATAAAAAAATGTACAAAGGGTTTGTTTTTGTTATATTATTACCATAACGACCACAAAAACAACAAGTCCAGCTATGAAAACAATGCAACATTTAGAATAACAACAAGAACAATATAGAAATATCATGTTTTTCATTTTTTTTTTTTACTTTTTCAGAGATTTCCCTGGACCTGTTCCAATGATTTTTGAAGTAGAAATCTTTCCATGAATTTGGTGAATCATTCTCACTAAAAATAATCACTGTAGCTGCACTATTGAGGGCGTGATCGTGACAAGAACAACATAGAAAATTATTTTTTTTTCAAGACTTTTTTAGTTTTTCATTCAAATCGCGGGCCCTAATCGACCGATTTGGACGATTTTAAATAGCAAACTTCTCAGGATGTTAGTGAATCATTTTTATGTCAACGAGTACCCTAGCTGCCGGATTGATGCCGTCATCGTGATTTCCACAGACGGACAGACGGACAGACGGACATCGCTATATCAACTCCGGTTGTTATAAGGATCACAAATATATAAATTTTATGGGGTCCAAAATTTTTTTTCTAATTATTACAAACGGAATGACAAACTTATATATACCCTCTGCACACTGGAGTGGAGGGTATAACAACTCTACAACAGCAACAATGACAGTCATATGTTTTTCAAATAGGAAAAAACTGTTTATGTGTTAGTTTCGGTCATTCCCCAGTATGCATTGAAATATTATTTCTCCAATGTTGGAGAAAAGTTAAGTTCTTAAATTGATGTCAAATGTAATTCTCAACTTGGGTTGAACAATTTTTCTCCTTGTTTGCTTTCAACTTGACATCAAGTTGAGACTTAACATTTTTTCCAATCTTTGAGAAACATTTTTACTCTCAATTGGATATCCAACACTTTTCTCCACTTGAGACCAAACATTTTTCCAACTTGAATACGATTTGTGTTAAGTCTGAAATATTATTTAAATATGTCATAAATAATAAATTAAATTAAAAAATGCCAAAAAAGTACAAATAAATCATTGATATATTTTTAATTATTTCTGCTTTTTGTCGAATTTTTCAAAAAATGTACAACTAATTAATTCATTTATTTTTAATTCTAGATTTTAAAAAATGTACATAATATGTACATTTAATGTTAAATATGTACATAGTAATGTTAAATATATAATGAAATTAAATTGAAACATTAAAAAAAAGTACATTGTTTTCATTTCTAAAATTAGTATAATATTTTTTAATATGGCAGTTCCGTACCTTCCATTTGATACCGATTGGAAATATTTCTTTGCTATCAAGTTGAGAATCACAAGTTTCTCAATTTGATAACTATGAAAATCGCCATATAAAAAATGTGCCTTTTAAGTTGAGAAGACTATATTCGAACTATTGAGGGCATTTGAGAATTAACGTTGGAGATTTGAGAAATGTATTTGATCTCAAATGCACCTCAAGTTGATAGCAAACAAAAATGTTTATTGGGACATTTATTGTAGGGTCGTTTGCACACACACAAAAAATAGAAAATAAATTGTCAAAAAGCAAAGCAAGTGGCTTCGAAATTCGATGATGCCAGTTAATCATTTTTTGTTCACGCGGAATTTATAATTGGAGGAATTTTTTCTCGAGAAATATATTTTCCGTGAGAAAGAAATTCCTTGAGAATATTCATAATTGGGATGAATAACTTTTAATTGGAACTTTTTAGTCAGAATAAATCATAATTCTAGTTAGATATTGGTTAATATTTAATTAGAAAAATATTGTGGTGGCATCTACGCAATTATTGAGGCAGTCACGGAAAAATTAAATGCAAGTCTGTTTTTTTTAATATAACAAAAATGGATTTTCCCTTTAACAAAATATGGCAGAATTCTTTATAAATGAAATTCAAAATGGAAAATCAATTTTGTGCTAATTCTTAACAAAATTAATAAAATATATATATATGTATTATTATATTTATTAATATTTGTAATTTTATTTGACACAATTTCACACACATTTTTACAGATCAACTGTTTTAATTAGAAAAAATATTGTGGTGGCATCTACGCAATTATTGAGGCAGTCACGGAAAAATTAAATGCAAGTCTGTTTTTTTTAATATAACAAAAATGGATTTTCCCTTTAACAAAATATGGCAGAATTCTTTATAAATGAAATGCAAAATGGAAAATCAATTTTGTGCTAATTCTTAACAAAATTAATAAAATATATATATATGTATTATTATATTTATTAATATTTGTAATTTTATTTGACACAATTTCACACACAGTTTTACAGATCAACTGTTTTCAACTGATTTAGAAGTTTTCTGTTTTTGAAACAGTAGTGCCAATTTGTAACATTTTGTGATGTAATGAAAATCGCAGAATAATAAGTTAATACACAATAAAAAATATTAAATTTTTAAGTTTTATATACATATTGCAATAAAAAAAACTTTGGTAAATTTACATTGAAGATGGTCAGAAATGAATGAGAAAAAATATATAGACATTTTAGAAAAGCACATTTAATGTTAAACTTTATGCACAAAATATATGGGTTTTTGTTGTTTCGAATTTAACTGTGGCTCTAAGTGAAAAGTTTTAGACCGATCGTATATTACATCTTGAGGATCCTCACCTAATATTTTCAAATATTTTAAATTCTTTTTAACTCATTTAACCTCATTACGAAAAAATAGTAAAAGAGTAAATATGGAAAATCCACGCACCTCAAAAAATTGTTTTCTATGAAATAAATTAAAGACATTTCATTTTATACAATTTTCTTTCAAAAATGTATCAATTATTGCAAATTTGAAATTTGACATATAGTATTTGTACATATATTTGTATAGATTTCGCAGTATGAAAAGAACTATTATTTCTTTATTTAGAATATATGTAAGTATTGCTCGCAAAAAAATGCAACATCATGAATGAAACACATAGACGACTGCTGGCAGCAGCATTTGTAGTCGTATAGTCAACTACTTGATTTTTCTGAATACGACAGCAACATATAATACAAATGCATTTTTATTTAAATATACAATTACTTTTACTTATTTAAAATGCATTAGTACAACGTAAAAATAAATAAATTAGTTTAACGCCTTTTGATTATTAATGGAATTATAGCCTTTCATTTTGCGATTTTTTTTTTAAACAAAATAAAATATTTCATAGCACTCTTCTTTTACATATTTTGTTATATTGTCAACACTATTTTTGTTTTGTAGCCAACAAAACACACTTGCAATCTTTTTTTTATTTGAAGAACATATGACTGCCATTGTTGATGTTGTAGAGTTGTTTTTTTTTTTTTTTTGATTTTGTTTCGTTAACTCTTTTGTATTAAAGCACCTCCAATATATGTATCCATTTTAGTTTGCAAATTCAGTATATTTATAATGTATTACTTACAGCAAAAAATAATAGAAACAATTTTATCAGTTATGCTTACGAAACTATATAAATAGACTTGAAGTTGGCTGCAAAAGCAGTAGCCTGTGTAAAGAACAAGTTAGCGACATGTAACTGTTACGTAACGTGTCAGCCTTTTTTTCACATGAAAAGTATTGGGACGTTCCGGTTACGTTCGGTAACTGTTTTAAATGATTTTCATGTAAAAAAAAACAACTGACTCGTTACGGTTACGTTTAGAAAACATTGACCTTTTATATGTATTATAATGCTATGAATGCATTTATCTTTATTTTATTTTATTTATATATTCTTTTTTTTTGTATTGTATATTATTTTTTTTATTATTATTACTATTTCATTTAATTATTTTTTTCTTTAAATAAATTAATACATAAAAATTTGTTTTTTAAATTATTGGTGAACTTTTACTCCCTTTATTTACTGCCTTTATATTAACTGGTAGTGTCTGCTTGTCGACAAAATTTTGGATCGATTTTTAGCCCCTTTCCCGTGAGCCAATCGATCTGAAATTTTGCATGCAGGCTCGTGGCAATGACAGAAATGATCTAACAAATTTTTTTAGTGATGCCAAAACAATGGAAACTTTTAAAATTTTCTACCAGAGTTCGCAAAAAAAATGTACAAAGGGTTTGTTTTTATTATATTATTACCACAACGACCACAAAAACAACAAGTCCAGCTATGACAACAATGCAACATTTAGAATAACAACAGGAACAATATGGAAACATCATGTTTTTCATTTTTTTTTTAATTTTTCATAGATTTACCTGGACCTGTTCCACCCATTTTAATGATTTTTGAAGTAGAAATCTTCCCATGAATTTGGTGAATCATTCTCACTAAAAATTATCACCCTAGCTATACTATTGAGGGCGTGATCGTGACAAGAACAACATAGAAAATTATATTTTTTCAAGACTTTTTTTAGTTCTTCATTCAAATCTCGGGCCCTAATCGACCGATTTGGACGATTTTAAATAGCAAACTTTTCAGGATGTTAATGAATCATTTTTTATGCCAACGAGCACCCTAGCTGCCCGATTGATGCCGTCATCGTGATTTCCACAGACGGACAGACGGACAGACGGACATCGCTATATCAATTCCGGTTGTTATAAGGATCACAAATATATATATTTTATGGGGTCCAAATTTTTTTTTCTAATTATTACAAACGGAATGACAAACTTATATATACCCTCTGCACACTGGAGTGGAGGGTATAATGAAAAATGAAATAAAAATGAAAAATGAAAAATGAAAATTGAAAAATTAAAAATGAAAAATGGAAAATGAAAAATGAAAAATGGAAAATGAGAAATGGAAAATGGAACATGAAAAATTAAAAATGAAAAATGAAAATTGAAAAATAGAAAGAAAAATGAAAAATGGTAAAAGAAAAATGGAAAATGAGAAATGAAAAATGAAAAATGAAAATTGGAAAATGAAAAATGACAAATGAAAAATGAAAAATGAAAAATGGAAAATGGAAAATGAAAAATTAAAATTGAAAATTGAAAATTCAAAAATGAAAATTGAAAAATGCAAAATGAAAATTGAAAGATTAAAAATGAAAAATGGAAAATGAACAATGGAATATGAAAAATGAAAAATTGAAAATCGAAAATGGAAAATGCGAAATGAGAAATGGAAAATGAAAAATTAAAAATGAAAATGAAAAGTGGAAAATGGAAAATGAAAAATTAAAAATGGAAAATGAAAAATGAAAAATTAAAAATGGAAAATGGAACATGAAAAATTAAAAACGAAAAATGAATAACGAAAAATGAAAATTGAAAAATGGAAAATGGAAAATGGAAAATGAAAAATGAAAAATGCAAAATGGAAAATGAAAAATGACAAATGGAAAATGAAAAATGAAAAAATGGAAAATGGAATATGGAAAATGAAAAATGAAAAATAAAAAATGGAAAATTAAAAATTAAAATTGAAATATGGAAAATAAAAAATGAAAAATGGAAAATGGAAAATGAAAAATGCTAAATGAAAAATTGAAAATCGAAAATGGAAAATGAGAAATGGAAAATGAAAAATTAAAAAATGGAATATGAAAAAAGGAAAATGAGAAATGGAAAATGGAACATGAAAAATGAAAAATGAAAATTGAAAAATGGAAAATGGAAAATGAAAAATGAAAAATGGAAAATGAAAAATGCAAAATGGAGAATGAAAAATTAAAAATGGCAAATGGAAAATGAAAAATTAAAAATTAAAAATGAAATATGAAAAATGGAAAGTGGAATATGAAAATGAAAAATGAAAATATAAAAATGAAAAATGAAAAATGGAGAACGGAAAATGAAAAATTAAAAATGGAAAATGGAAAATGAAAAATTAAAACTGAAAAATGGAAAATGAAAACTGAAAAATGGAAAATGAAAAATGAAAAGTGGAAAATGAAAAATTAAAAATGAAAAACGAAAGATGAAAATTGAAAATTGAAAAGTGAAAAATGGAATATGATAAAAAAAAATGAAAAATTGAAAATGAAAAAAAAAAAATGAAAATGACAAATTGAAAATGAAAAATGGAAAATGATATATGGAAAAAAAATGAAAAATAAAAAAAATGGAAAATTAAAATTGAAAAATGGAAAATGAAAAATGGAAAACGGAAAACGAAAAATTAAAAATGGAAAATTTAAAATTAAAAATGAAAAAATTGGAAAATGAAAAATGATAAATGGAAAATGGAAAATGAAAAATGAAAAATGAAAAATGGAAAATGAAAAATGAAAAATGAAAAATGAAAAATGAAAAATGGAAAATGAAAAATCAAAAATAAAAAATGGAAATTGGAAAATGGAAAATGAAAAATGGAAAATTAAAAATGCAAATGGAAAATGAAAAATTAAAAATTAAAAATGAAATATGAAAAATGGAAAGTGGAATATGGAAAATGAAAAATAAAAATATAAAAATGAAAAATGAAAAATGGAGAATGGAAAATGAAAACTGAAAAATGGAAAATGAAAAATGAAAAGTGGAAAATGAAAAATTAAAAATGAAAAACTAAAAATGAAAAACGAAAGATGAAAATTGAAAAGTGAAAAATGGAATATGATAAAAAAAAAATTAAAATTGAAAACGAAAAAGGTGGAGGGTATCAAAGATTCGGCCCAGCCGAATTTAACACTCTTACTTATAATAGATATTGGCCAACAAGAAAACCAATTAATTTTAAATTTAATGTTTCAGTATCGGCAACAGTTTCAAAGTGGTAGCCGTACCTAATATTGCGTGGAGGGTATCAAAAATTCGGCACAGCCGAACTTAACACTCCTACTTGTTTTTCTTAGTTCTAAGTACTAAACGAGACACACGTCTCGAGTTATCTTATATTTTGTCGGGAGCAAACAAACCTACTCCCTTAACTCCAATTGAAAATATAAAACACTATACCTCAGCAAGCAGCACCTCACATCCAATCTTACTAAAATAATACACTATAGTTCTAAGGTACTCTTTATACCCTATACCACTATGTGGTTTGGGTATAATGACTTTGTGCTGCTGTTTGTAACTACCAAAAATATTTGACCTAGACCCATCTTTTATTATAACGATCGAACCAGAATCACTATCTGATTCGATTTAACGATGTCCGTCCGTCTGTCTGTGTGTCCATGTAAACCTTGTAATCAAACTGCAGGTCGCAAATATGAATATATTTTGATGAAATTTGGTATATAAGCTTCTATGGGCCATAGGATGAACGCTATTGAAATTTGTGAGAATCGGTGAGAATACTGACTACAGGACCCCTGCTGCTCCGCAGCATTATATCATATTATATTAATTTTTATAATATAATACCAAAATTTGCCAAGAGAAGTTAACGTACAGTAACGCCAAAATATGCCAAGAGAAGTTAACGTACAGTAAAAGTAAAGTTGATTGTCCACGCAAAACTTTCCTCAAACCCAACGAATTTGCCAAGAGAAGTTAACGTACAGTAATGCCAAAATATGCCAAGATACGTTAACGTAAAGTAAAAGTAAAATTGATTCTCCACGCATAACTTTCCTCAAACCCAACTAATTTAAGCAGTTAATAGCTCAAAAGAAGGAGCTTGATCCACTGAGTGTTCTTAGACCTATGTCAACAGCCTACGTTAATTAGAACTCTAGTTATAGGGGATTGAGAGAAGAAAAATATTGAAAAATATTCAAAGGAAAAATACCATATAATTTTGTGAACCTGTTTTAAGTGGCTTGTTGTAATTTTTTTACAGTTAAACAAAAAAAAACCCCCCGTTAAAAATTACAAATAACAGAAACCTTCCTTTAAAAATTCGCAAAATTTCATAATCTTATGTACATGTTTCGGTACCGTTAGTTTTTTACTCAGTTTGCAAAATTCGTTTGTACATACAACATAGTTACATATAAAAGTGTTGGTCGCCGGTGTGCTTAAGAGAAACAAAACAAGAGTGTTAAATTCGGCTATGCCGAATCTTTGATACCCTCCACCTGGGTTTTACGTTTACATTAATATCTGGACTTCTTGCACTATTTCTAACAAATGTATATAAAATATTTGAATATGTAAACACTTTGATAAACCTACTACCGAATTATTACAACAAATGCTCTGAATTTTCAGCATTTGATAGAGGTGTCTACATATTTTAGGTCATAAATTGGCACAATGACTCCCGATTTATCCCATTTTAAATACTAACCTGATCCAGATAATTACAAACAATATTAAGTTTAACCAGGTAAATGGTTTATTTTGTAATTTTCTTTTTAATTTAGATTTTTTAATATAAAGGTGCATTTTATTTTTTACAATCCTTTTCAATTTTCAGACCTATTAGTATAGGGCACATTTGTGAGTCCGCATAGATCAACTTTCAACTCTTACTTGTTTTTATTGTATTAAATCTATCTTTGTGTCTTTAAATTAATTAAGATAATTAAGATGAAAATATTTAACGAATTGTTTTTTTTTAGTTAATATCTGAACATTTTACTGACACAAGGCAAAACTAAAACTGCCAAAAATTTCAGTCAAAACTATTTTGAATGTATTTGTTAAATATCGCATATTTTTTTTCAATTTTAAACTTTAAAGTCTTTTTAAGTCTGGTATTAACTCTATAATATGAAGGAAGTAAATATGTGGATTCTTTAATAACAATGACAAGTATAAAACACTTTTTTGTGCATTACATTAAAATATTATAAATTTGAACATAATTAATTTTAGAAACATAATTAATTTAAGAAAAATGTCCGATTCGTTTTTAGATGATGCTGAAAACACATAAAAGAAATACAGAACATAAAGATTTTGCTTCAGTTAGTTGAGACACGAGAAGGTACTGGATGGCTGGAGCAGGTCAAAGGTGACGACTATGAATGCAAATGCAAGGCTTTTGAAAATATATTAAAATGCGATAAATCAGATCTAAGTATACATGCTTATAACCACTGTTATAAAAAATCTTTTAAAACCAACAGTATTGCCATAATTTGATGCTGAAACGTACTGGATGCTAATTTTTTTTTTTTAAATTTCATTCCCTTTATATTGAAAAATTATATACTTATTAATAAATTCTTTGATTTTTAAATCGAAAAATTAATATAAAACATATGTTTAGATTTATATTTTTTAAATTTTAATTAAAATTATTTTGGATTTAAACTTAAAAAAAAATAAACTTAAATTAAATATTTTTAATTTTAGAGGGATTTTTTTTTTTATTTAAAATACAACAGAAATTACATTATCAAAAGATACGATTATATTAGAATAATTGGTTTATGGAATCTAACATTTCTGTGATGTCTTCATCTTCAAGTTCTTCTTGGCTCTGATATTTTTCTGACGATCGACTTCTATCAACGACACACAGTGGTTCAAAACCAAAAAAAAGTGGTAATAAGTCTGGAACTTCTAAACTATTGGTTAGATTGGAATAGTATATTCTAGGCGATTATAGCCAAGGATATAGGCTTTCAACATATTTATTTTTGAGATACCCTGTTGTGACGCAGGGTGAGCTACAGGGTGCCAAAGTCGACCACCTCGAGGTGGAAAATGCTTTCAAAGCTTGTAACTTTTATAAATATGAAGTGATTTTTACGTTTTTTAAATTTTTCCAATAACAATTAAATTATTAACAAAAAACGTGCTTATACTACCTAGTTATCGCTTACGGTTTAAAAAATATTTGATTTTAAAAATCAACATTTGAACTTTTCACCAAATTCTTTCTTGGTTTTTCGCAAATAACATTTTTATTAAAATAGATAAAAAAAATCTAAAAATATGTGGCGATAGCCAGTACTTTTTAAAAAAATACGTTGAAGTATTTTTTGAATTATTTCAAACCGTTTAGTGAGCACAAAATCTTAAAGTTGACTTTTTGAATCAGGTTCTAAAAATTGCAAATTTTTGCCAAAAAATACCCTTCATTCTTTCACTTTTTTCTCACAACCTTGGTAAAACATGTATATAGTTTTCTACATATTTTAAAAGAATATGCTTCAAGAATGGTTGTAAGTGAAAGTTTTAATATTTTTGGACATGCACCCTACGTCCAGCATTGGACGAAATTGGGCAATTTTAAAAAAAAAACTAAGTTTTAAAAGTTAATACAAAAATATCCGCTCGATTTCTTCAAATATTTCACCGCAGTATTAAAGCTCCAAATATTTTTATTTATTTGCCGCAATAAAATTCACCGCCGTTACATAAACGTGGTCAGGAGGGCTTAAATGATGAAAAAAGTCAAATTTTCATACGAATTTTTTTTGTTAACATAAAAAACATATTAAGATTAGTTATTTTTATATTTTGTTTACTGATTCAGAACGGCATTTAAATTATCTAACATACTTCAAAAAATCATTTTGATAACGTTAATAGTTTTTGAGATATTTATATTCAAATTTCAGAAAAAAATATAGAAAAACTATGGTTTTTCGTTTTTTATGGTTTTTTTGGTAAAGTGTTCCCAAAATTTTTGAATTTTACTTATTATTATATATATTGTTAAAGAAGACACATTTATCTATTCAACGATATATAACATGTCTATCAAATGTATTGCAACATGCTGAAATAATGACCCCAAACCACACTCCACAGGCAAAAATTTAGCTATTTCTCTATTTGTTCATATAAATGGTCATTTACATAGTGAATGACATATTTTTTTTATTGTTTTTTGGTAAAGGGTTGCATACGTTTTTATTACTTCAAATAATTTTATATATCTTTTCAAAGAAGGTATAATTATAAGTTAATGGTGTATGAAATATTTACCTCTTGAGTTTCAACTGATCATAAAATTGCCCGAAACTCTGATGCTGATTTTATACAACAAAAAAAAAGTTAAAAAGCCAATGCCTAAGATATTTTCATTATTAAATAACAAATATAACTAAATTTTTTTTATTGAGTATTTTTTTATTTGTTTTATAATAGGGTTAAAATTACATAACAATTGTCTGCTTTTTTACTAGTTATTTTCTACAAAACAATCAGAAATATCAAAAGATAAAAGATGTTTTATATCCATAGCTTCGGAATCATCATTTTCTATTTCAAGACTTCTTTTTGGTAACCATTTTGTTCTTATGGAGTATATTACTGGATCTGATGATATCAATAAATATTCCATTAAATCGGAATTTTGGGCTTCTTTGCTACATTTTTTTGTATTAAAAAGTTTAAAGTGTTTGACATCTCTGTTTCTAGCTTCTTGTGCTTCTTCAGTCAGTTCTCTCAAGGGCAGGATGCTATTTTGTATTATTTCTTTCCCATGAGCTAATACTTTGTGTACAGTTAGTGTCATTGGCCTCCAAGGATATAAGTTCATTATTAATTCCTTAGTTCCACTAGCATATATCTTCAATTTCTCCGCATTAATTTGTTGTTTACTATTAATGACAGCTAATATTACTTTAAACCGTGCGATGCCAGTAATCAAAGAAGTAGTTTCGGGATCTTCAAAGAAACGTCTTGCTGTATTACCATCATTTGAACTTCCATAGCCACAAAGAGGCTTATCGATAATTAGACCAATTTGCATTTTAAATTCATCCTGAATTCTTTTCTTCTCAGTTTTTCGTATGGCGTGTAGATCAGTATTATTTTTAACTGGTATATTTTCTTGTCCTGGAATTTGCCGGCATTTTAGATCATATGCGAGATACAAGCAATATTCCATAAATCGTATTCTTGCATGAAGTGGTGATATTCCAAATTTTAAAGCATTTTCATTAATAGGAATTTCATCACAACTGTTATGAAGTTCTGAACTTTTCTTTCCACATATATTACATTTCCAAGTAGATGTTATATCTGTAACGGCATTGGCTACTTTCCCATCAATCATTGTAAAAAGTGGTTGAAATAACACTTTAATGACACTTCCAGATATATCCACAAAAACTGGAGACAATCTCGAAATTTCCTGATTTATTGAACTCACTAAGCTTTGTGTTGTAATTTTGTCTTCCTTTGTGTACTCCGACATAGAAAATTAGATCCGGGTGTTAAATTACTCCATATGTCCTGATATTCTCTCTCACTAGAAGAAGAACTTGTCTCATTATATAGCCTCATTTTTAATGGTACTAATGATGTCATAAAAATTGTTGAAAAATCTATTTCTGAATTGCTTCCACTTGATTGTCTATACTCAGAAACTCCAGATGTTCCATCGCATCCCCATTTACATATTAACGTAACTTCTGAATTGTTGCATATTTCTATTTCTTCTTTGCTAAATGTGGATATTATTCTAGATGCAGTGTTTTCAAGCAGTTCCGCTAATCCAACATTTGCACTTTCAGTATTGGATTTCACATTAGATGGTAGAATTTTATTTTTTGTTTCCCTTATGGCTCTGCTGGTAGGAAAAATATCAAATCCTTTTTCTTTGAGAGCTTTTTTTCAAAATACCATATTTATTTCTTGTCAATTTTTTTTGCATAAAAAGGTATTGTGAATTACAGAAATTTGGCAATAGGTATCAGAGTTTCGGGCAATTTTATGATCAGTTGAATCTCATTAGGTAAATATTTCATACACCATTAACTTATAATTATAACTTCTTTGAAAAGATATATAAAATTATTTGAAGTAATAAAAACGTATGCAACCCTTTACCAAAAAACAATAAAAACAAGTAAGAAAATTATAGTCGGTCTAGACCGACTATACGATACCCTATACCATGCGTTTAGAAACCGAACCTCCTAGGCCCAACTAACTGGACATAGGAAATAAGCAAAAACCAAATTTGAGTGGGATTTTTATTAATTTTCTTGGCTGCAGATATGAAAAAGTTCATATCGGATGATATATCTATATGGGGACTTGGTCCAAAAATGGACCGATCCTGACCATGGTTGGTAAAGTCTCTTGTATTTGCGAAAATATATACAAACAAAATTTGAGAAGAATCAGTGCAATATTTTTATTTTTTAATAGATTTAAGTGAAGATCGGGAAGCAGCTCTATATAGGGCCAAAGGGATCATTTTTGGACTACTCATTAATGGATGTAATGAACGTATACAAACCAAATTTGAGTAAGATCTATACGACAATTTGGATCTTATGGCAATTTATGTCGATTTCACAGGGGTAATTTGTATGGGGGCTAGGTCTGAACATGGACCGATTCTCACCAATTTCAATAGCGTTCATCCCATGGCCGATAAAAGCTTATGTACCAAATTTCATCAAAATATATTCATATTTGCGACCTGCAGTTTGATTAAAAGCTTTACATGGACACACAGACGGACGGACGGACGGACATTGTTAAATCAACTCAGAAAGTGATTCTGATTCGATCGGTATAATTAAAGATGGGTCTAGGTCAAATATTTTTGATTGTTACAAACAGCAGCACAAAGTCATTATACCCAAACCACATAGTGGTATAGGGTATAAAAATATGTCATTCACTATGTAAATGACCATTTATATGAACAAATAGAGAAATAGTTGCCTGTGGAGTGTGGTTTGGGGTCATTATTTCAGCATGTTGCAACACATTTGATAGACATGTTATATATCGTTGAATAGATAAATATGTCTTCTTTAACAATATATATAATAATAAGTAAAATTCAAAAATTTTGGGAACACTTTACCAAAAAAACCAAAAAAAAACGAAAAACCATAGTTTTTCTATATTTTTTTCTGAAATTTGAATATAAATATCTCAAAAACTGTTAACGTTATCAAAATGATTTTTTGAAGTATGTTAGATAATTTAAATGCCGTTCTGAATCAGTAAACAAAATATAAAAATAACTAATCTTAATATGTTTTTTATGTTAACAAAAAAAATTCGTATGAAAATTTGACTTTTTTCATCATTTAAGCCCTCCTGACCACGTTTATGTAACGGCGGTGAATTTTATTGCGGCAAATAAATAAAAATATTTGGAGCTTTAATACTGCGGTGAAATATTTGAAGAAATCGAGCGGATATTTTTGTATTAACTTTTAAAACTTAGTTTTTTTTTTTAAATTGCCCAATTTGGTCCAATGCTGGACGTAGGGTGCATGTCCAAAAATATTAAAACTTTCACTTACAACCATTCTTGAAGCATGTTCTTTTAAAATATGTAGAAAAATATATACATGTTTTACCAAGGTTGTGAGAAAAAAGTGAAAGAATGAAGGGTATTTTTTGGCAAAAATTTGCAATTTTTAGAACCTGATTCAAAAAGTCAACTTTAAGATTTTGTGCTCACTAAACGGTTTGAAATAATTCAAAAAATACTTCAACGTATTTTTTTAAAAAGTACTGGCTATCTCCACATATTTTTAGATTTTTTTTACCTATTTTAATAAAAATGTTATTTGCGAAAAACCAAGAAAGAATATGGTGAAAAATTCAAATGTTGATTTTTAAAATCAAATATTTTTTTAAACCGTAAGCGATAACTAGGTAGTATAAGCATGT
This sequence comes from Cordilura impudica, assembly GCA_963682025.1. Taxonomy (NCBI): domain Eukaryota; kingdom Metazoa; phylum Arthropoda; class Insecta; order Diptera; family Scathophagidae; genus Cordilura; species Cordilura impudica. Next base: position 203,049,277 of record OY821517.1, on the reverse strand, counting down.
TTTTTGTTAATAATTTAATTGTTATTGGAAAAATTTAAAAAACGTAAAAATCACTTCATATTTATAAAAGTTACAAGCTTTGAAAGCATTTTCCACCTCGAGGTGGTCGACTTTGGCACCCTGTAGCTCACCCTGTGTTACAACAGGGTATCTCAAAAATAAATATGTTGAAAGCCTATATCCTTGGCTATAATCGCCTAGAATATACTATTCCAATCCAACCAATAGTTTAGAAGTTCCAGACTTATTACCACTTTTTTTTGGTTTTGAACCACTGTGCGACATCGCTCGGTATATTGTAAGTGTGACAGCACCGATTTTTCAATTTCAATCCTTCTTTTATACGTATTACAGAACATAACAACTCGGATTTTATTCTGTTCGAAGTTTGCTTTTAACTAAAGCCATTAAACTAAACAAACGTTCAACTTCGGCTTTTGAGAAAGACAAAACTAATATCTACAATACAAATATTGATAACTCCTTAAATGGATTTTCGCCAATAGAATTTTTCAATTCATAAAGAGGTTGTATTCAGTGTTGTATCCCAGTTTTGTTCTGTGATATAACTCCATTGGATTTGAATTTTGTCTGTTTCAGATGATATAAATTTAAACTCTTCTAATATATTGGTTATCTGTTCTTTTACCCGATTTAATGTGTTTTGTATTGAAAATTTTGGCATTTTTTAATACAATAATATTTTTTGGCAATCGACTTTCTAATTCATTAAGAACTGCTGTTGGTGTTTACATTCTTCTATTTCAAAATGTTTTGTTATATTTGTTGAAAGAAACGAGCAGAGTGGTTAAAGGAGTAGTACACAAAATTACTGTCCTACACTTTGAGAAATTAAAACATATCAATACCATTAAAATTATATATTCAAAAATAATGAAAAAAAAAAATATCAAAAAAAAAGATGCTAAAAGCAACTTTTTATTAATAAAAGATTCTAAGTTAGCATCTAGCATCTTTTGATAAATTTTGGATGCTAAACGACAAAAAAAGTTGCTAAATCTAGCAACTAAAAAGCTAAAACGGCAACACTGAGAACCAAGAACAAATATTCTGTTTGAGTTGTAACTCATGATATTTTTATCTTATTTTTTATCTTTGTTTTTATGTTATTTTTACATAATTCAAATTGAAAATGTACAAATTAAAAATAAATTTTAAAAAAAGTAGTGTAGAGGAAAAAGTGGGTGTAGGGAAAAAGGAAATTTTTTTCATAAGCGTAGAGATTTCTGAAAAAATCTCCTGGCATCACTAGTACCTATTAAAAAACAATGTAAAAATTCACAAGACAACGCGACATAGACTTGCTTTGTTCAAAAGCTTCTAGAGTTGTGTCGTTCATGAACGAACTAGTTCAATTGAACTATTCACTTCATTGAACGATCTGACATAGTTCTTTCAGTTCAGCTTTTATAGTTCAATCGTTCTTTTCGTTCAACGGCTCATTTTGTTCAATCGTTCATTTCGTTCAATTGCTCATTTTATTTATTTTTTGTCGTTCTCTTTTTTAAATCTATATATAATGTTACCAGACTTCATGATTTTTTTAAATTTGAGTATTCAGCAGTATTCAATGAATTTAAAAGTTGCCGGATTTTATTTTTTGGTATTTTCTTTTTGAACTTAAGTTTTTAAACGTTATTTTTTCTTTTCCAATGAATTTTGATGAGAAAAGTTTTACAAATTTTAAGTGCAAAGAAAAATTTAATATTTCCACTTTTATCTTTTTAAAATAAATAAAAATATGTCAACAAAGCGAAAGACTAGTTCAATATGGCTGCATTTTTCGGAAGATGGAGCGCAGAAGGCTAAATGCAAATATTGTTCAGCATCTCTAAACATTGCTGGCGGGTCACTGGGAAATCTAAGCAGACATATTAAATTTAAGCATCCATTAACGTCAATGATTTTGGAAAGGCAGACAGCGTCCGAGCCTGCTACTATAAATTTAGATACAGGTTTGGTGGAAACGGAACAGCCTTCTACTAGCGTTCAAATACAGTCAACACAGCCAAGTATTACTCAATTTATACGCAAACCTCCTCCAGTTAAAAAAGTGGAGCAAATTGATAGACAAGTGCTTAAAATGGTTGCAAAGGGGCACCATGCCTTGAGAATAGTAGAAGAACCAGAATTCAAAAAACTGATTAATTTGGTGTCACAATGTCCTGGGTACAATTTACCTACTAGAAAAACTCTGTCCAATAATCTTTTGCCGAGCGTTCACAATGAACTTTTAGAACAAATAAAAGTGAAACTTCGATCAGCGGTTGCTGTTTGTCTTACAACGGATGGATGGACATCGAGAACCAATGCTAGCTATTTGGCTGTCACGGCCCATTACATAGATGGAGATACTGAGCTGCAATCTCACTTGATTGCATGCGAAGAATATGGCGAAAGGCATACTGCTGAAAATTTATCCAATTTTTTAAAAAAAATTATGGATGATTTTGAAGTTGGCCATAAATGTACTGCCATAGTAAGTGACAATGCTGGCAATATAACTGCAGCAATCCGTCATGGGCAGTGGCGTGGAATAGGATGTTTTGCTCATTCACTTAACCTTATAGTACAAGCTGGAATAACAGAAATATGTGATACTGTTGCAAAAGTTAAACGTATTGTGGAATATTTTCACAAAAGTTCAATCGGCTTAAGAAAACTTCAGGACACACAAAAACTAATGCAGCTTCCGGAACTTAAGCTCAAGCAGGACGTAATTACTCGGTGGAACTCAACCTATGAGATGCTTGAGCGAATTGTTTTAGTGAAGGAAGCAGTAATATCCACTCTTTCGCTTACTCGTCCTGATTTAGCTTTGCCTTTAGAAGAATGGGATGTAATTAATGAAATTATACCGATTCTGAAACCATTTTATGAAGTAACTGTCGAGATTTCAGCGGAAAAAAATGTTACACTTTCCAAAGTTACTGTTTTGTGTAACCTTTTGGAAAGGTTTACTTCGCAACGCTTTTCATCAAACTGCAAGGTATCGGCTATGATTTCAATACTCAAAAAAGAATTAATATCCCGTTTTGGAGAATACGAAAGAAATTCTCTCTATGCTGAAAGTACTATCCTGAATCCGCGATTTAAAAGAAAAGGTTTTAGGAACGACTCTGCCTACGAAAACACAATCAAAACCCTTAGAAGCCGAATTTGTTTAATTCGCCTGCCAAACTCGGTTGACAACAGCGAAGAGAATACAACTCAGCTAACCAGTAGTGCTGAGTCTAGTATTTGGAATGCTTACGATCAGGATTTCAATAAGACTGTAAGGCCGGACAATAATTCTGTGGCAAGTATACGAGAATTTGACAAATACTTAAATGAGGAGTATTTGGATCGGAAAAAGGACCCGCTTTTGTGGTGGAAAGAAAGAAAAAATCTCTATCCCCGTGTTTACACTTATGCATTAAAAAGGCTGTGCATAGTAGCAACATCAGTGCCTTGTGAAAGAATATTTTCCGCAACTGGACAAATTATTAATGAAAGGCGCACTCTTTTAAAACCATAAAAAGTAAAAAGCTTAGTTTTTTTGCACAACAACATGTAAATATTACTTAACATTTTTTTTATTCACAAAATTTCAGTTAAATTACCAAAAAATTTTCTACTTTTTTAAACAATCCGTTAAATTTAAAAAATTTCCAATAAAGTTTTAAAAAAAACTTTAAAAAACTTTAAAAATTTTTGTAATATTCAAATTTCTATCTGTGTTAAAAAAAAAACAATTTAAGAAATAAGAATATTATTCAAATTTGAAATACAATTTTGAATTCCTGATATGCAACTATTTGTTTTGAAACTCCAAATTAAAAACATAAAAATTTTTCATTAAAGTTATTTCATATTACAAATATTTGTATGTACAATGTACAAAAAATATTTTTTAATTATTATTTTTTTTTTCAAATATGTAATAAACGTTTTTATACGTTAAGAAAATATTTAACAATTACTTATTACTTTTTTTCAAATATAAGACTGAATCTTTTTTTGTTACTCTAATTTTAAATAAAAAATGAATTTTTGTTACTTTTAAACAATTGTTGTTTTATTAACAAAAGAAAAGAGTGTAGTATATATGCTCTAGAATTATCAAGTAAGAATGATATATCCGGCTGTACCCAATGAAATCGAAAAAACTAAAAACGCCATCCGCTTTAGAATTAAAAAAGAAAAAAACCAAAATTATTGATTAGTGGCGCCGGGAACTTTTTTGTGGTCCTCTTTAATAGAGACATCCAGCGAAGGGACATCTTAAAAAAAAAATTTTTGTTTTAAATTTTTTTCTGTGTAGCCGGCCTTCGGCCGAGCTTAGGGATTACAAACTCCATAAATTAGTTTAGCGGCTTCGCTATATCAAGTTTTTTTTTGTGTATCAAGCCTTTTGGCCGGTTAAAATCAGTGCTAAATTCTTTACTTTATGGGGGGGCTTAGAGGAGCTTCCCGAGTCCGGCGCCACTAATCGTTAATTTCGGTTTTTTTCTTTATTAATTCTTGATCGGATGGAGTTTTTATTTTTTTTAATTTCCGTGTGCCCCATAAACTGCAATTCAGCCATATTCCCATTAAGTGTGGAGGCTTTAAAGTTCCATTTCCCACGTAAAAGCACAAATACGTTTAGTAGTCTTCCACATTTTAAAAATTTACTAAATGATGAATGGAACACTTTCAATATTGTTCAATGTAGTCCATTTCTTTTCAAAATGTTGAAGTGCTGTAGGACTTTATCTGGCTAATACATCCGCTAAAAATATAAAACAACAAACTTGTATATTTGCTTCATGTAAATATAAACAATTAACTTAACACAATTTCCGTCTGTCTCACTGCAAACTTTTTCCCTTAATACTTTTAGGTTTTACTTTATTTTGTTGTATCCTTTAAAATTATAAAGAAAACCAGCATAATAATAAATATTTTCTTCATATTTTGTTTTTTTTTCCAAATTATATGGCACTGATACACATTAAAAATAGAACGAGTGAACGAAATGTCAAAACAGATAAAATGAAAAAAAGAACGATTGAACGATATGAACGATCTAGTTCAATGAACGAAATTGAACTATAATGATCGCTCACTAAATTGAACGAGATAGCACAAGCCTAAAAGCTTCCATAAGACTGAATGAAATTGTTGCTTACTTTACTCTTTGGTGAGTATTTTCGTTTTTGTTCGGCTGTATACATATAAGAAGCCGATTAGAGTTCAGTTTACTCGTGCTGCTATGTATATGTTTGTGTGTTAACAAAAATATACGATATCCCAGTCATCATTTCGAAGATTGTTTTAGCAAAAATTAACTTACTGTGTCTTCTTCGAGCACTTTTGATGATTAAAAACTGATTAATCACATGCGCTATTAGAAAAAGACTAGAAAATGATTTTTGCTTTCTCTTAAAAAGTGATTTCTAGAAAAATTACATTAAATAAGACTCAAAAATGAGTCGAAACTGATCAGAAAAGCGGATAAAAAGGACTCTCAAGAAGATTCGCGGGTAAGGTAATATTTAATCCCAACAAAAGAATATTTTGTGATCAGCAAAAGGGCGCATTTATTACTGTTTTAATGGCACATATGAGTCAAAAAGACTCTACACGATCATTTATTGCATAAAATGCTTACTGGGATTTTAGTCACTATCTGTAGAAACAGGTTTTTTATTTCTATTTCGTTCACAATGATACGATCACTTTGTTTACTAGCTACCAGTAAAATAAGAAAATAGCATTATAATACAGCGTAATGATGAATTGTACTTCTCAATTAGTTTATTTTTAATGTGCCATAAGAAGTTCGGTTTGTGCTAAGAAAAGCATGATTATATGTTTCCCAGGGCGAAGCTTCATCATTGCACTATGATTGAGTTGAGCTCCGCGACTATTCATAATGTGAATAGCTCGTGTCAAAAATTTTTGGTAGTTAGGAATGGCGTTTGTGTTAAGAAAAGCATAAATGCATGTTTCCCAGGGCAAGGCTCGATCATTGCACATTGATTGAGCTGAGCTCCGCAGTTATTCTTAATGTGGATAACTGTTGAAACAAAATTTTGGGAATGGCGTTTGCCTCCGTCCCGACATTAAATAACAAATTTTAAAAATTTATTGTAAATTAACATCTGACAAAAAATAGTTTTTTTCTAAACACCAATTTTTTATGGTTTACCTACCTACTACTTTTGAATGCAAGTATGCAGAGTTTATACATGTACTAAAAATACAACTCTTAAAACCATACTATTTTTGCAACTCTAAAAATTTCAGAATTTTGTAAAAATAAAATAAAATACCGATTTATTTTAATATGCGTTTATTATGGATATACATATACAGAATATATGAATATTATTTGTAGTATTTTGATATTGGCAACAGTAGTATGTATCAATTTGTAACATTTTGTGATGTTATAAAAATCGCAGAATATTGATGTTGATTTTACGTAGTTTCTTTTATTAATTAATTAACTTAAATATTACACCAAAAAATATTGATGTTGATGAATTTTTGTATTATTAACACAACGACCACAAAAACAACATGCACAGCTATGACAAAATACAAAATTTAGGAAAACAATATAGGAAAACGTCATATTTTTTTTACCTTTTCAGTAATTTCTCGGCACCTATGAAACCTATTGTCATGATTTAAAAACAGGAACCTTCTCATGATGTCAGTGAAGCATTCTCACTAAAAATAAGCGCCCTAGCTGCCCCATTGAGGGCGTTATCACAAGAACAATATTAAAATCATATTTTCTCAGGACTTTTTTTAATTCTTCGCTCAATTCTCGGGACCAGATCAACCGATTTGGACGATTTTAAATAGCAAACTTCTCAGGATGTTAGTAAATCATTTTTTATACCAACGAGCACCCTAGCTATCCGATTGAAGCCGTCATCGTGATTTCCACAGACGGACAGACGGACAGCCGGACAGACGGACATCGCTATAACAACTTCGCTTGTTATAAGGATCACAAATATATATATTTTATGGGGTCCAGATTTTTTTTTCTAATTATTACAAACGGAATGACAAACTTATATATACCCTCTGCACACTGGAGTGGAGGGTATAAAAAAGAGAACAACAAATAATTTCTAGTTCGTGTAAATTTGTGTACTCTTTTATCTATTCAAATTTGAAAATAAAAAAAAAAAGTAACCAAACGCTAGTAACTTATATCATCGGTTGCAACGTGTTCCAATAAACAGCCAAGGGCAAAATACAGCCAAGGGCAAAGCAACTCATACGAAATAATTATATTATATATTAAAGGTAAATTGCATTCATTATAAAAAAAAATAATAAACCAGATAACAAATTTCTCAAATCTAAATCAACACAATTACGTTTAGTCAAATAGTCCTTAATATATTCAATATCAAAGGTATTTTCATAAAATTTAATTTATTTATCACAAATTTTTAAAACATAATTGTGAATCGTTTTTATGAAAAAAGTGCACAAATCAACAAATCAAGTCATAAGATCAGGGAATAATACACAAAAAATACATATGAATATAATTTCAAAATTATGATAAATCGAGTGTTTGAATCGAGAATTATTTAAAAATATTACTAAATCTCAATCACTACTAAAGCTCAATCAAGTTAAAACAAACATTTCAACACTTCAAATCTTGATCATTCGTAAATCACTTTCTAGCATAGAAAACAGGCGGATAATTTAATTAAAATTTAACTGGAAGACTCAATTATTACTTTAAAAAATTTAACGAAGGTTGAGATAAGGTTTGTTGAATTAGGTATTTATTCAACAAACCTTATCTCAACCTTAAATTAGCTGCTCAAATTTTTCTACAGTCTTGGAATGTATGAGATAAAAAAAATTATATTCTGTATAAATATTATATTATTATTGAAATACACTTGATAACCTGATAAATACACCAAGCTACCAAGTCACTTAAGGGAAAATCTATGAGATTTAACAGTTAGAATCTAAATGGTGATCTAAATTGAAAAATTAGCATTCTTATATGAAATTTTAAACTTTATTTACAACATCGAAAAATAAGTTCTTTAATAACATAGAAGACTTAAACATAATTTATTATGTTCTCTAAATATAATTCGTGTCTTTGTTAACTACGATAATTATTACACAAACCACCGTAATCGGCGTGCATCTTAACATCCCATATATTTAGGGAAAGTTGGGCGACTTTTTCGTTATCTCCTAAACGACTCCGGTGGCACTTAAAGTTTAATTGGCATACTAAACCAACAATTTATTCTAATTAATCTAGTCTCTAAAGGAAATAAAAACAATCAACAAGTTATACTTTCCTTGTGGTTTTCAGTTATAAACCATCTTATTTTCGTCTTAATAATTCTCATATCAAGTCACAAATTTTATTGTCATTAAACTAGTCTCTAAAGGAAATAAAAACAATCCACAAGTTTAGTTCCTTCCGGTTTCGGTTATAAACCTTGTTAACGTTAATTTCTCTCAAGGAATTTGCAATCCTTCCAAATTGAAACTCGTGAACTTATTCAGCAGTTCAACCATGAAATTCAATCAATCTCTAACGCGGAAAATTTTTATCGATTAAAATTTATAATATTTTACAAAATAAATTTATTCAACCAACAATTGTTTACATTTATTGCAATTCAAATTACAATTTAGTTTGTTAAGCTACACAATAGCTTAACAAATCTATTTGATCTCGAAAAGAAATTTACAAAAAAAAAAAATACACTATGTTCAAAAATTATACACCTCTTAAAAATTATCTTTATTGTCATTAATTCTTTGCCTTCGGTCAATTACATATTCATATAAATCAGTGGTGTTCAAAAATAAAAAAGTAATTGTGTTGGTGAGAAAATGAGAATTGCACTGTAAGAAATGTTCAATGGGTTAATAGCAGTGTTAGTCTCTGTATGAATTTATTTTTTTATTGAAAATATGAAATTGTCAATGTTATGTGAAACTGTTTTAAAGAAATAAAAATTTAAAAAAAATAAAATTTTTGACAGGATAAAAATAAATACATATATACATTAGGCTGGCTTTTTTTTCATTCTATAAAAAACAATAAGTTGTAGATTTTTCAATCAATATTAATGATTTCATTGTATTTGCATATTAAAATATCTGTAATATGTTATGCCGTAAAAAAAAAATAAAAAAACACTTTTTGGAAGGAAAAAAAATACATTCAAATACATTCAATGAATGAATGAACGATCACTCAAATTTTTAAAATCATTTCAACTTTTATAATAAACACATACGTTTTTTTAATAATTCTATTAAAGATTTTTATAGATCTTGTATTATAAATTTTTCAATATTTATTCTTACAACACTTATTCTATGATTCGTATAATTGGTAAACAAAAGGAAGGTTTAAAAATTTGTCACTTAAATGCTCAAAGTCTTTTTTGTAAATTTGATGAATTTCGATACATTTTTGAAAACTCAGGAATTGATGTAATTTGTATATCTGAAACATGGTTCAATCCGAATAAGATAAAAAACTTTCAGGTCAAAATAGACGGCTATGATTTATTTCGAGCTGATAGGAATACTGGTAAACGTGCTGGAGGCGTTGCAATCTATGTCAAAAAACAATTACGTTCTCGATTTATTTGCAAATCTATCGATGAAGAATATGATTTTGTATTTATTGTACTTCCTTGTGACGTAAGCAAATGTCTCATAGGTGTTTTATATAGGCCTAATGATTCACTAGATATTTCTCCGGTTGTTAATATGTTAGATGAAAACTGTTTATCTTATAGTGATATTATTCTTTCTGGAGACCTAAATGGAAATTTGCTCATTGATTCTGATCTAATTTCACTTTTCCAACCGATTGGGCTTATAGCTGTAAACACTACTATCCCCACTCACTTCACTTCAATGAGTAGTACCCTTATTGACGTGTTCTTTGTCTCAGATATTAGAAAAGTTCTTTTGCATGACCAGTTTTCTTCTCCTAATTTCTCAAAACATGACGTCATTTATATGACCTTTAACCTTCCTTATTTTAAACATGAAAAACCACAGCATATTACTTTCCGTGATTACTATGATGCTCTTTTAAATGAAATTAATATAATCAATTGGACCAGTATCTACAGTAATCCTGATTTAAACCAACAGATATCCTTTTTTTATGAAGCTACCACATACCTATACGACAAATACGTACCGGTTAGAAAGAAAACTGTTAAATCTTCTACTAATCAAAATATTTGTGATTTAATAGTTAAAAGAAATTCTGCTTACGATATGTGGAAAAGATATAAAACTACACAGTCAAATTAAATTTTTAAATCACTACGTAGATCTGTTACTAGGGAAGTAAAGTTAGCTAAGCAACGCTATTATAGTCGTGTATTTTCAGAGGCTATGGATACTAAAAATATGTGGAAAGAGATAAAGAAAATTGGTTATAAAGATGAAAGTGAATCGGTAAATCTTTCCACTTTTGAACTAAATGAATTGAATAGACAATTCACATCAAATGACTCAACTCCTCTTCGTTCTGACTCTTATGCAAATCTACCAGATTGCAATCTGGATTCTTTATTTAGTTTTTCCTGCGTTAACCAGGAGGATGTTCTGGAAGCTTTTCTTTCCATTAAGTCAAAATCTATCGGTATGAATCCAATATTTATTAAAGCTACTTTACCACAGGTTTTACCCTATATCACTCATATTTTTAATACTATTTTTACAAAATCTTTTTTCCCTGATTTATGGAAATGGGCAAAAGTAATTCCCTTGCATAAATCTAATAAAGAATACAGGCCAATTTCCGTACTTCCTTTTCTTTCGAAAGTTTTCGAAAAAATTATGAGCAAACAAATGAATGAACATATATCCAATAATAATCTTTTATCATCTAAGCAATCTGGTTTTCGCAGGAAAAGAGGGTGTATCACTACTTTAATTGATGTATCGGAAGATCTTCGTTATATCGTTGACAGTGGTAATATTGCTTTTTTGACTTTATTGGACCACTCTAAAGCTTTTGACTCAGTAGACCATGATATTCTTGTTAAAAAGCTTAAACATATTTTTGGTTATTCTGAAACCTCCTTTAAATTGATTAGCTCTTACCTTCGGACAAGTCTAAGGTAAAGACAAGTCGTCTACCTCTGCGTCTTTAAGTAGGGGTGTTCCGCAGGGGTCTATACTTGGCCCTCTTTTGTTTTCTATTTACATAAATGATCTACCACGCGTAAATTATTCATGCCAAATGCACATGTGCGGTGATGACGTTCAGTTATACACATCATGTAACGTACGAGATGTGGAAAATTGTGTACAGAACCTGAATACTGAACTGAACCACTTATTTGAATGGGCTAGGTTGAATTGTCTTACCTTAAATCCGAAAAAGTCTCAGTGCCTTGTTATTTTTAAAAAGATATATGATACCACTTATCTTCCGAAAGTTAGTATTAATGGAGTGGATATTCCCTACGTTGCGAATGCTAAAAACCTTGGAATGATTTTTAATAATACCCTAACGTGGAACGATCAAACTAACAAAGCTTCTGGAAAAGTTTATAGTATTCTCAGTAGTCTTTGGTCTTCTCAGTACTTCACACCGCAGAAAATTAGATTTGTTCTTGCAAAATCGTTTATCTTACCTACGCTTTTATACGGTTGTGAATTGTTGTCAAGTTGTGATAGTGCAGACATGGGTAAACTTACACGCGTCTTTAAAAGTGTAGTTAGATATGTTTACGGTTTACGCAAATATGATAGTATCTCCGCTTTTCTAAATAAAATTTATGGCATTTCATTTGAAGACTATCTTAAATTTAGAACTTTACTTATGGTTCATAAAATTATTTTCACTAAAGAACCCGTTTACCTTTTCGAGCGATTACTATTTACAAGATCTAACCGTAATAACTGTCTTGTACCAATATTGTACAATAGACTAATATCCGAAAGACACTTTTTTGTAAATGGCATACGTCTTTGGAACTCGTTACATACTTTAAATAATCAACTTCACAAAATATCAAATACAACATCATTTAAGAAAGAACTATTTAAACTTTTTCTTAATTGATTTTTAATACTTATTTTAATTTCTTTAGTTAATTTAATTTTAATTTCTATATAATTTTTACCTGCTGTGCAGGATATTTTTACACTTTATTTTTACATTTTTATTTTATTTTTTATATATTTTATATTATATTTTATTTTATATTATTCTTCTAATTTTAATTATAAATTAAACTTACATACATTCTTCTTATTGAAAATTAATTTGTTACAACTAATGTTGTTTTATAAGATTTTAAATCTTGTTACATTAGGATTTTCATTAATAAAAAAATTAATAATAATAATAATAATAATTCTTTCGCGACAATTGCGTATTAGTGAAACATTTTTTAAATTTACAGAACTTAATCCGTTACGTTGTTTAGAACAAATAAATTTTAAATCGGAAAAAAAATGTTCACAATTTTTATATGTTGATCTTGGTTTCAAATTTGATCAACGATTCTTTTAATTTTTCAACAAAAATTTGTTTTTTTTAATCAAACAGCTTTTCTTTTAAATTATTTTCTTTACATGTTGTTTTATAACAAATTACCAAATAGTTTATACTCATAAAATATTTTTCGTATATTACTATGAATTTTTTTTCGGTACATTAAAAAAAAAATCAACATAAATGCACACACGTCTTCATTCGTCGCTGTTTCAGTGACGACTAAATGCAAGAGCGTAAGAATACATGTGAGTTGAGCATGAACAATTGTTCTATGAAATGAACAGGAATGAAATAAATACATATTCAATTGCTCATTTAGTTGTCAACCAATCTCAATAGACCTCTCCAATTCTTTTTTTTTTCCATAAAGCGATCAATAAAAAAGGCATTAATAAAAATAAACAAAACATGCAGTTTTTAATTATTAACCAAAATTAATGAAAATTTCTGCAGCTATTGTAAAATATACGTTTTACGAACTACATATCGTGAATTGATATCTGCTTAATCTGGTCAAAAATAATTTTATTAAACACATAAATAAATAAATTTTTAAATCAGATCACAAAAACTGAAATACGATAAATGTTTAAAAGAAATGTTTACTAAAAAAAATTTTTACAAAAAAATTTTCTTCCCATATCCACATATGTATGTAGGTACAACATTGTGGAAATTTAACCGTGTTATTATTGAAAATATTATTGGAAATTATACACAGTATCTCCGTGCTCCTTTAATTACTCACTTGTATTAACTCGTAGTGTATGTAGTCAAAAAATTTGATCGATTTAACCCCCTTTCCCGTAATCCAATCGAACTCAACTTGGCAGGCGTCTTGTGGCGACGATAAAAATTATCTAACAATTTTCTTTTAAAAAAATTAAAAAAAAAAAGAATCAAAATAAGTTTGGTTTTCACATAGATATTTTCAGTCAATCAATTATTGATTTACATAATGTTAAATTAATTTACAAATCAACGAAGTTTAATAAAAACTTGATTTGTCACTAATACAACAAATCATTTCGTACTCGAATAAAAATTAATTGCAATTGAATGAAAGGAAATCCAATAAAAATTTAAGTGAAAATTTTATGCCAGATTTCGGAAGTTCTAAATTTCAGTTTTTTAAAATTTAAATAAATAACCCATATCAGCGGTATAACAACGAGAAGTTTGGTTTCATCCCTGATTATTTAATAGCTTATTTACAATATTTCCCTTGAAATAGATTCTTCAATCTGTTGCTAGTTTAAGCTGGCCTCGTTTTGTTTATTTGCACATTAAAAATTATCGCTCACCGCAATTTCTCAGTTCTCGCTCCCTACTTTTTAAATCAAATTGAATAAAAATTTCCTAAAGGATAACTTTTTAGAATTTTGGTTGGATTTATATTTTCAATTGCACTTTGTTCAGCAAATATGAGCTCTCTCAGGGAAAAATTTGTCTTCGAATGCGAACATCTGCTCCAATTTTGTCAAAAATTTAATAGAACCCCTGTCGAAGATCAAACTGACTCAGTTCTTGAGGTTAAACTAAAGGACTTGGAAGCAAGATGGACAAAGGTGGATGCATCTTACGAAAAAGTTATGCTAGCTCCCGAAGCAGAAATTAACTCAGATTTTAAAGAATCTGCTGGAAATAATTATGACGAATGCGTTGACGCATACTATCATTGCACTTCTCAAATTCTAGATTTAATAAGAATGGCCGGATTGAACACAATTCCAATTCAAGGTTTCAGATCATCATCTCGATACTCTTTGCCTCAATCCAATGCGCACAATAGTGACACAAGTAACACGAATGTGTGCATTAAAGTTCCTCCTTGTGACACAGAGGTTTTCAGTGGTAGCTACGAAGAATGGCCATCTTTTCGTGATATGTTCACGGCCGTATACGTAAACCACCCAAAGCTCACTCGTGTGCAAAAATTATTTCATCTCAGAAATAAAACCAAAGGCAATGCAGGTGCAACTGTCAAACGTTATACCCTATGCAATGAAAACTTTGACTTGGCTTGGTCAGCACTAAAATCTCGTTTTGAGAACAAGCGAGCACTGGTCGACAACCAGCTGAAAATTCTTTTCAATGTCCCATCTGCAACATCTGAAAATAGTAGCACTCTGCAGAAAATCCACTCATCTGTAACCGATTGTTTAGCAACACTCAGAACCCTCGATGTTGCAAATGAAACTCTTTCTTTGTGGGAACAATCTCCAAAATCCCATCTTGAACTCCCGAAATGGTCTCAAATGGATGAATTTCTCATCAATAGATTTGAAGTCGTGAAAACAATCACAAGTATAAGGTCATCTAGAGAACACTACTCTCTAACACCCATAACTCAACCAAAAATACAAACATATATATCTCAGGAAAACTTAGATTCTTCTTGTAAACTATGCAATGCCTTAACTCACTCTATAAGAATTTGTCCAAAATTCAGAGAACTCACTGTGCAACAAAGAGTGGATTATGTTTTCAAAAATAAATTCTGCAACAATTGTCTGGCATCCTCACATTTAAAGGCCAACTGCACGAGCAAGCACACCTGCCTCCACTGCAGAAAACCTTATCACACTATGTTGCACATGAAACCCAAGTCACAATACCCGAACCAAAATTCTGAACCCAAACCAAGTAATGAAGCAACTTCTAGTAAAGATCAATTACATAATATACCTTTGAATAAGTCACAATTATCACATAATGACTCAAGAATAATATCTAGCGATGAAGTACCCTCCACGTCAAAACAAATTCACGCAAATTGCTCAATCTGTAATGAAACCATTTTATTGCGTACCGCTTTAATGCAAATAGAATATATGGGTGAATTGTACACTGTTAGGGCATTAATAGACCCTGGTTCTCAAAGAACATTTTTATCAGAAAAAATCCAAAAAAGACTACAAATTCCAGCTCGAAGATCTCATGTTAAAGTAGTTGGAATTGGAGGTCAAGTTCAATCAGCAACCAAAGAGTGTGATCTGGTTCTCTTCCCTAAAAGATAAAATACAAAATTTTCAATCAGTGCAATAATTTTGCCAAAGGTTACAAAACACATTCCGTCAGTGTCCTTTGAAATTCCACATTGTTCTGAGCTCTCGCAACTTGAATTAGCAGATCCCAGCTTCAATCAATCTTCAGAAATAGATCTTATTCTTGGGAACGATTCAGAACGGTTCATTAATATCGACGGCATCAGGAAAAATATTTGCGGTCTAGCCTCCGCATACAACACAATATTTGGCTGGGTTTTGAGCGGTCCAATAAAGAGCCAAACCATACATTCATTCACTACATCTGTGGTCCCTTCGGAAACCACAGCTTTAAATGACCTCCTAAGAAAATTTTGAGAACAAGAAGAATTACCCTCGCTTCCGCATATCTCAGATGAGTACCAATATTGTGAGGATTTTTATAAGCAAACCACAATTCGGCAATCCGACGGCAGATACGTCGTCAGGCTTCCCTTTAAAAAGGAATTCCCTGATACAATATTCCTTAGTTCGTCGCGAACTTTGGCGCTCACCCAATATGCTCGGATGAAACAGACACTTTCAAAAATTCCTGAGCTTCAATCGCAATACCATTCCGTTCTCGATGAATTCCTAACTCTTAACTACATGGAAAAAACATCATTCCGTGAAATTGTCTCTAAGGACAGGTACTTCTCTTTTTATTTGCCCCATCATACTGTAATACGTCCCGAACACAAAACAACCAAAGTTAGAGTGGTCTTCAACGCATCCCGAAAGATAAAACGTGGAGTTTCCTTAAATGATGTCCTTTACTCAGGACCTACACTTCAGCAGGACCTTATAAATATCATACTCAAATTTTAGTGCACCCCAAGGACAGACCGTATCAAAGAATTATTTTCCAAAATAAGGTAAATGGGCCTTTTACAGATTATCAGTTGAATACAGTTACTTTTGGAGTCAACTGTGCTCCATTTTTAACAATCTGAACACTACTACAGCTTGCAAGTGACTCTGAAGCACAATATCCCAAAGCAAGCTTAATTCTGCGAAAGGAAACTTACGTTGACGACGTGTTATCAGATGGTCACACAGTTGATGACGCGCTAAAAGCTCAAATCGAACTCATTTCGGCTCTAAAATCAGCGGGATTTCCCTTAAAGAAGCTGACAGCCAACACTAAACAATTGCTTCATCATTTTCCACCAGAAGATCTTTACGATTCAGATATGCTCCGATTACACGAATCCAGTACAACTAAAACTTTAGGAATCAAATGGAATGCTCTGACCGATTCTTTTAGTTACTCTTTTACTCCATTTATTAATCGACAAAGATTACAAAACGTACATTATTGTCCGCTGTAGCAAAAATGTTTGACCCGGCTGGTTGGATAACCCCAGTAATTATTAGAGCAAAAATGTGTATGCAACAACTTTGGTTAGAGGGTACCGATTGGGATCAAGGTGTGAGCTCTGACGCTCTTGATAAATGGGAAAATCTTATCTCCGATCTTTCTCATGTGGAAGGCATCGTTTTCCCAAGATGGCTCCAATATAAACCTACAGACGCCATTCAAATTCACGATTTTTCTGATGCTTCAAAAGCCGCATACTGTGCGGCAGTCTACATTAGATGTCAAAACTTCGAACTCAATGCTTTTTCAAACTTACTCGTAGCTAAAAGCAAAGTTGCCCCCTTACAAACAGTTTGCTTACCTCGACTAGAACTCAATGGAGCCGTGTTACTTGCTAATTTAGTAAATCACGTTATTACTTCTCTTAATTGGAATCAATCTGAAGTCATTATGTGGAAAGATTCCTCAATTTTATTGGCATGGTTGTCGAAGCCGCCTTCAACTTGGGAAACATATGTGGCTAATCGTATTCCCAAATTCATAAACTCTTACCCAATGTAACATGGCGTCATGTTCCCACTCAAGATAACATCATCATACTTGCTCAGAAATTGTTTTATGATGTAGAATATCGGTTAATTTCAAACTCTCAACCAATACAGACAAGATCTCATTAAAACCATTAAATCCATTTATTGGTTCAGATCAAGTTATGCGAGTAAATGGTCGGTTGTCTAATTCATCTCTCCCCTATAATGAGCGTTACCCTATGATATTACCTGGCAACTCTCGGCTCTGCCTACTATATTTGTCTGAATTGCACTCATTTTTAGTACACGCTGAATGCAGTCAAATGTGCAGAATGGTTCAAACTGAGTTCTACATCTCACGCCTAAAACCTCTTGCATAATTTTCAAACAAAAGCAATGCTCATAAATCATGAGCCCATTACCTCCAGATAGATGCAATCTTTCTGTTCCATTTCAAACCACAGATATAGATTTCGCTGGACCATTCGATCTCAAAACGTCTTCATTACGAAACGCTCCTTACATTAAAGGATATGTAAGCGTATTTGTCTGCTTCAGTACTAAGGCAATTCACCCAGAAGCATGCTCTGATTTGTCTACTAAGAATTTTCGCGCTGTATTTACACGATTCGTTGGGAGGCGAGGGCTCCCTCACAGGATCGTCTCAGATAATGGGCGTAACTTTCTGGGTGCCAGCAGAGAACTCAATCGAGAATTTGCTGCATTTATAAAAACTGCTTCAGCAGATATTACTCAAACTTATATATCTCAAGGATTTGAATGGAGTTTTATCCCACCTCATGCACCTCACATGGGGGGTCTATGGGAAGCTGCCGTCAAAAGTTTCAAATTTCATTTTAAACGATTAGCTGGATCTCACAAGTTCAATTTTGAAGAGTTTTCAACTGTTCTCGCTCGAATTGAAGGGGTTTTGAACTCACGTCCCATCTCGGCAATGTCAGAAGACCCTTCAGATATGACAGCTTTAACTCCTGGTCATTTTCTAAGAGGTACACCCATAACTGCGTTCCCAGACACAAGTTCGGAGAAAATATCTATTGTTAATAGATGGGAGAAACTAAAGGCGCTCCATCATCAATTCACGATTAGGTGGAAGGAAGATTATTTAAAAACACTACAAAAGAGATATAAGTGGAAAACGGAAATACCAAATATCAAATTGGGTGACTTAGTAGTCGTAATGGATGATTTATTACCCCCTAATGCATGGCGATTAGGTAGGGTAGTTGCAACTCATGTCGGCCCTGACAAGCATGTACGAGTTGCCGACGTACGAATTTCTACTGGGATCATCACTCGCCCAATAGTTAAACTTTGCTTTTTACCGCTTCTGAATGAAAATGACTCAATTCAAAATTAAAACCCAATTTTACTTATTTCCTATATCAAAATAAAATCCCAATAACTCACTACTCAACAAAATCACTAACAACATTTATTTATTAATTTGTTTTTCCTTTTTTTTTAACTCTAGAGACACAAGACGAAGCAGAAGCCGAACAAGCAACAACAGAACCACCAATCGTCGCCGTGATCCAGATCTTCATCAATGCATGGTATGCAAAAATTTCCATTCCATCCGATTTTGCCACAGATTCCTCAAGATGAACGTGAGAGAAAGGTATAATGTTGTTCGCCGATATAACTACTGCGAAAACTGCTTAGCTAAACGTCATGACCTAAGGGCTTGCCAGTCAACCGATATCTGTCATAAATGTGACAGCTACCACCAGTGTAAGGAACCCTGATTTAAGGAAAAAGCTAAATAAACAACAAAAAATAAAAAATCAGCAGCAACAACCAATTAACAGCAAACCGGAGCAGGTAGTTCCAAACCAGCACATCATCCATGAAGCCATACGTTCCCTTGCGCAAGTTCTTTGTGCTCAAGCAACCTCCTAAATTGCACCAGTGCAAGGGGGCGCCATGTCTAAAATCATAAATTTAGACACAAAAAAAAACTATATATCTAATAAGTTTCATAAAAAAAAATTAAAATATTTATATCTTTATTGAATTATAAATGAATACCTAATCGCTAATACTTATAATCGCTACATAATTACATTTGAACTTATTATTGTGAATTGTTAAATTTAAGTAGTAGTAAGTAAAATTTTTATTAAGTCTTCTTCTTTTTCGATTACATTGATTGTCTACATACGATGAGAATAATAATATTCTTTGAGCTATATGTGCCTTACTCTAATATCTAAGAGAGCGTAAAAGCGACATTGCTAAAATGTGATGGTATATATAAAATTGTATGATGTGAATAGTTTTGCAAGGCTTGCTTTCGGCCTTTGGATTCGCTAACAGAGCAAAAGTCTGTAAATAACATTACTAAAACTAAATAACAATTAAACAATATATTACAGAGCTCTGTCAAACAAATTGACAGACATATTCGAATTACAGTTCATATAGGTTAATCAAAATATAGGATACAAACGAATGTATATAGGTAGGTTAGACAAAACAAAACAAGTTGTTCAGGTACAAAGTTAAGATTGTGAATATCACAGTGGAGAGTTAAACTCTTATAGTTGGTTCATTACATGTAAAATTATAGTATGTATTAATATTTTTGGTCTTCTATTTTCAGCCCCTATGATTGCCAGGGGATGAGCTCATATAGAATGAGGGAAGGTCAGGAGGAACTGGATCGTCATCAATGTGTAGTTGGTGATACCAACGGGCGACAGGTAAGTAGATTCATTCCAGTTTATGTTTTTCTCGATGTCGTATATTTGGCTGACTAAAGTGTTACTGTGGAGTGCAAGTTTTTCTACAAATCTGGATTGTAACGACATGGCGTATCTACAGAAGGGTAGAACTTTGGAATTTTCGTACACGTACGTATTTGAGAATCGTTTTATGAAATTTTCATAATTCCCCCTGATGCATTTTCTCAGTATTTTTCGCTCAAAAATCTCAAATTCTTTGGCTACTATAGGGGATATAGTAAACCAGATTGGGAATCCATAACTGAGAACCGATCTGATGGCGACTTTGTAGAGTAAAAGCTTGGTGTTCTTAGGTAAGTATGTGTTGTTTAGTAGTGCTGCGAACATTCCAGAGATCTTTTTCGTTTTTTCCAGGACACTTCTAGCGTGGGCGTTGAATTTTAATAGTTTATCAAAGTGTATTTCGAGATATTTTATGGAGGTTTTAAATGGTATGTTTATGCCATCCAGTGTGAGTTGTAGTGATTTACTTTCTGGCACTACATATCTAGGGCACTTACCAGACGGGTTTCTAATGCAGATAGCTTCTGATTTGGCTGCGTTGATTTTAATGCCCCACTTCTTGTAAAAGGCACTAATTTTTTCAAGGTGAAATGCAACATTATTCAGAGCTTGTATTGGTGATTTATTGTGTGCGTAAATTAAGCAATCATCTGCGTATAGGATAGCCTTTGAATTTCCAGCTTGGTGAGGAAAGTCATACAGGAAAACGTTGAACAGGAAGGGAGCCAAGATACTTCCCTGAGGCACCCCACTTTTCACATATCCTAGTTCTGAGGTGATGTTGTTGATTTGGACGCCAAATTTCCTATTAGTAAGGTAGCTGCAAAGTATTTTTACCAGAAACGGGTCAACGCCAAGATTAATCATTTTATATAAAATTCCTTTAGGGTAAACAGAATCAAACGCCTTTTCTATGTCTAGTGATATTGCCACGCTGCATATTTTATCCCTTAAGTTGTTAGTTACATCATTGTGGAATTTCAACAATGCATGTTGTGTTGAGTGAGATCTTCTAAATCCAAATTGGAATTCTGATATTGGTTCCACAATGAACTCTTTTTCTAGCTTTTCTTTTATTACGTGTTCGAATAATTTACCAATGTTGGATAAAAGAGATATCGGGCGAAAATCCTCAGGGTTTTTACTGCCTTGTTTTTTTTCATTGGTAGTATCTTCGCACTTTTCCATGACGATGGAAAATAACCGTTATTAATGCAATTGTTAAAAATAGTTGCCAATAATTTTAGTGTTGCATCAGGAAATTTTTTAATTAAAAAAGCCAAAGACTTTTTTCTGTTAATGTTGT
The DNA here is from genome assembly GCA_963682025.1 of Cordilura impudica. Taxonomy (NCBI): domain Eukaryota; kingdom Metazoa; phylum Arthropoda; class Insecta; order Diptera; family Scathophagidae; genus Cordilura; species Cordilura impudica. The sequence continues at coordinate 203,027,776 of OY821517.1, read as the reverse complement.
TTATGTGCATTCTGATATTACTCACGTTTGTAAAATTGTAAATATCATGATTTTCATCGGCCGTAAATGTCTCATCAAATGTATAAATACGTTGTGCGAGTCTATCGACGCAAGATGAGATTTGACTATCTATATTGTTGACTAGTCCTTCAGGAGTTACCTCTTGAAACACGTCCGTATAGTGCATTCTAAATATCTCCGAGATTTAATAACTATTGGAAGTGATGGTATCATTGTGTATGAGTTGCTGGCAAAATGGTGACTTAGTTTTACCTATGATCTGAAATACGTCCTTAAAAGCAGTAGGACCAGGTTTTATTTTTGAGAGTCTATTTCTAAAATTTTTAGCATCTTCAAGATTTATAAGCGCATTAATAATGGTTTTTAACATTTGTATTTGTTTAGAAAGAATTTTATACTCACTGCTAATTTTATTGCCAGTTCTGTGGTATATTTTCTTTAGGTTCTTCTTCCATGCATACTTTACTTTAAAAAATTTCTTGATGTTATCAAGATACGGGCGTTTTCGGTCGATTATTTCCATTTTGTTCGAGTGGTTGTCATGTATTGAGGTAAGTATATCATTAATGAATTTACAAGCTCATCTAACTCATCATTGTTTAAATTGCAGTGGACGGGAGGTAAAATGGCAATGGAGGCTGCTTCTAAATCTGTTTTGAATTCATTCCAGTTGGTGTTTTTGAATGAAGTTATTACCAGGGGACTTCTTAAGAGTAAACAGGCTGCATCATTTTCAATTTCCAGAACTAATGGGAAATGATCTGAAAAAGTTGGTAGACTGTTGATCTGAAAATAAGGTCGGACAATGTTAATTAAGCTGGGACTTAATAAAAAGTGGTCCAAAAAAGATGACCCGTTTGGGAACGATGGGGATATATCGCAAATGCGTGTTACATCCAAACAGTTCTTTTGAAGCCAGTCATTTAAGACTTTTCCGTTGGTGTTATCGGCAGTATCTCCCCAGTTTGAGTTTTTCGCATTTAGATCACCACCGAATATAAAACCGTCATAATTGTTGCCCAGATGAAGAATTTGGTTTAAGCTGTCGTTTAACTCATGGGAGGCATATACACAAGGTATATATATATAGAGCCTAATAGGTATTTTTTACTCACATTGTTTGTGACCGATTCTATTTCAATAAAGATGTTATTAAATTTTGTTCTAGCGCAAGTAATTTTATTGTACTGTAATGTGTTTTTAATGGCAATTGCTACACCTAGGGCTGAGTTGTCATAAATGAAATTATATCCATTAAGTTTTACTTTTCTATTTCCATGTAGATGACATTCTTGTATGAATCCTACATCAATTTGGTTGTGATGGAGGATATTTGACAGTTCAATTTGGCGACTGTTGCTTACAAGGGAGCGGACGTTAAATGTCATAAATGAAATCGATATATGGGCCATATTTATTATTTACATTTTTTAGAAGCCTCAAGAACTCTGCTTTTGCTTCATTTTTTGGCATGTTTTTAAAACTCTTAAGAAAGTTTGTAACTTGTTGTTCCAATGTTAATTGCTCGGGTGTACGAAACAAATTGGCAAGTTTTAAAAATTCTTGTACTATAGACGGTTTTTGTGTTGGACTTTGATTAGAATTTACCTGGAAATGACTGGCGAATGATTTGCCTGGTGATCGAATAGATTGACTCAATATTTTGCTAAGGTTTGATTTGGCAACAATCTTAACTTCTTCGGTATTTTTTAAGCGTTCCCTTCGTGATGCAAGGTAATTTCTGTATGTTGGACATCCCCTCCATTTTGCAGGATGGCCATTTTTTTACAATTTACGCAGTGGGGTGCTGAGGTTTCAGAATCAGAATTTGTACGCTGGCATTCTCCCTGTGGGTGTTTTTTGTCGCACTTTATGCATTGAAATTCTGAGTTGCAACTTTTGGCAATGTGACCCCATCGTTGGCATCTGTGGCATTGTACTTGTTTTTCTTTCCGTTTGGGCTTCTCCCAACAAATGGTTTGGCTTAAAATAAATTTAACGTGCGCGATGTCTTGAAGTGATTTCCCTGGGTTCAGTGTAACCAAAAACAGGCCTGTGTCATATGCGTTTTTCACAGAGTACGGTGTTGTAAAACGTGTGATTCTGGAGACGACATTTGGTACGATCTTGTCCAGGGCAGGCTTAACCTCCTCTGCATCAGTACTATAATAAAGTCCTCTTAACACAAAAGAAGTCTGTTTTAATTCTTTAGGTGTGTATGAGTACGAATGAATATTCTTCTCCCTCAGTAGGGCCATCATTTCAGAATGCACAGTAGCATCCGAAAGGTACAAATTACTTTTATGTTTATTAACGTTTTTTATTTTAAACGTTATCTTAGGTGTTTTGGCTTCCAATTGTTCAACCAACCGTTTAATGTTTACATCAAACAAAAATATTGGGGGGCAGAAGGATTTGCTAACATTTTTTAAGTTTTTAGCTTTGGCAGTTTTCTCCTCTCTCCTCTGTTTGGGACTTTCGTCTGCGTTTTCGATTTCAAGTCCAGAAAGTAATGCAAATCTATTTTCACCCAATTGGGTGACGTCTATGTTTGCTGGAGACAATAGAACCTCTGATCTTCTACGCTTTGGATGAATGTTGTGTGCGAGTTTGCCTTCAATAGATTGCTGTTGGTATGTTGTGCCTTCGATAAATTCCATATCACTCTCATCCAGCCCGTATTCGGCTGGAGTTCCGCTTCGTATCATTAATTCCCCTATAGAATTGCGGCCATCTTTCCCGCCCTTGTCCGGCGGCAATTTTGCTGTCTTTGATGCTGGGTCAGCCACACCTGCTAATGAGGTGTTCATTGTCACTCCACAATTAAAAACCTCCTCTTATAAAAACAAATGTGAGGGTTCGTTTAAAATAAATAAAATTAATATTAATAAATTATAATTTAATTTTTTTTGCGCAAAAAATTAGCTTCTTCTTCTTAGAATTTACAATCCTCTCCTTGTCTTGTTAAATTTAAATTGTAAAAGAATATGAATTTATTATTGTGAATTACTAAATCAAAACATAGAATACTTGCGTTATATGCATTGTAAGTAAAGCACGAACCTGGCTGACAGGTACCGAAATGAAAAGTTCACTTACAATTGAACACTGAGCTGGTAAGCACGACCACAATAAAGAATATTATACATAATCTAACGCAATCTTTTATTTCTCGTTTTCCAATTTTCTAACCCTACGAACTCATTTATAATTGTTCATGCCGAACAATTATCATTTTGAAAAAGGCTTGGAATTAACATCCATCAAATTTACAGTCCACATCAAAAATAGACTACGCAGTCTCAACATTCCCCAAATCAGCTACGCAGTCTCAACATTCCCCAAACCAGCCTTTTTACAAAAGGAATATTTTTTTTTAATGACTTTTTTCACTCCATACCTAGAAAAAAAAATAAATTTTGAAAAACTTGAAATAAGGATGTACATTTTTCCATCCACTTGAACTCTTTGATGCCCCCCAACACTGTGTATCTGCAAAATCCTGTCACAATTTTTCAATTTCAACCCTACCCCCTTTCAACCCTACCACCTCCTCCTCTTGTCGAAAATTGATAAGTTTACCCCTTAAAAATGATAATACATAAGTGTGAGTATTTTATTTTATATTTTTATTAAAAAGTACTTACATTTTTCCTCAAAGAATAGAAAACTCTGAATAAAACTTTTTATATCGTCAGGCAAAAAGTACTCTATTTCACAACGTAAAAATCAAATTTCGTTTTGCATCATCACATTCTTCTTTTCAAATATTTTCTTAGAACAAAATGAGAAATGAAATCGAAATACGTTTTGTACAAAAACGATATAAAATCGAAAATGGTATGCGCATCACAACTCTTCGATTTTGTATCGTTTTGACGTCGAAAACGTTTTCCATCACATACCTGTTAGATTACCTTTGGTAGGTTTTATACTTCCATTAGAAGATCGATCCAAGTCCACAACTCGGCAAACACATTTTCGATTTTATATTTATAGATTTAATATTTTAAAATACAAATTAACAAAAACGCCTATGTACTATAAAAACGAGATCAACAATATATATTATACAATTTTTACATTTATTTTTCTATGTGTTCTGTAAAATACTTTTTTTAATGAATATCGATAGAAGTAAAATTTTCATGTTTTTTCTTATTTAGACGTTTCTCATTAGCCTTCGATATATTTTTTTATACTTTAAAATTGCTCTTACTTTCGAAAATTTTAAAAATGACGATACGATGATGGATTAAGTGATCAACACCATTTTTCAAAATGAAAATATCTGCGGTACAAGTGATTCTAATCCCCACCATACAACAGTCCTCTCCATCGCGAGGTGATGAATTTTTAAGGCTAAATATTTAAGAAATAAACTTAATAAAAACTTCTAACTTAAATATCAATTATTAATTATTTTTTGTACATGCTAGTGAGTTTTTTAAATAAATTAAAGGATTCGGCAGAAATTCGTGAAGAAATTGTAAACCAACAGGAAGTAGATGAATTTCTTCGTGAAAATAATGAAGAGGCGGTGCTGCAATATCCTTGAAGCTCAGCTTTTTAAGATTTAATAGTTCAATTTTAATTTCAGTTTTTTCAACCTGTTGTGCGGTGTTGTCCGTTTCATTAACAAGTTTTCGAATAATTTTACGCACGAACGTTCTACACCCATCTCTGTTACAATTGCGAAAAAAATATATATATATATTTTAATAAGCATTACACGATTTATAAGCGTAATATAAATTACCTAATAATAGATGCTTGATTACTAAATATGACTCTTTGCAAAGCCTGTCCCATTATCACTGTATCTACACATATTCTATCGATTACTTGTAGCATTTTGAAAATAGCAGCTTCATTGCTATCTTCGCATAATGATTGTAGATCATATGGCAAATTTAGTTTTAATTGAAAATCCAATATATAATCGATGGCTTTCCAATTTTCTGGAATTAAAAACGAATTTTAAGAGATAAAAGCAGAGGAAGACATTAGGGGTCGCAACTTACTTTTCGGCACATGATTTTTTTGTAAATTAATAGTCTCCAAACTGATATCAATACCCAAAGGATCGATTTCTACAATTGTCAGTGATAGTGAAAAGGTCAACATTTTCCTATGACTGAAAATATATATACCGCGAACTTGTTTTTGATAATCAAATATCCAATTGTTTGGATTATTACTAAAAGTAAAATACACCAACATTAAATAAATAATACATTAAACAAAACTCACAGAACATTTACCTTAAAAGATCTTCCAAACGATAAACAAACGGTCGTTGTCTTACCAATGCACGCTTTTTTTCTTGAAGCGATTCCAAAAGTTTCCGTTCAAATCTAAAATATAATTAGTATTAATTCAACCATTGAACTAATTTGTTATATTAACTTACTCCTGTCGCTCTTTGTAATATTTTCGTAAAGCTTTTATTGCCGGATTTGATTCGTCTATCTCGGATATGTCGTCTTCTGCATCGGAGAGTAATTGACAGTCATCATCGGATATATTAATGGGATTTATTATGGTTCGATCAAAACTTAGACGTTGCCACAAAACATGAACATCCGAAATAGTGGGACAATTACGCAATCGATGCAAACGATCCAAACCTAAATCAGTCGAAGGAGGTAACGTAGGCAAAACAAACGAGTCCGCTGTACTTGATGCTGTTTCACTGAGAAGAGTATTCTGACAACGTTTACACTTTCGACACAAGGCAGACACATTTCGTTTGACTTTCGAGTCCGAAGAATTATCATTACATTGTCTTGTATCTGTCGCTGGTGTTGGTGTCGCTGTTGCTGTTTCGGTTACTGTTTCTGTTAATGGGTTTTGTCCATAACATGCATCATTATACTCTATGGCAATTTCATTTACATTATCACTTTTATCGTGGTCATCATCATCATCGGACAGAGTCCTAACCAGACTCAAACGTGTCTGATCAATATCTTCACACGTAATATTAATGTAAGAATTTTTAAAGCTCTTTCTCTTGTTCTTTTCTACAGCATTTCGTTCACATATGTTAATTGTATCCATGGCTGCAGTTAAATCTGGTATGGGAACAGTTGTATTCTCGCTATTGCCTTTCCTTTGAGATGTGAAAAATACTGATACATCTGAAATTGTAATTGGATTATCCTCGAATAATGACGGTTGCCCAGACGGCTGTTTGACATCTAATTCTGCAGCATGACCTTTTGGATCTGTACACAAATCTCTTCTTTGCATAACTGTAGTAGCTCGCCGCAACATTTGAAAACTCGCCTCCTGCTCCACATCTTTTTCAATATCTACCTTCATCCGGAACTCTTTATAATTGGTGGAGTTTTTAACTTGATCATTAGCAGGACATATGTTTTTCAGAGATTTTTTTCCACTGCCTAATGGTATAGGAATATGAGATCTTGATTGTTTGATTACAGATTCGTTTGACACAATGCCTGATATATCCATGGCCTGTTCAACATCTATTACTTGTGTTGTATCGTTTATACCACTGACATTGATGTCGATGTTTGCCTTCGTCGCACTACTTTCATGAGCCCGCGGTGTGTGTGTTTCATCCATATTACAATCATCAAACACTAAAGTCTGTCTCTTTTTTGCCATTGATACAATGGGTGTAAGATTGCCGTGTGAACGCTTCATGGTAACTTCATTGCAAAGTGAATTTGAAAATTTGGCTCGTTCTAAATTCGGTTCTACCTGAGATTTCCTTTCCTCTGCAATAAATTCCAACAGTCCCGGAGTCATTTCATTTAAACGGCTTCGATTTGCTGATTCCATTCTAACCGGTGTCATTTCATTAAAACTATTTATTTTATTCGCCAACGATTTATTTGTGTTGGCTGGGTTATGTCGCAAGAGAGACATTTTTGCAGCATTTATAGGTTTTGCTGCGCCCTCTGGAAATTTATTGTATTCAGCTTTTGTACCAGACTCCTCAATGGAAATATCATAATTGTTATCAAAGTGTAAAGTTTTCCTTTCAGCCATAGAAGATTTAGATTCATTTCCAATGTTTGTCTCATTTCCATAATAATAGTAAGTTTTTCTATTGGTTTTTATTAACGGACATGTAGATTCCATATTTGAAGTTATCAAAGGTTGTCCATTGTACTCGGGTAAAGTGTTATTATCAGCTGCTGCTTCTTCACAACCTATTTCATCATTGATATATAAGGTTCGACGTTTAATTTGCTTGTCATTAGTATCATTTTTAACTGTCTGTATATTTTCGTGCGTTAAATCCATACATTGAGCCGTACATATACTTTTTCTAGCTTGCGGCGATTCATCATGCGCTTTTTGACTATTATTGAAACATAATGCTGATATTGACTCGTTTACACAGACTTCGGTAGACGCTAGATCCGATCTCTCTAAATCATTGTCCTGATAAAAATGCAAAGTTTGTTGACGTTTTATGCCCCTTTTATTATCAGTATCAACATTTCGAGCACATCGCGTTGTAAAGATTTCTTTATCGGTTATAGAATCATCTGCGATAATAACAGTTGGCTCAGGATTATTATCAACGTTAACATTTTGAAAGTGTTTGTGATTTAAATCATTGATTTGTTCATTTTCAATGTCATAATCTAAATAGACTGTTTGTCGTTTAGTTTTTTGCATTTCTACTTCACAATCGATATTTTCATTGTCGAAATGCATAGTATGCCTTAAGTGTTTTTGTTCCTGTTCCCAAATTCTTTTTCCTGAATTCTCATTGTTTGCATTTGGAATGTCATTTCCAAAAAATATTGATGAATTACGAACTAGAGTTTCTAAATGTTCAAAATCGTCCTTATTAAGACATACAGTTTTTCTTGAAAGTATTTCTTCTGAAAGATTTTCTTCATGCAATGATTTTGATTTATCAGGTTCAATATCTTTAGTATCAATTTCCGTGCCTTCGTTGAGGTCAACTATTTTTCTATTTGTATTTTCTCTTGTACCCTCATCTTCAATATACATATTATTTTTGTGGCTGACTGAAATTCTATTTTCATTTAAATCAACTTCAAAATCTGTTTGAGTTTTACTATTTTGGAGTTTCTTTTCGTTATTGTTGAAAAAAATGTCGCATAACTCAATGTCATCATTCAGATGGGTGGTAAAGCGCTTGTTATCATTTTTGTAGTATTCACTTGAATGTATGTTTAAACAGGATTCTCTAACACTTTGAGTATTAAGAGTTGTTTCGGGTTTAGGTGTGATAGAACTCCCATTTATTCTAAAATATAAAGAAAGTTTTAATGAAAATTGTTAAGAAAGTTGTAGAAAAAATTAACGCCGGATTTATAAAAAATATATTTAGTAAAATCAAAAACTCTGGTCTGCGGGTAAAATAACTTACCCTTGTATAGATTTAACACATGAGTCTCCTCCAAATTGTGTTGCAGCTTCCATTAGTGATACATCATATAAAATATCAATATTATTGAATTGCGTTGCATCCCTTTTGGTACTGTTGCGGGAAGAAGTTTCATCGCCCAATTTAGCTTTCGTCAAGAAACTTGTATTATCCAACATCATATCATCAGCTTGTGAGTATCGACATTTGGCGTTCTTTTTCTTATCCCAGTCGATAGCTGCTTCCTGTGTAGTATAAAAATCAAAGTAGTCATTCAATTTTGTCGACTTAAAAACATTAGTTGAGGTGTCATCGGCTGCTGCTATTGGAATGTCAGCATCTTCAAAAATCAATGTTCTTCTTTGCTTTGATGATTCGGAACATTGCAAATTCTTTGAAAATTGCGAAGGGGCTTTTATCTTTCGATCCGTTGTAGGTGTTTTTGGAGCATTTGAATATACATGCAAATTTCCTCGTTCAAGCTCATCGTTTAATTGTTTAAGGTTGTAAACTTTAAATTCGGATGGAAATAGTGGTGAAGACGAATCGGGCGACAACGATAAATTCTTTACGCTACTCAGTGAGATATTTAATAATTTGCTTTGATTTGGTGCCTTATTTGAAGCGTTTGGCATCTCTTTATTCTCAACATTGACTGACAGGGAACCTTCATCTAGTTTCTTTTTAAACCGCAACATTCTTTGTTGCTCTAATTCCACTTGAGTTTTACATTTATTGACCAAGGGCGTACATATTTTACGTACAAGCAATGGTTGGCCATTTTTACGTATAGCCCCTGTAGATTCCTGAGTTAATTTTACGGAAGTCACTCCGATGTCTTCATTTAAGTGAACTGTTTCCCTCGAGGGATTAGATTTTGGTTTTACTGGTGAATTCGACTTAATTTTAACGGGAGAATCTTCGTTGATATCTTCGTTTAAAAAATTTACTGTTCGCCTAATTGGATTCGTTATGAGTTTAGCATGTGAAACATCGCGGATATCGTCATCACAATAAAAAGTTTGCCTCGCCGCATTCGTCTTAAGTGTAACTGTAGAATTTTCAGAGATGTCTTCTATGAAATAAACAGTTTGCATCGTCGAATTCAATTTATCCTTAACGGGAGAAACTTCAATGTGCTGATTGAAGTTAATTGTAGGTCGGGACTTTAATTTAGGTATGGCACCATCACGACCAATTTCTGCCGTTTGCGTTATGTCCGATTGCATATTATCATCCGTCTGCCGCAAAAATGATAGTTTATCAAGTTTATTATGGAATTCCATTGATTCTCTATCTATATTAACCTTGATTTTGGGCTCTAAACAATGGACATCGATTTCCATACAACAACTTTTGTTTATAGTTTCATTGGCCTTCAATGTTGGCATTATATTTTCTTTGTCATATAGTTTTGCAATTGATGGTGAACATTCCAATGTTCGTTGAATGGTTTTTCTTTTTTCGGTTGTTTTCTTGGTACCAGTGATCCCTTGTTCATTCAATGACGTCGACATGGAATCATTCATATAAATGGTAGCGAGTTCATTTGAGCATTTATTTTCTGCACATGGGACTTCCATATTTTGAACCTAAATTTTGAAAGTTACAGAAAATGGTTTAATTGTAAATTTGATATATTTTTCAACAACATATGGAATAATGGTTGTTAAAATAGACAGGACTATAATAAAAGCATAAATAAAGTACTGTTTCGTGTTCTGAAAGTAAAATAAAATCAACAAAGATTATATACTGCTTAAAAACTTATAAAAGCTATAAAGTACAAATATGTCTGAATGCCATCAATATAAAACTGCAATTCGCGGTGAAAGTGGCTTAATGTGTGAAGGAATTTGCAAAAAGGTTTACATTGCGCAAAAAATATTCGGGAGTAGATCAATACTCTCGTGGAATACTTGAGTCTGGTGGCTTCATTCGTTTTTTATGTGATGACTGCCTCCAATATATTCATAACGTAAATATGGCGATTGGAGATGTACAAGGTTAAAAAATAAAATTAACTCAGTACAAAGGTGAATTGAATGCAGCCTTAAAACAAAATGAGAACGAAATTAAACAACTTCTTGAAGCTATAGAACAGAGATTAAAAAATTAGTTGAAGCTCAAAAATCCAGATTTAAATATAAAAGAAATAAAAAATGTAAACGGGGCAATAAATGAACACCAGAATAAAAATAAAGAAATGTGTAACGTAATTGAAGAAAACAACAAAACAATGTGTAATGAAATAAAAAAAAAAAAAAAAACAATTGAAGAAACAACCGCCAAAGCTAGTAAACTATCATTTTCTGATGCATTAAAGAACAAAATAATGACAAAGATGTCGTTAAAACTTAAGATTTAAATAAAAAAGTTAGTTAATGATATTAAAATAGAAAATGTAGAACAGAAAAAATGTATCGGTCGTTATTCAGAGTGAAAGTGACGAAGAAAGGAAAAAAAAAGAAGCAATACAAAATACAATGGGCGAATCATATGAAATTAAAGTCCCAAATCAAACTGAAATGAGAATAAAATTAACTTACCAAAAACTAGATCATTGAAAAACAAAATGATTTTCTTACTGATAGCCACATGGAAGTAATAACATTGTTTCAATATAATAGAAATGGTCGTACAATATATAACGCTATTGTTAAGATCGATAACAACTTGTACATAAAAGTAATGACTGCGCAAAGAGTTAACATTGGATGGGAGAAATGCAGAGTTTTTGATGGTGCTGATATTATACAGTGCAAAGGATACAACCATAAATCAGTGAACTGTAAATTTCAAGGCCTCATAAATAATTACAATCAACTTGAAATAATAGTAGAAACAAATCAGCCCGAATTTGTTATACTCTCAGAAACTCACTCAACAGAAGACGTGAACGAGGAAGAAACGCAACTAAGAGGTTATAATCAATTTTCAGCAATGTCAAACTCTGCAAGGACAGAAATGGAATGTGAAAAAAAAAATAGAAATAGAAAAAAAATATAGATAACTGCTTACATGGCAAAATATAATAACAACAAATTTGTAGTTGCAGCTGTATACAAATTCCCAAGTAGTGCTGAAAACGAGTTTGAAGAAGTACTAGAAGAAATAAATGAAGTAAACTGTGATATAATCATAGCTGGTGATTTCAATATTGACTGGAGAAAAGAGGGATTTTATAAAAACAAAATTAAGTGCCTTTACAAGAAAAACGCAGAGCTCAAAAACATCAATGGATTATATTGCAACAAATAATAGGAATATAACAGCAAACATTAATAGTTCAAACAAAATTGCAGATCATGAATCAAAATGGAAATTTTTACACAATTTGTACAATGTGACGGTCTGTCCTTTCATCTGTCTTCCGTGGTGCTCCTCCCAAATGCAATGTTTTTTACAGATTTTGTTTTTTTATATTTTTTTATAAACCGAGATATTATAGATTTAATAATATTATGCTTTTTAGCTAGTTATATTTGACTCTTTCCATTAAAAAAATCCTTAATTATTTAATTTTTTAAGTTTTCAGAGTATTTATCACAGGCAATACGATTTGATTTAAATATGATCGATTTCACAACGCAACTAGCTGTCAGTCAACTTAAATTAAATTCAATTAAAAGAGAATGCAAAAATAAGCCGTTAAACTTGAAAGTAGAGACAATGCAATTTGTTCTTGCTTAAAGTTGCTTTTGTTATGTCTATTTTGATTTTTTTTTTTTTTTTTGAAAAAAGATATAACGGATCTTTTAGTTTACAATTTTAGTTTTGTCTTTTTATTTGTAATGTTATAAAGAGTAAGAAATGATAAAGAAGATTTTGGAGAAACAACAATAACATGCTTAAAAATACAAAAAGGTCAATAGTGATTTTGGTTGCTTTTGTGCTAACCAACACTGTATATGGAAACAAATAACTTATTATCCAAATACCAATCGGGATTAGGTAGAATTTTTCATAAGAAACATCAGTTAATTACATAATAAATAGGTGGAAAAAAATAGAAAAAAATAGAAAAATCGTTGCAATCGTTGTTTTAGACTTTAAACGAGCATTCGAAACGATAGACAGATCCATAATACTTAAAATATTATATGAATACGGCATACAAGACATAGAACTGAAATGGTTTAAAACATACATACCTAACAAACAGAAAACAAACCACGAAAGTAAATATTATTAAATCTAATATAATAAATAATGATTATGGAATACCACAGGGATCAATCTTAGGAGCGTTATTATTTATAATATACATAAATGATATGGCAAACATAGTGGATAATTTTGAAATAATATTGTATGCAGATGATACACTAATATTTACTGAAGCAGACTTAGTCAATGCTATGACAATCTAAATCAAAACATGGAAAGTGTTGATGAGTGGCTAAAAATTAACAAACTAAAACTAAAGGAAAACAAAACAAAACTAATGGAAATAAACACTAATACCAACATAATTTTAAAAATAAATGATAAAATAATTGAAAAGATAAATCAAATTAAATATTTGGGATTCGTAATTGACAGACTTAAATTTTAAAAATCATATCGATTAGATTTGTAAAAAGATCGGCAAAAAAATAATTTCTTCAAACGGTTAAGAAAACAAATATCGATACTAACAGCAATTAATATATAGAATACAATGATTAAACCTCATTTCGAATTCGGGTCAACAATCGGGCATATTCCCATTGGCGTTGTCGTTTGAAAACAAAATAAAAACGGCAGTTTGGCACCACTGTTGGCGTTATCGACATGTATCGAAAATATATTGGTATTCTCCATTTTTAGTATCGAAGTTGAAACGACTACCGCAAAACTTCGATGGTCCAAAAACCATTTCAAAAGAATTAAATTTGTTTGGGCCTCTAGTACGTGACGGAGACGGTTGGCACAAAAATATAGCCAAATTAGCAGAAAATATTACCTAAAATTTTAATAACAAATATATACTTCCAATTGAAGGTATGGAAGGACTTGAAATTCAAGGTGAAAAAGAAGGAATCATGGCCAGAGCCTGGATGTCTGGCATCATATCTTATACGCATCTTATGATCACAAATCTAAATTTAATAATGAAAAATTAGCAACTCAACTCATTGTTAGTATTACATTCATTCGTAGTATTTACAATCGTTGTATTGATGCTAAAGAATCCTTTTCTGTTGTAGTACAAATGTCGAGAACTTTGCAGGGACCTATTATTTTAATATGGGTTCCGTCTACACATTCTAATTCCAGGAAAACCAATTCGATCATAAAAAAATCGTTTGCACTCTATTGTATCACCTTGAGACATTTCAAATTTAATCCAATTATTGCAAATTGTCGTATTCATCGCGCCCAAAACTTCAGATAAAATTTTACTAACCGTGGGTTGTGCCAACGACAAATTAAAGTCATTTCCAACGCTTACCTGCTAGGATCCTTGCGCAAAAATCGCAGAGCAGTTGCCAGTTTAATTGTTGGCGTAATTGCAGACTTTCGCATGCTGCATTTCAGTTTTGGACGGATTTGTTCCAGGATGTATCGTAAAGAAGATTTATTGAGTCTTAATATGTTCACAAACTTTAAAAAAATATTTACTTAAAAATGATTTTATAAAAATAACGTAACTTACATTGAATCTTGTATGGCAAATATATTAACGTTCTGTCGTAACATCTTCCGATGAAATTTTACCTTCATTATTTCATCATCTTCACTTGAACTTGAAAAATAAAATTTTGTACTTGCCATATTTTTACTTTTTGTTTAAAATACAAAAAACTTAACTACAATTAAAACGACAATGCCAACGGGAATAGGTCCGAATAATATACTCACGGTGCACAATAAATCAAATTGAAAGACTGTAAAAATTTCAAAATAAATCAATGCGTGTCATATTGAAATGTAACCGGTACACATCAATTAATTTCATGTTAGATTCACTTAAATTGGCTGACTATAGAACAAAGGCTTAAATGAATCACAATAAAATTTATCCAAAAAATAAAAATCGGAAAAGCTCCAGAATATTTAACGGAACAAATAGTATAGTAAGTGAAAAATAATGTGAATACCCTTTATTTTTACTATCCGTTATGTATTATCTAAATTTAATTATTCTCAAAAACCAGTTTTATTTCTATAATTTGCTTTCATACTCCTTTCTTTGTTTCATTACACTTTTTTATTGCAATAGACTATTGAGAGTCATAATCATAACTGCACATAACTTCAATTTTGTGAACAACTATAAATACTGTATTTATTTAAGTCAACGAGTCAGTCATATTTTGCTTTATGAATAAATAATTGAATACAAAAATTGCAACCAGTATTTTATTAAAATATACAGTCCACGAGGTTAAGTTAAAATCATTGGTCCTTCGAACCGGATAAGAGTGATTTAATTCAGGTTATAATGAAAGTATTAAAAACAAAACGAGCGCTACTTAAATCGGCATTGACACGCATCTATAATTTCTTTGGAACTCAATATCCCCTCATCGATTGGCAATGTCGTTTAGAGCGTCTAGAAGAGCTTTGGCACGATTATATGAGTCTGACGTCTAAAATGATTGAAAAATGTGATGGTGAGGAAACATTTTTAGAAGAAATTGAAGCTGACGCTGAAGAATATGAATCAAGAATTATGACTGCAAGGTGTAAAATCAGAGCACACATTGCTGAAAGTACGAGCCAGGCACCAGGTCATAATATTTCACAAGCAGAATCGAATCTCTCAATGTCAGGAATATTATCAACACAAACTGAGATACTCAACAACATATCAAGGCAAGTTTCTTCATCAAATGTAAATTTTCTTCCTTGCTACAAAGCTTTCTTGAAGGGCATGCTTATGAGATTATTGGACAAATACCTGAATCAAAAGAAAATTATGTGGAATCGTGGAGGTAATTATGCAATCGGTACAACAAATTTGGAATGATAGCTAATACATACGTATCAAAATTCTTTTATATTACATCGGTAAGTAGCCCAAATGCATTTGCTTTACGGAAAATGTTTGATAAAGCGGACGAAGTTATAAGGGGTTTACGTGCGTTGGGTTCTCAGGCAGAAACACGGGATTTGTGGCTACTACACATACTGTTCATGCCAATGAACACAAATTAACAACACTGGTTGTTACAACAATGCCCCCAACAGTTTCTTTTGTCATCGTGTACATATACATATAACCAAGATAAAGGTCAGTGTGTTTTCAGAAGCGACAAGCATAGCAACCAAAAATTCTTGCTCCAACAACGCTACAACCCAACTTAAACCTAAACTTATAAAATAAATACAAAAAGTGAAACCCAAAGGTGCAACAACTACGTTCAATATAAATACTAAAAATATTAAAGATTTGCCTAAATAGATGTAACTCGTCTGAACTCCCTCAGAGTTATATTTAGTTTATAAATAGTCAAATATCTAACCCAAATAGGTTATATATAATTAGTATATAATATTTTTTCAATTATATATTCTTCCTTTATTTACATATTTTAACAAATTTGATATTTACATATGAGATCTTATCTTTACATAGATATTTCAACAAATAATATATAGGATCTAAAGACATTAAATAGTTTTTATTTTATTTTTTAATGATTTTTAAAGGAAATGGGAGGGAAAAAAACTTTATATGATTTAATAAATTCAAATACTATCTGAAAATATTTATATGCTTATAGAAGGTTTATTAGAAATAATAGACCTCTATAAGCATATAATTTTCAATTTGGTGATTTCTTTTTAATTTTACGTTACTTCTCTACATTCTCTTATCAGTGGGTAAGAGGAATTTTCAATTTTGGCAAAATAATTGTTGTTAATCCTTGTTATGAAATCGATAATTTTTTCATAACCTGTTTCTTCATGAAGAAGATTTGTAGGATACCTCCAGGGCTTTTTATTTATCATTTTAAGACATTTGTTTTGTATAATTTGTAAGCGTTTTAGGTGGCAGTTGGCAGCGTCACTCCAAATAGGACACGCGTATGTTAATATTGGCCTTATAACGCTTTTGAATAGGAGATTTTTGTTTTTGGGGTTTAGAACTGACCTTCTATTTAGAAGTGGCCATAATGCTTTAAATGATTTTATAGCTTTTTGGCACGTAGCCATAATATGTTGTTTAAAAGTAAGGTTTTTGTCCAAGACAACTCCGAGATATTTGACATGATTAACTACATTTATGGTATTATTTCCAATATGAAGATGACGTCTTGGCAATCTTTTGGGAGATTTGTTGAACGGAAAAATAATTGCTTGGGTCTTGTTTGGATTAATTTTGATTTTCCATTTGTGAAAATATTTACTGCAATTTACAAGTCCCTTTTCCATTTTCTTCAGGAGTGCACTTGTAAGTTTGTTTGAAGAAATTAACGCAGTATCATCTGCGTAGTAAGCAATTTTCATATATTTCGGGACTTTGAAATCGGATGTATATATCGAGTAAAGCAATGGCGACAAGACTGATCCTTGAGGTAACCCTGTGGTAATGGTTTTTGGAGATGATGTTTCATTATTAATCGCAACTTTAAAGCTTCTGCCGTGAATGAAATCTGAAATAAGTTTGCATAAATATTTTGGTACATTTGCATCAAGAAGTTTAAATACTAGGCCATTATGCCAAACGGTGTCAAACGCTTTTTCGATATCCAACAATATTAGACCCGTTGAACGTTTATTGTTTTTATTGCTGATTATTTGATTTTTAATTCTGTTTATTTGGTGAGTAGTGCTATGCCCTTTTTTAAATCCAAATTGTTCTTTAGCAACAATAGAATTGGTCGTTACAAATTCACTAAGACGAGAATGTAGAATTTTTTCAAATATTTTACCAAAGTTACTTAATAGACTAATAGGTCTATAGCTATTTGGGGTATTTCTGGGCTTGCTAGGTTTGTTGACAGCTATAACCTTAGCATTTTTGAAATGGTTTGGGAAATAGTTGAGTTTGATGCAGCTGTTAAATATTATAACCAGTAATTTTAGAGCTTTGAGTGGTAGTTTCTTTAAGAGCAGGTTGGGAACATTGTCAAAACCAGGAGATTTTGAGGGTTTTATTAATGAGACAATATTCATTACTTCTTCTAGAGATGTATAAATTGCTGACTCAGAAGTGGGATTTTCCTTCTTAAAATTATTTACTGTTGAATTTATTACTATATCCGCTGAGTGGTTGTAATTCGAAGTGAGGTTATTTGCTTTGACAAATGTATTTGCCAGGACTTCAGCCTTGTCCTTATCAGATGTTATCCTTGTATTTCCAACCTCAAGGTGAGAGATTTGATTTTTTCCTTTTCCTCGCAAGTTCCTGCTTATTCTCCAAAATGATTTATCACCTGGTTTTAAATTGGATAATAATTGACACCATTTGTTATTGCGTTCCGAATTAATTCTTTTATCAATCATGTTACTTAGAAACTTAGTACATTGATTATAAAAAGTTTGCTCGGCTATATTTGAAGATCGTTGGCTTTTTCTTTTAAAGCTTCTTCTTAGTTTAATATATTTCACAGTACTTTCTGGTAATGTGTAATTATTTTGTTGGGTTATTTTAGGTGTAGACGCATCCCTTGCTTCGAAGACTACATTTATAAATTTTTGTATTTCCTGATCAATTACTACCTTGGTATTGTATATATCCGAATTTAACGTGATTTTATTTTCTAAAAAATTCATATAAATGTTCCAGTTGGTTGCACTATAATCATAATAGTTGAGGTCAACCTGCGAGGCCACTGATCTTTTAAGTGTACACATAATGGGGCGATGGTCTGATGGTATTTCGTAATCCATTGTCTTTACGTCTATATTTAAAGCGGTATTGCTTAAAATAATATCGACTGTGGATGCTTCGCGATTGTGTTGATGGGGGAATAGGGTTGGACTATTAGGATAGTGTATAAAAAAATTGCTTGATTGCTGTAGATTGTTGAGTGCTATTCCTGCAGTATTATTTGAACGGCAATTCCAAGAGCAATGTTTGGCATTTAGGTCACCAAAAACTATGTATTCTTTGGTGGAAGGTGTTAGGTTCAAGATATCAGCACAGAAGTTATGGGTATATCTTGGTGAATATAACGAAGATACAACAATAGGTCTATTATTTATAATAACTTCAATTGATATGTTTTCGATTGATGAAGTGTTTGATATAAAGAGGTTTTTATGAGCGACAGATTTATGAATTAACAGAGCTACTCCTCCTCCTCTAGCATCTGTTCTGTCACTTCTATATAAATAATAATTTTTAAAAAAGGGTCTATGATTTTCTGAAAAAAATGTTTCATTCAAAGACGCTATTTTAATATTTTCTCTTTCAATTAGTATTTCAAATTGTTTTAATTTAGAAAAGTTTGAAATGCCATTAGCATTCAAGTAAATCATTTTGAATTCGTTTAAATTATTAGTATAATCCATGGGCGTATTTTACCATTGACATTACAACTTTGATTTGTTGTACTTTTGAAGTGCACCTATGCAAATCATTCATAGCTGTAGTGAAAATATCAAAAAGCTCATCAATGCTAAATAAATCGTTGTTTGTTTTCAGCTGGTTAACATATGTAGCTTTGCTGTTATTATTGATGTTATTGTTACAATTTGTGTTGTTGTTTCTTAAATTAGGGAAATCTCCCACATTAAATTGAAATGAGTTATTTTGTTGTTGTCTGCTTTTATTCGGACTTTTAGAAGTAACTCTTGTTCTAGTTTCCAAATAGAGAGAACGTAACGGACAGTTGATATCGTTTGCAGAGTGATCAGTTCTCTCTTTTCCTTGTTTTTTGCAATTAAAGCAAGTAAAAACAGCTGGCCTTTTTTCATTTGTGTTAAACGGACACACACTTGTATGATGTTGTTCTGCACATATCATACATGCAGCACTTCGATGGCAATGTTCACCGCCATGGCCATACATCAAGCAGTTCCAGCATTGAGTTGGTTTGTTCTTGGATTTCGTTTTGTATTTTTTCCAAGAAATTATAATGTTAGAAATTGTTCGTACATTTTTTAAAGCAGTTGGATTAAAATTTTTACGAACAAATTGAACTTTATAAACTGCATTATTGTTTGAACTGAATTTGGTGACTATTTCAGTTACGGAAGAGGGGGACAGGTTGTAGTTTTTTAGCTCCTTGGAGATTTCCTCAGAGCTTATGCGGGGTAAACCGTGTAAAAAGGTGGTTCTTTGGAGCCATAAGAATGAAACTCCATCTTATTCTCCTTAAGTATTTGTTTGTAGCATTCGTACATTTTATTAGTAGGAGCAAAAATTTTGGTACCAATTGAAGTACGTTTGAAAATGCAATCCTTACCAAGCAGCTTTTGTATTTCTGTAAATGAAGCATTAGCTTCTACAACAATCGGTGGAGGTTTGTGTTCCTTAACATCGTTAATATTTGATACGGGAGTTACGTCCATATCATTGAGGCCAGCAAGCAGGCTAAATCTGTTGCTTGAAGTTGACGCCATGTTCGGGTTAACAAAACCCGGAGGAAGTTTTGTCATCTTCTTATTCACAAGCTTTCTTTTTGATGAAGACTTGGCCCCTCGGGCCATCGCAAAATTTATATTCCTGTTTTAAGCTGGATTGTCTACCACGTGAGTTCAAATGAGATCAAGAATAGGCAATTGCAAAAACAAAAATATACACTTGTTTTTAATTTTAAATAGTTGTAATCTAAGCGCTTTGATTTTTTACACAACCGTTCGTAAAGAGAGTTAGATTCGAACTGATTAGTATATAATAAATACATTTATAACGTATTGAAAAATAACGTTTAATTTTTTATTTACTAACGTTCCCTTTTCAAACGGTCGATTACCTCTATTCATTTGTATCTCCCTCTAACCCGTTTAAACATTGGTCCTTCGTCGGAAAGAGAAAAACAGTGTATAATCCAAAGTTAGAAGTACAGTTAAAAATAAAAAAAAAACATTTATATACAATTCGAAAAAATTTGAATAAAAAATTGTATATTACATACATACAATTAAAAAGTCACCGTGAAAATCGTTAATGTGGACATGCTAAAATAAATAAACAAATATAGCACAAAACTAAATAAAGTAAAAGAAAAAAGGAACACTTGTTGGACAGTTAACAACATACAAGTACATAGTGAACAACTAAAAGAACAGTGAAAGCACAAACAATTAAATTTCTTAAAACCCCTAAACAAAAAATAAAAAACTTGTAAAAGTTATTAAAGAAAACATAAATTAAGATCGTTTAAAACATACAGTGTGAATAATAAAACTAATCGTGAAAATCACATATTCATATACATACTCGTACATATGTATATAAATACTTATATTGTGATAATTTACCCTGCACCTAAAACTGTTGTGAGCTTAAAGTTAAAGACAATATTTAAAATATAAAAAAATTCTTGTATTAAAATTATATGTACAAAATCAAAATTAAAAAGAATACATAGAGACAACTACATACATACATACATACATAAATTTATGAAATACCGTAAATAGAAAAGAAAGTTTAGTGTAGTTAGTACAATAATATTATTGCATAAGATTAAAGTTCAATTAAATTTATAAAACACAAAAGAACATGAATAATTTAAAATATTGTGGTAATGATCAAGTAAATACATTGCGTGACAAACATATATACTTATAAACTTAAATAAACCCTTTGGTACATTGCACCCAAAAACAAAAAAAAAAAAAATTAAAACACAAATGTACATACTATACTTACATATTTACATGCAATTCTATACTCGAAAATATTAAGAGCAACTATTTTGTAAAACATATATAACAAGTAAGAAAATTATAGTCGGTCTAGACCGACTATATGATACCCTATACCATGCGTTTAGAGACCCTATCTCTCAGACCCAACTAACTGGATATAGAAAATAAGCATAAACCAAATTTGAGTGGGATTTTTCTTAATTTTTTTGGCTGCAGATATGAAAAATTTCATATCGGATGCTAAATCTATATGGGGACTAGGCCCAAAAATGGACCGATCCTGACCATGTTTGGTAAGGTCTCTTGTATTTTGCAAAAATATATACAAACAAAATTTGAGAAGAATCAGTGCAATATATTAGATTTTTGA
The DNA here is from genome assembly GCA_963682025.1 of Cordilura impudica. Taxonomy (NCBI): domain Eukaryota; kingdom Metazoa; phylum Arthropoda; class Insecta; order Diptera; family Scathophagidae; genus Cordilura; species Cordilura impudica. The sequence continues at coordinate 203,006,243 of OY821517.1, read as the reverse complement.
TAGATTTAAGTGAAGATCGGGAAGCAGCTCTATATGGGGCCTATGACTAAGAGTTGTCCCATAGAGATAATTTTTGGACTACTGATTAATGGATGTAAAAAACACATACAAACCCAATTTGAATAAGATTTATACGATAATTTGTATCTTATGGCAATTTAAGTCGATTTCATAGGGGTCACTTGTATGGGGGCTAGGCTGAACATGGACCGATTCTCACCAATTTCAATAGCGTTCATCCCATGACCGATTAAAGCTCACATACCAAATTTCGTCAAAATATATTCATATTTGCGACCTGCAGTTTGATTACAAGCTTTACATGGACACACAGACGGACGGACGGACATCGTTAAATCGAATCAGATAGTGATTTTGATTCGATCGGTATAATTAAAGATGGGTGTAGGTCAAATATTTTTGGTTGTTACAAACAGCAGCACAAAGTCATTATACCCAAACCACATAGTGGTATAGGGTATAAAAATCTTAACAACAGTACTAACACATATACCACAAGACAATTACTTCAACATTAGCGGGAAGATCGAAAAAGAAAAAACAAAACACCGAAGAAAAAACAAATCACCGAAGAAAAAACATGTAAAGTATACCCTACTCGGCAAACAAGGTGAGTTTATCATTTTGTATCGTACAAAAAATTTTCAAAACGCAAAATATTAATTTTTTACACATTACACATAAAAATAAACTCAGTTTGTAATAAAAAATCTGTTTCGTAATACCCACCCACCCATTTCGTAGATTATCGATCAGTTTTTTGTGATTTTGTTTGATAAAACAACACTGCTGTTTTATTTTGATTAGCGCATAGGATATTGTGCAAAAAAGACCCTGTTGGAAATTTATATCTTGGTAAAAAATAAACAAATGTTGTATTTTTGAAAATATAAACTTATCTATTTGATAAATACCTTGTATTCACCAAACCCTTTTCACGCTATTTAAATATGTCTCAATTGAAGAACATGACTGCCACTTTACTGCGTTTCATCCATATGGATTTAGAAAACTTTGACGAAGAATGTCGAATTTCTGCCGCAAGTAACCCACCTTTGTCCGAAGTAGAATTTCAAAAACGAGAGCTAGAGGAGTTGTGGAAGAGAATTAAGGCAAAATATGAGGGCATTCGTGAATCTCCATTCATGGAAAAACAATCGGAAACTATAAATATGGAAGAAGTAACCGAAGAATTTAAAAAAGCTAGGAACACTTACCGAATGAGGGTCATCTCAATTGATGAATCCATCAAAACGCTTACAAAAAATACCGATAAAAAAAGTTTTTCTCCCAATTCTGCTCCTACACAACAAACTGGATCACTTTTTAGTATCCCGCCTTGCGATATGCAAATATTTAACGGAGATTACAGGTTCTGGGCTTCATTTAGGGACCATTTCAATGCAATGTATGGTAATGCCAGATTGAGTGGAGTTCAAAAACTTTTTTATTTAAAACAAAAAACCCGTGGGGAACCCAGAGAGATAGTTGACAATGCTCCATTGACAGACGAAGGTTTCGTTATTGCCTGTACATAACTCGTCTCTCAATATGAAAATGAGCGGATGCAAATTAACGCGCAGCTCAAGACCCTTTTTAACCTACCATTAGTCAAAGTTACCCAGAGAAACTTTAGAAGATTTTGAAAAATCTTTAAACGATAGTTCGAAAATACCCTCTTGGAACTATTTAGACACATTTTTAACAAATAAATACAAAGGTCTTGAATCCGTGAATGATATCGAGAATTCAAGTCAAAACCCAAACGGTAAACCAAAATATTTTTCCGAAAATAGGAATCTTAATGATAAAAGAGGCAATTCATTTTTTAATACTACCCAAGAACAGAAGACACGTTCAAAGAAAAACCACTTATATGAACAGAGACCCTCAAGTTCAAATAACCCCCAACCCGGAAAGCCAGATGGATCAATTTGTAGATTAGATTATGTAATGGCAACCACACCCTACAAAAATGCACATCATTCGCCTCAATGGGAGTGAATGAAAGAAATGACTTTGTTAAAAAGAACGGATTTTGTTTAAATTGCCTTGCAATTGCACACACCATTAAAGAATGTCGTAGTTCCTTCACTTGTAGACATTGTGGAGGCCGACATAATACCCTTTTGCGCAAACCCGCATCTAACACAAATACTCAATTAGACCAAGAAGCACCCACTACTTCAAAGTATGCAGCTCAGACATTTTCAGCCATAACGAAATCTAACATAACATTGGATGACCAAAAAAAGTTACTTGGAACTGCGGTTTTGAATGTTGAGTTAAGTGGATCGCATTTTCCGGCTAGAGCATTAATAGACCCTGGCTTAGATTTCTCGTTTATTTCTGAAAAACTAAGACGTAAATTGCGGTTACCAACTACGCCAATAGTTGCTGAAATTTCAGGTTTAAATGAGGTCGTATCGGCGCGTTCGAACAAATTATGTGAAATCTTACTTCGGTCAAATACCAGAAAAAAATTCAGTTTGAAAATTGTAGTTAAAACTCTAACGAGATTATTACCCACTCAAAGTAATAACCCGATTATTATTGAAAAGCTGGACAATATTGAATTAGCTGACCCTGAATTTTATAGAAGTAGACCCGTTGATTTCATAATTGGCAGCGACTTTTACCCTCAGATTTTAAAAGCTGATGTTAAGAAAGATTTCCTTGACACGTTGATTGCTCAAGATACCGAATTTGGTTGGATCTTGACAGGACCAGTAGAAGAAACCCATAAACCCAGAAATATTGTATCGTATTTCAGCTCAGTAACTCTTGATAAGTGTCTGACAAAATTTTGGGAAGTCGAGGAAATCCCAAGAGTAACATTTAAAACAGTGGAAGACTCCTTTTGTGAGAAGCATTACAAAACTACTACCCTTTGTTTACCCAACGGGGTAAAGAAGAACTTGATGAAGAACCCAGATTTAAAACGGGACTATGATAACGCTCTTCAAGAATATGTTGATATGGCACACATGAAATCTATACCCTATAACCGTAATGTTTCCTCAAGTGATCATTATTATTTACCCCATCAATCTGTTGTGAAACCCGATCGTGTCACGACAAAAATACGTGTTCTTTTTAATGCTTCGAGCAAAACTTCAAACGGCAACAGCTTAAATGATACTTTATATACTGGTCCAACCCTACAACAAGATTTAGTTGTGGTAATGCTAAAATGGCGCCTTTATAAGATTGTGTTTAATGCCGATATTACAAAGATGTATAGGCAAATGTCATTGAACCCTACACACACACCCTTTCAAAGAATTCTATTTCGAAAAAGCGTCAATGAACCCATAAGGGACTATGAACTACAAACTGTTACGTTCGGGGTAAATTGCGCGCCTTATTTAGCAATTCGTACCCTTCATCAGTTAGCTTCCGATGTACATACTACACACCCAGTAGCTTCTGACATTTTAAGAAACCATATGTACGTAGATAACGTATTAGCTGGTGCATATACCCTGGAAGATGCTAGAAAAGCTCAAGGTGAACTGATTAAGAAAATGGATTTCGAACACTAATGACTTGTTAACCCACCTACCCAAAGACCACTTACTCAACTTTGATTTACTTACCCTTCCAGAGTCGGGCGATGCCAAAACTCTTGGAATTCGCTGGAACGCGAAAGAGGATTTATTTTTATTTAATGTACCTAAGATCGAGAGAAAATCAGGTTATACGAAACGTAAAGTTTTATCGCATATTGCGCGCCTATTTGACCCAGCTGGTTGGCTATCGCCTGTTGGTATATCAGCCAAAATCATTATGCAACAAATATGGCAGGATTCAACAGACTGGGATGAATGTCTGAAGCCACTTACCCTTATAAGGTGGCAGAAATTTTTGCAATTTTATGATAGCATTTACAATATTAGAATTCCTAGATGGATTCAATATTTACCATCAAGTAAACTTGAATTTCACGGGTTTTCAGATGCTTCAGAGAAAGCTTACTCTGCAGTTTTATATGCAAGAGTAGTACCCATAGACGGACCATGCACCGTAACCCTCCTCGTTGCTAAAACAAGAGTAGCACCAATAAAAATTTTGTCAGTACCCAAGTTAGAGCTGTGCGGGGCTGTATTGTTAGCTAATATGACACATAATTTACTCACACAACTTTATATACCCTTAGAGCATATGTATTTTTGGACAGATTCCTCGATTGTTCTGGCTTGGTTAAATAAACACCCTGCAACATGGAATACCTTCGTGGCAAACCGTATTGCTACTATCTCTGAAACGGTAGGTGTAAAGAATTGGAACCATGTTGTTTCACACGATAACCCTGCAGATGTTGCCAGCCGTGGATGTAATGCAGAAGAGTTGAGAGAGGATTCCTTATGGTGGAACGGACCTAACTGGTTATAACAATCTTCATCCCAATGGCCAATAACAACCCAATTATTTGTAACTCAAGCTGAGGCAAGAACTATAAAAACGTTTTCTAATACTGTAGATACCCACCCAGACATTCTGGATTGATTTTCTAAATGGTCTAGAGCTCTTCGAGTCTTAGCATACGTCTATCGGTTCTGTCATCGCACTTCACCCATTTGTACACCTAAAATTCTACATAAGAATGTTGAATTGGAGGCCAAGGAGATAAAATTAGTTAAAGATAGACTTGTGATTTTGTGTCAGACGCAATATTTTAAGGAAGAGTATGATTGCCTGAGAGCAAAAAAACCTTTACCCAAAAAGAGTACCCTAATAACGCTAACACCCTACTTAGATTCTAAGGGCATATTACTAGCGAATGGTCGTTTGGCGAACTCCAAAAGCCTAACTTATGATGAAAGGCACCCAATTTTAATACCCTATGAGAGTCGATTTGCTAAATTGTTAGTAGATCATGTTCATGCAATAACCCTACATGGAGTAAATCAAGCAATGTTAAGAGTAATTCGCTCTGGGGTTTGCATTCCAAAACTTAAAAACTTAATACGTTCAGTTGTCAACCAATGTTCTCCATGTACTAGATACAAAAAGATTCAAGCCACCCAGTTGATGGCAGCTTTACCTCCAGAACGTATCCAGAGATATCGCGACCCTTTTGTAATGTTGGAGTGGATTTCGCTGGACCGTTGGAAGTAAAAAATTACTTTGGCCGAGCTTGTAATATCACAAATGGGTACGTCTGTGTGTTTGTTTGCTTTGCAACGAAGGCAATACACTTGGAACCCACGTCTGACTGGTCTACCCAATCGTTTATGGCTGCTTTCGCCAGATTTTTTTCGAGGCGGGGATGCCCTGCCGCCATTTATTCAGACAACGGAACTAACTTCGTAGGAGCTAGTCAGTTGATCAAGAAAGAGCGGCAGGAATTTTTCAAAAGCCTTCGAGGCTCTGTAGTATCGACCAATAGTTTCCAAAGCTTGACGTGGCACTTCATTCCGCCAGGGGAACCACACATGGGACGCTTATGGGAGGCCGGAGTTAAGAGTTTCAAGTCACACTTCAAAAAGACCACAACGCAGCGATACACATTTGAGGAGCTGTCTACCCTACTAACTCGAATTGAGGGCTGCTTAAACTCTAGACCATTAAGCCCGCCAAGTGAAAACACTGAAGATTTAAACCCTTTAACCCCTGGTCATTTTCTAATAGGGGCTCCTCTTCTAACCCCAGCTGAACCCGATTTAAGCGAAGGAAACATCAACCTGGCAAACAGATGGCAGAAACTTAAGATACAACACCATTATTTTTGCAGAAGATGGAAGGATGAGTACCTAAAAGAGCTACACAAGAGGTACAAAACCCTCAACGACAAATTGAAATTGATGACATGGTCGTTATCAGACAAGATAACCTACCTCCAAATGAATGGTCGCTAGGACGAGTAACTAAAGTTTACCCAGGTTCGGATGGCAAAAACCGTGTCGTGGAACTTCGAACATCAGCTGGTGTTTTGACACGCCCTCTGACCAAAGTCGTGGTCTTACCCGCTAACTAAATTATTTATATTCCCACACCATTAACCCTTAACATTAGTCACTAACTCATTCATTTCATTCATTCATACACTCAACCTTTATTATTTTTTTCCACAGAAAATGGCCCCCAGAAAGACTCGTACCAGCAACGATAACCATCGGGAGTCTCGTTTTAAAACGAGTCAAAGTGCTGGACGCCACTTGGATAACAGGGAAACTAGACGTCAACCCCACGCTGAACGCAACCACAACCGCTCATCCAACTCAACCTCGTTACGTCGGATGCGGTATCTGTAACGCAGACCATAAAATTGTAACCTGCAGGAAATTTGTGAACCTGAACTTAAAAAGAAAATACGAAACGGTTTTGAAGCTTCACTATTGCCATAACTGCCTGGCAAGAAACCACTTGGTGTATCAATGCACCAACAAGGAGCGTTGCCGCATATGTCGCGCAAAACATCACACAAGTTTACACGGACACAAAAACGTTCTGAAGTGTATAGTTTCCGAACGTCCATCGTCAACCACGCGACGTACGACCACTCCGGCCATAGCACCGTCGGTTCAAGCCAACTCGCAGTCGTCCTCGTCTACATTCGCCCCAATAACTAAAACACTGGTACCAACAGCCGTGGTGCAATTAATATCCCAGAACGGTACTCGCTATCCTCGAGTCGTACTAAATCCGAGCCTTACAACATCTCGAATTGCTAGCTCTCTCGTCAGAGATCTTGAATTGGCAACATTTAAGATAGACTCAAGGGTATATTCTAAGGTTGTTATCGCAGCAAACACCTCATCTTCGGAACTGTTCGAGATTTGTATGATCGTCACCGACGAGTTACCCAAAAGCCTGTACAATACTCCCTTTAATGAAAATATTAAAGAGAAGTTCAGCCGCATATCTCTCGCTGATCCAGATTTTTTTTCTAATTGCCCGGTTGTTTTGGAAATTGGTGGTGACCTCTACACCACTGTATTAAGGTCCAACACAATCCATATAGAAGGCTCATCACTCATCGCTCAAGATTCGGCTTTGGGATGGTTCATAATGGGCTCGTTCTCCCGTTAACATACCCTACACTACCAAGTATTTTTAAACCCACATACCCAATTAATTTACATACGAATTTGCCACAACCCACTAAAATGCATTCTCACTCTTTATTTTTTACAGGATGTCAAGGCCGGGAGAATGTTTATGCCAATGAACACAAATTAACAACACTGGTTGTTACAACAATGCCCCCAACAGTTTCTTTTGTCATCGATGTACATATACATATAACCAACATAAAGGTCAGTGTGTTTTCAGAAGCGACAAGCATAGCAACCAAAAATTCTTGCTCCAACAACGCTACAACCCAACTTAAAACTAAACTTATAAAATAAATACAAAAAGTGAAACCCAAAGGTGCAACAACTACGTTCAATATAAATACTAAAAATATTAAAGATTTGCGTAAATACATGTAACTCGTCTGAACTCCCTCGGAGTTATATTTAGTTTATAAATAGTCAAATATCTAACCCAAATAGGTTATATATAATTAGTATATAATAAATACATTTATAAAGTATTGAAATATAACGTTTAATTTTTTATTTACTAACGTTCCCTTTTCAAACGGTCGATTACCTCTATTCATTTGTATCTCCCTCTAACCCGTTTAAACACATACTTATTTCAAAATTGGATACCACTACAACACAAGAATGGTCAAAATACACAAAATCGAACATCGATTTTTCAACAATAGAGGATTTATGCAATTTCTAGACAACACGTGAATTGCTTTGGAATCGACAACTTCAAGTCAAAAATCTAAGCAAGAAAATAAAGCAGACAAATCTTATCAAACAATAGTTGAAACAAAAAATTGCATAAAATGTAATGATTTTTTAAATTCGAATACACAATCGCGAAGAAAATTTGTAAGTAAAAATAGAATTTGTTTTAATTGTTTAAAAAAATTGCAAATTATGTAAAAGATATCACCATACTCTTTTACATGATGAGTGTGACCAAATACGAAACAACACCACAGCAAATGTTAGCTTTAATGCGGTAAAAGAAATATATACCCTTTTACCTACAGCTTTGTGTCATGTTCGTAATTGCTTTGGGGAACAACAACAATAACGTATATTGCTCGATAGTTCATCAGAAAAAACGATAATCTCTGAGAAATGTGTGCATCGTTTAAGTCTTCGTCGAACACATACAAGGGTGCCGATTAATGGCTTAGATAACACTTCTACTGGAATATCTCATGGTTGTGTCTCTCTTCATATAACATCAAAAATAAATGAAAACGAATCGTTCGAAATTGGTGCTCTTATTATGCCAACAATATCTTCGCTTCTACCATCACACTCTTCATTTTTGTCATTGGATCTAGCTGACCCATTGTTTTATATTCCCTCTTCAATCGATATATTTTTGGGTAATGACAAGTTTTTCGAAATTTTAAAAGGTAAGAAAATCATAGGTAAAGATAAACTAAATGCGTTTCAAACACCATTGGGGGGGGGGGGAGTTAGTGGGAGGTGATCTTACAAAATCATTAGATAATCAACCAGTATCTATATTTTTCAACAACATGGACGTGGATAAAGCTTTGACACATTTTTGGGAAACTGAAGAGGTACTACCCCCACCACCACCAACAGATGATGAAAAGGGCGCCGAGGATTTAGTGTTGAACTACCATTTAAATCTAAAAATAATGATTTTGGTTATTCACTTAGTCTTGCACTTAAGCGATTTAAAGCAACAGAACATAGACTACCTTATAACCAAGAACTTAAAACCCAATATTCACAATTTATTAATGAGTATATTTCATTAGGTCACATGGAAAAGGTGCCTGAGTGTGAAGTAAACAAAGTTTCTGAAGTGTTATTATTTGCTACACCATCCAGTATTTAAAGCGGACCGCACAACAACCCGTTTAAGAGTCGTCTTCGATGCTTCGGCAAAACATGGAAGAAATCCATCACTAAATGAGACCCTATTTATAGGTTCATCTTTATTGCCATTCTTGTACGATTTCGTCATCATCGATACATAATATCAGGAGACATTAAGAAAATCTATCGAATGATTTGGGTTCATGCTAATTATCATGACTTAAAACGCATTTTATGGCGTTCATCAGAATATCAGCCTACAGCACATTACAGACTTAAAACTGTCACGTATGGCATAGCTTGCGCCCCCTTTCTTGCTGTAAGAGTATTGGAAGAACTTGCAAAGCAATCTCAAAGCAAACATCCCAAAGCTGCAAAAGTCATACATAATGATTTTTATACGGATGATGTCATAACTGGCGCAGAAACTAAAGATGATCTTTTGGATATTCATAAAGAACTTATTTATGCTTTAAAAACAGCTGGAATGAATTTGCGAAAGTGGAGTAGTAACTGCAAAGATATTTTATTCGCTATTCCTGAACATTTAAGAGAAATCAATCCCCTTACATTTGAAGAATCGAGATCGCGTAAATTACTTGGTCTGAAATGGAACCCCAAAAATGATAATTTTGAATTCTGCATATCGCCATCAACAACCACCGTAACTCTATTTAAAAAAAATAAGAGAGAGAAGTAAACAAATTTTTTCAAGTTTACGCTTCGACATTTTAAAAATGAGATTGCAGTCAGATGTGAGAGCACAAAAGTTAATGGCGATGGATTCGACTAATTCGAACAATTTAGATAGGGGGGTTACCCTCCTATCCATTGGCGTAGATAGGGGAGGGCTGGGGTGGGCAAAGCCCACATCAGACTCGCTTTTGCCCACCCCAGACTTTTTCCCTTATTTTTTAATTGCTGTTTTTGTTTGGAATTTTTTTGCAAGTGTGTTGATATTTTTCAATAGCCGATATAATAATCCTTAACACATTTTTTTTACATAAGTTTTTACTTTGTACATTTTACGAAACTACTTCTCAGTATATACAACATAATAAGCATCATATTATGGTGATTGCCATTTATAAGAAAAGAAGAAGATAAAAAACAAAGTAAACGAAACAAATAAATTCTACCGGTCTTAATTCAAAATTTGCACATTTTTGGAAAATAACCTTCTTCAGTAAGTATTTATTATAATTTACTAACCAGTTTATGTTTGAAAACGTTTTATATTTTAGGAATGAAAAAATTTACTGACATTCGCTCTTTTTTTAAGCAAACAAAAATATGCAGTGTTAATGAAAATTCCGAAGAAAAAAATTTTAACGAAGAAGAAAGTGAACGTGAACGGGGAAGAATGTGAAATTTTAACAATAAATGACATAGCTGAAGAGGAAAGTGTGCCTTCTACAAATACGCAGACTGGAGATAATACTGGAACATCAAAAAGTTGTTTGGAAAAGCAATATACAATGATTTGTGATCACCAGAAACCGGGTCGCAGCAGCCAAAAGTAGCTTTTAGGAAGACCACCATTTAGGGTCAAACCAGATCCTTTTCTGCCATATTTTATGATGTTTACGATGGTTTGAATATAGAGTAAAAGCCCAAAAGGCATTTTGCTTTGTTTGCCGAAATTTTTGTATAGAAGAAGCTAGAGACCAAAACGAAACAATCTGTCATAACTGGATATGAAAATTGGAAAAAGCTAAGTGAGTCTTTAAAGAAACATAATCAATCTTCAAAACATATCCAGTGCCTTCAAGGCTATAAAATGTTCAAAAGCTCACTTACTGAAAACATACACTATAAAGTTTTACAGCACCATTCTAAACAAATCGATGAAAATCGTGTGTATCTCAAAAAAATTATACATATTATATTGCTTTTAGTGCGTCAAAGTCTTGCTCGAGGTCATAGAGAAGATTATATTTCAAGAAACAAAGGAAAGTGTTTAGAAATAGCAGAGCATTTTGCCAAATACGATCCTACTTTTAAACAAAATTTAAACAAACCAAAAAAATTATTGTAGTCCCACAATTCAAAACGAAATAATCAAAATTTGTGCAAATTTAGTAATTAATACTATAACGGAAAACGTAAAAGAATGTGGGTTTTATTCATTGATGGCGGACGAAGCAAGATGCTATAAAGAAGAACAATTATCAATAACAATGAGATTCGCTAAAAATTTGGAAGTCGAAGAAAGATTTCTTGGATTTGTAGATTGTTCGGTTCCCTGGAAACATTAATCGTGGAGTTTTTGGAATCTAAAAATTTAAAAAACATCCCAATAGTTGACCAATCCTACGACGGAGCAAACGTAATGTCTGGTTTTAAAAACGGTTTACAAGTTAAAATAGCCCACAGGCTAAACTTAGTTATTGTGGATTCGTGTTCACACATATCATCAGCACAAACATTATTTAATGCCATAGATTCCTTGTACATACACTTTTCTAAACCAGAAAATCATAATGATTTAAAAAGTATAAGCCAAGCTCTTCAAATTAAACAGTAAAAAATAAACAGTCTAAGCACAACTAGATGGAGTTGTAGATACGAAAATTGTAAATCAGTAATTAAAAATTACGCTGTAATTAAAAATGCTCTTGAAGAGGAAATAAACCAAGCCAGAGTCAAAAATTCGTTGTTAGTGTGTTCATTTTTAATTTTACTCTTAAAACGATAAACCTTTTGAACAAATTTTTTCAAACAGAAAATTCGACACTAGGACAAGCACATGATACAATTGCCGCTACCATTGGAATATTTAAAGATAGTCGTAATAAGTTCGATGAAATTTGGAGTGATATTGAAAATTTTTCAAAAGGAAATAATATATCATTGGAAGCAATACAAGTTTCCAAAAGAAAAAAGGAAACTATTAATAAAGATTTTTATATCGAATCAACTTTAGGTAAAAGCCAATTTTTGGATCTACCAGATGATATTTCTTCAGTTGATTTTTGGAAGGCAAATATATTGTCCAGTAATCGATAGCATACTTTCTAATATGGAAAACCGATTCCAAAACGTTCCGTTAGCAAAAGCTGTTAACGCTTTCATTAAATTAGATTTGGAAGGCCCTGACGAATTTATTATATATTACAAAAATGTTTTGCATATTGATTGCGATTCTATGAAGCAATAGTACTTAAGAATATGTTTAAAAACGTATCCAGCGAAAAACAATTAAACGTTGATATACTTAAATAAGCCTTCCTATTAGTTCTGCTAGTTGTGAACGAAGTTTCTCAGCGATGCGTAGAATAAAAACATGGTTACGAAGTGCAATGCTTCAGGAACGATTTTCAAATTTAGCTGTTTTAAATATTGAGAATGAAATGGTTAAATATAAAATAAATTCAGAACAGGTATTAAATGTACTTTGTACAAAAATATAGAAAAATAACGTTTGAATAACTTTCTGAATTATAAACTGATTTTAATATAATTATTTTTAATATATTTTTAACTTGCGAATAGTAGTAACCTTTAATGTTTTAAGTACTTTTTTTTGTTATATTCATTGTTTTTCTGACCTTATTTGTTTTAAAAACTGGTTTATTATTTAATTTCGATGTTTTTTTTTTTTTACAAATTTCCTTAAAGGAATATTTTATGTTATCAAGCTGAATTTTTGTGATATAATTTTTAGTTTTGTTTAAACAAAAAATTATTTTTTTTAAATAAAAGTATTTTGCGTAGGAAGCAGGGGGGTGTCACTTGCCCACCCCAGAATAATGGTCTAGCTACGCTTATGCTCCTATCTCACATCACACTGCAACTGTGAAATCGTTGTGTACGAATTATCAACGAAAAATTGTTCGAATCCATCGCCATTAACTTTTGTGCTCACACATCTGACTGCAATCTCATTTTTAAAATGTTGTCGAAGCGTAAACTTGAAAAAATTTCTTTACTTCTCTCTCTTTTTTTTTAAATAGTTACCGAGTTTATTATACAGGCACATTTTTGTGGGAAAATGTTAACATTTATTATTAGTTTTATTTTAATAATAGTTAATAATATTTATGCTCTATAATTAACAAACTTGCGTTTTTATATGCGCATTTCAAGAAATAAATCATAATAATAGATTTAACAAGTTAAAACTTTAATTACAATTTTGCAGAATCCAGTAAATTTGCATTAAATTTATAACAGGGTAACATTAATCATCGTTAGTGGCAGCCAGTGACCACTGCGGAAAATGTGTGTGTATTAGTAAAAAAAATGTGAGTGTATTGAGTTTTTCGAACTTGCAGTGTGATGTGAGATAGGGGGGTAAGACAAGAATACTGGATATTGGGAGTTCGAAATCTTGCCAGGCGTGTAGTACACAAGTGTCATCGATGTTTTCTGGTTATCTAAAACAACTCAAACACAGTTTATGAGTGATTTGCCACTAGAGAGAGTACAGTTTAAACGTCCTTTCAGTAAAGTAGGTTTCGATTACGCAGGACCGTTCTATATTAAGGTTAAAATTGACAGAGTACCTAGAAAGGTAAAAGGTTATATCTCACTCTTGGTTTGCTTTATCACTAAAGCAATACATTTAGAGTTAGTCGGTGATCTCACTTCTGATTCATTTATTGGCGCCTTAGATCGCTTTATATCGGGACGTGGAAGGCCAATCGAAATATGGTCAGATAATGCCACAAACTTTGTTGGCACAAAGCGAAAACTGGAGGAAATGCAGCAAATTTATATCAATCAATATAAGGATTCCAAGGTGGCTGATCATTTTTCCCAAAACAGTATTTGTTGGCGATTCATATCTCCTTCATCGCCGCATTTCGGAGGTCTTTGGGAGAGTGGCGTTAAGTCCGTTAAAACACATCTGAAAAGAGTAATTGGAGAAACATCACTTTCATATGAACATTTTTATACACATTTGACCAAAATTGAGGCCCTTTTAAATTCAAGGCCATTGTATCCTAGTAATGATGGTGAAATAGATGGATTAATACCGGCCCATTTTTAATCGGTCAACCATATACAGTACGAGCAGAACCTAATGTCGATATTACCAAAAATATTAATCCATTGAAGCAGTGGGATAAGGTCAAACATATGTCACAGGGGTTTTGGAGGCGATGGCACAGTGAGTATTTAACAAGTCTTCAACAACGACAGAAGTGGCGAAATCCCAGAGAAAATATTAAGATAAATGACATCGTAGTTTTGAGAGAACCGAATATTCCACAGTCTCATTGGAAATTAGCTAATGAGATTAAGCTGCATCCGAGTAAAGATGAAAAGGTCAGAGTAGTTTCTATAAAAACATCAACTGGAGAGTATGTGCGGCCAATAGTTAAGTTAGCACTATTACCTTGTTCAGGAGAACTTCCGTCCATCAGCGAGGGGGAGAATGAATAATAATGTGAATACCCTTAATTTGTACTATCCGTTATGTATTATTACATAAATTTAATTATTCTCAAAAACCAGTTGTATTTCTATAATTTGCTTTCATACTCCTTTCTTTGTATCATTACACTTTTTTATTGTAATAGACTATTGAGAGTCATAATTATAACTGCACATAACTTCAATTTTGTGAACAACCATAAATACTGTATTTATTTAAGTCAACGAGTCAGTCATATTTTGCTTTATGAATAAATAATTGAATACAAAAATTGCAACTGGTATTTTATTAAAATATACAGTCCACGAGGTTAAGTTAAAACCAGTAAGAGAGGCACAACCATACCACACCATTGAAAATTTTAGACTTCAGAGGGCATCAACAACTGCAATGCAACGATCACTGTTCTACAAAGGATTACAACTATACAACACATTGCCAAACAACATAAAAACGGAACATAATATAAATGAATTTAATAACAAGTAAGAGTGTTAAATTCGGCTGTGCCGAATCTTTGATACCCTCCACCTCGGTTTGAGTCTTGATAATAAATGTAAATGAAAAAGTAAACAATTTGTTAAACTTAATACCAAATTATTTCAGCAAATTCTTTGGGTTGGTTTTCGTCTTTTCATCGTGGTTGCTGATCGGCATGCATTTAGGTTATATACCTATATGCATGCGTTTCCGGTCATATGACATAACTTCTCGTTTAATTTAGTTTTTGCTAATTAAGTAGCTCGCCCTAACCTCCATTGCAAAGGTAATGGTTGTGTAGGGTGGCTATATGCATTAAATCGTGCTAATTGGAGATGGCTGTATAGTTTCTTTTAACTGGCCAAATATTTCTTCATTGCGGCCATATAGGTCGGATGGAGTAACAAAATAATAACCAAAAAAACTCTCTCAATTTTTTTATTAAAATATTGCCATATTTGGAAAACATAGAGAATAAATTTATAATAATAAATATTCAAATTAGGGATGCCAAACGCAAAAAACCAGATGTCCCAAACATTTAAAATAAAATAATTTGTTCTCTTTATTTTCTGAAAAACTTCAAATTTTCATCCAAAAAAATTGTGAAAATTTATATATAAAAACAAGTGAGAAAATTATAGTCGGTCTAGACCTACTATACGATACCCTATACCATGCGTTTAGAAACCCTATCTCTTAGGCTCAACTAACTGGACATTGAAAATAAGCAAAAACCAAATTTGAGTGGGATTTTTATTAATTTTTTTGGCTGCAGATATGAAAAAGTTCATATCGGATGCTATATCTATAAAGGGACTAGGTCCAAAAATGGACCGATCCTGATCATGTTTGATAAAGTCTCTTGTATTTTGCAAAAATATGTACAAACAAAATTTGAGAAGAATCAGTGCAATATTTTTGTTTTTTAATAGATTTAAGTGAAGATCGGGAAGCAGCTCTATATGGGGTCAAAGGGCTCATTTTTGGACTACTCATTAGTGGATGTAATGAACGCATACAAACCCAATTTGAGTAAGATCTATATGACAATTTGGATCTTATGGCAATTTATGTCGATTTCATAGGGTAATTTGTATGGGGGCTAGGTCTGAACATGGACCGATTCTCACCAATTTCAATAGCGTTCATCCCATGGCCGATAAAAGCTTATATACCAAATTTCGTCAAAATGTATTCATATTTGCGACCTGCAGTTTGATTACAAGCTTTACATGGACACACAGACGGACGGACGGACGGACGGACGGACGGACGGACGGACATTGTTAAATCAACTCAGAAAGTGATTCTGATTCGATCGGTATAATTAAAGATGGGTCTAGGTCAAATATTTTTGGTTGTTACAAACAGCACCACAAAGCCATTATACCCAAACCACATAGTGGTATAGGGTATAAAAATAACATTCTCATCAAATTGCGTTTATTTATGTAACAGTTTTTATGTTCGCAATTCTTAAATATCATTTGACGTTTTCTAAAATTCATTGAATTTAAATTAATGTTTTCTGTAGTGTGATTCTGTAAATTTCAACGATCCGACAATCGCAAAATATATCGACAGCTATTGTTGTTTGCACTAAGGATTAAGTGATTCACTAAGTACATACATCTTAACGACAGTCGACAAATCTATTTTTCTATTTATTTAAATTGTAAACGAGTGGCATCTCTGTCAAAATAAGCGAAAAACACAAAGAAGAATAGAAAAAAACAAATTACTTCGTGTTTGACAGGATGATTTTATGTTTATGTTTAATATCTCTATTTTTATACCCTATACCACTATGTGGTTTGGGTATAATGACTTTGTGCTGCTGTTTGTAACTACCAAAAATATTTGACCTAGACCCATCTTTAATTATACCGGTCGAATCAGAATCACTATCTGATTCGATTTAACGATGTCCGTCCGTCCGTCCGACCGTCCGTCTGTGTGTCCATGTAAAGCTTGTAATCAAACTGCAGGTCGCAAATATGAATATATTTTGATGAAATTTGGTATATAAGCTTTTATCGACCATGGGATGAACGCTATTGAAATTGGTGAGAATCGGTTCATGTTCAGACCTAGCCCCCATACAAATGACCCCTATGAAATCGACTTAAATTGCCATAAGATCCAAATTATCATATAAATCTTAGTCAAATTGGGCTTGTATGTGTTTATTACATCCATTAATCAGTAGTCCAAAAATGATCCCTATGGGACAACTCTTAGTCATAGGCCCCATATAGAGCTGCTTCCCGATCTTCACTTAAATCTATCAAAAAACAAAAATATTGCTCTGATTCTTCTAAAATTTTGTTTGTATATATTTTTGCAAAATACAAGAGACCTTACCAAACATGGTCAGGATCGGTCCATTTTTGGGCCTGGTCCCCATATAGATATAGCATCCGATATGAACTTTTTCATATCTGAAGACAAAAAAATTTATAAAAATCCCATTCAAATTTGGTTTAGCTTAATTTCTATGTCCAGTTAGTTGGGCCTATGGGGTAGGGTCTCTAAACGCATGGTATAGGGTATCCTATAGTCGGTCTAGACCGACTATAATTTTCTTACTTGTTTTACTAATATTTCTGTGTATTTATTTGAAAATGAAATAATGGATTGAATATGCTATTTAATTTTTTTATTTATATAAAAAAGTTTTTTAATTAAAGCAAAATATTTTCACTATTTTATGATTTTTATTTATGTATGACGACATTTCAACCTAAAAATTTAAGTTTTTATCGATTGAATAAACAACACAAAAATGGTTGTCGTTTAGACACCAACAACAACAGCTGACTTTAACAATAGCGAATATCGTTTAAAAATTTTACTGATAATTTTGCAATTTTCTTTTTTTTTAACGATTCGACTATCGTTAAAAGAAGTTACTGAATCGCGAATTTCAATTTGCGTTTAACGAATAAAATTTATATATTAAAGATGCAATTGATGTCTTCTAAATTTAAAATTATAATTTCCGACGTTTTGATATGATTTTCTGAAATTCAATTAATTGTAATTTATAATTGGAAATTTTTAATTCCAGTTTTTAGAATTGATATTTTCTTAAATTTGAATGGAAAATTTAAAAAGTGCAATTTTGTATTTATGTGCATAATAATGCTTTAGTAATTATAAACAATTTTTAAAAATTAGATGTAATCGCAATCAAATATTTTGTAGGTAAAGCAGAATAATAATTCTATATAACTATGTAGAACTGTTTTGAAAGCAAAAAACTCATTGATGAACTCGGTAACTCTATTTTGTAAAGACAACAAAAAGTTAATATGCCAAACTTATGTTCATATTTGTAAAAGAATAATGAAATTACGTATGAAATAAAAGACCAGCCCGTGTATACTCTTAACATTGTTCTGTATGATATCCAGTTGAAAATATTAACATTCATGTTAAAATAGAAATAACTATTGCAAAGCTAATTAGAACAAACAAAAATTGTGGCGCCATCTACTGTGGCATAGTCACGCTGAGCAAAATGAAGTGACACTCTGTTAATGCAAAAGAAATGTATTTTCCCCACAACAAAATATTGCAGAATTTTATGTAAATAAAATAATATACGAATTATTTCTAACATGCAGTTGTTATGGATATATGTACATATATAATATATGAATATTATTTGTATTATTTAATATGTTTATATAAATTTATAAATAAATTTATACATAAATTTTTTTTTGCTATATTTACATTATTTTTTTTTTTTATTAACAACTAGGTATTTTAGCATTATTTGCTTAAGATGTTGGTGAATTTTTACTCCCTTTATATTAACTCGTAGTGTCTGCTTGTCGAAAAAATTTTGGATCGATTTTAACCAATTTCTCGTGAGCCATTCGGTCTGAAATTTTGCAAGCAGGCTCGTGGTAATAACAGAAATGATCTAACAAATTTTTAGAGTGATGCCAAAACAATGGAAACTTTTAAATTTTTCTACCAGAGTTAATAAAAAAATTTACAAAGGGTTAGTTTTTATTATATGACAGCTATGACAACAACACAACATTTAGAATAACAACAAGAACAATATAGAAACATCATATTTTTCATTTTTTTTTTACTTTTTCAGAGATTTCCCTGGACCTGTTCCACCGATTTTAATGATTTTTGAAATAGAAATCTTCCCATGAATTTGGTGAATCATTCTCGCTAAAAATGATCACTGTAGCTGCACTATTCAGGGCGTGATCGTGACAAGAACAACATAGAAAATTATATTTTTTCAAGACTTTTTTTAGTTCTTCATTCAAATCTCGGGCCCTAATCGACCGATTTGGACGATTTTAAATAGCAAACTTTTCAGGATGTTAATGAATCATTTTTTATGTCAACGAGCAGGCTATCTGCCCGATTGATGCCGTCATCGTGATTTCCACAGACGGACAGACGGACATCGCTATATCAACTCCGGTTGTTATAAGGATCACAAATATATATATTTTATGGGGTCCAAAATTTTTTTTCTAATTATTACAAACGGAATGACAAATTTATATATACCCTCTGCACACTGGAGTGGAGGGTATAAAAATATTGTATGCTTTGTGAAAAATAATCATTTATAATCATATCATATATAATCATAAAAGTATTTTAAATACTAATAAAGAATAATAATAATAACCGGTCCGATTAAGAATACAGTATAGTTATGAATTTTTGATATATATACTTTCTTCTTCTCTACCACGCACCATTGAAACAAAATTAAAATTTGCATATTAATTACATATTTATTGCAATATGTCTGAAAAATGACTTCAAATCTAACAATAATAATAATAGTAACGCCAAATTAATCTTAATTTCCGTAACAGCTACTGTTTCATATGTTTTTAGTTCAATCTGAAAAGGAACTACTTTGATAAAAACAGAGATTTCTTTCTGTATCCACCTTCATCAAAAGAAAATCTATTTATCGTTTTTTTTTATTATTAAATTTACTAATTTTTTGCCAATTTTTGATTATTTTACTACTTGGTAGTGATCTTCTTACTATACTTGAACAAATGAAAATCTTGTTAAAAAGAACTTTAAACAAGTAAGAAAATTATAGTCGGTCTAGACCGACTATACGATACCCTATACCATGCGTTTAGAAACCCTATCTCTTAGGCCCAACTAACTGGACATTGAAAATAAGCGTAAACCAAATTTGAGTGGGATTTTTATTAATTTTTTTGGCTGCAGATATGAAAAAGTTCATATCGGATGCTATATCTATAAAGGGACTAGGTCCAAAAATGGACCGATCTTGACAATATTTGGTAAAGTCACTTTTATTTTGAAAAAATATATACAAACCAAATTTGAGAAAAATCTGTGCAATATTTTTGTTTTTTGATAGATTTAAGTGAAGATCGGGAAGCAGCTCTATATGGGGTCAAAGGGATCATTTTTGGACTACTCATTAGTGGATGTAATGAACGCATACAAACCCAATTTGAGTAAGATCTATATGACAATTTGGATCTTATGGCAATTTATGTCGATTTCATATGGGTAATTTGTATGGGGGCTAGGTCTGAACATGGACCGATTCTCACCAATTTCAATAGCGTTCATCCCATGGCCGATAAAAGCTTATATACCAAATTTCGTCAAAATATATTCATATTTGCGACCTGCAGTTTGATTACAAGCTTTACATGGACACACAGACGGACGGACGGACGGACGGACGGACGGACGGACGGACGGACGGACATTGTTAAATCAACTCAGAAAGTGATTCTGATTCGATCGGTATAATTAAAGATGGGTCTAGGTCAAATATTTTTGGTTGTTACAAACAGCAGCACAAAGTCATTATACCCAAACCACATAGTGGTATAGGGTATAAAAATTTAAAAAGGGGAACTTCGATCCTACATCGAGCTCAGAAGTTGTGGTTTGATTGTGCGCCCGCAAAATTACCTAGATTTATTTTATTAAGACTCCCAAAATAATTTAACTATATCGATAACCGATAAACTTTAAAAAAAATTTTTTGTAGTTTTCAATTTTTTTTCTATTTTTAATTTTTAAAAGAGATTCAATAATTATTCAATTCTACATCAAAATAAAAAAATTAAAATATGTCTTTAGACTAACGATAACGAGATTTTCATGAATATTAAAATAACTGTATCGTTTATATTAATTTTTTTTAGTTCAAAAACATCGTTGATAAGTAAAATTGATGACTGGAAATGAAAGCAGCAGTCAATATCTGTCCAACGACGACTTGAAATAAAAAATCAAGCGAGAAACTTATGGTCGATCTAGACCGATTATACGATACCCTAACCATGAGTTTCGAGAAAAGGTCTTAGATCCAACTTTTCTGGGGTCACAACAAAGTAAGTATAAACCAATGAATGGCATTGTTATTATCTTGTGGCCTACATATATGAAAAAATTCATACCGGATGTTATTTTTATAGGGGGACTAGGTCAGAACATGGACCGATCATGACCATATTTATTTTTGAAGTTCTGATTAATGGGTATAATAAAACATATACAGTAAATTTTATCGAGATTTTTATGATGACCTTTATTTCATAGCTATCTGTTTTCACAAATTTTAATAGCGATTGTGCTCTGGCCAATAAAGCTTATGTTTAAACACAAATACTTAATTTTGTATATATTCTTCAATTTATAACATTTTTAACCCTTTTTGGTTAAAATCTATTTAACTCCACTTTTTAACCTCTTTGTTAGGAGTTTTTACACAAATTCTAACTAGTAAAACCGTTAACGGTACCTGTAAACATTGTTTGTCACCATCTTACATCCTTAGCTAATATAGTTTGCCCAGTCTCTTTTTTGACATTGATACGAAACCCTGCGATATGTGGCTGCGACATCTTCGTATTTAAATCTATATATAACTTTTGTACAAAAGGTAACATTTAAATAAAATATTATTTGAGAATCTTTTTCTCAATTATTAATAAATTGAAATTTTGTCTTTTTATTTATACTAGCAGATTCAAGCCCTCGAAATTCGAGTGCAAATTCTAGGAAATTTTATTTTTTCATTGAATAAAGACCCTAAAGGTATGCTAATCAATTATAGCCAATTTGCAAATCAACACAAAAAACAAACTCATTTTTATTACAAACACATTAACAAATTTAATAAACACACACATAGCATTGTATAATTTTATGTATGTGTATGTATAGTATGTGTTAAAATATACGTTTGGTCAAAATCGGGATAAAACGGTAGAACAAAACATCGTTCACAAGAAATCGCCTAGCCTATTAATATTATAGATATTTTTGCATTGACGGCAAACAGCTTATATACCAAATTTTATCAAAATAAAAAAAAATTTTATCAAAGTTTATAGACACACAGACGGACGAACGACTGGACAGACATCGCAAATCGAGTTAGAATGACTCGGAATCTGCACAAACTGATTATACCCTGAGTCGTAGACTTTTGTTGCTTACGGCATCAATTTATCAAAAAAAACAACAAAGTTACATATAGTTTATTTCTAAATTTTCTTACCCCA
Organism: Cordilura impudica; assembly: GCA_963682025.1. Taxonomy (NCBI): domain Eukaryota; kingdom Metazoa; phylum Arthropoda; class Insecta; order Diptera; family Scathophagidae; genus Cordilura; species Cordilura impudica. The sequence goes on along the minus strand of OY821517.1, from coordinate 202,983,912 downwards.
TCCAAATATTCGCTGTAGACCGTAAAACCGCCAACATTATCATTTTTACTACAATCGACTACCATAGAAGCTTCTCGCTTGTTTGAAATTTCCTGCAGGGGCAGATCATTTGTTATAGTACTTTTACTGTCATTTTGCATAAAATCGACGGTCCTTTCCACCAAACCTATGTATTTAAGATCCTTTTCATTTTCAGCTACTGAAAAACTATTTATGTTTGTTTTCGTATGATCGTCAGCACCCGCAACTCGATACTTGAGTTCTCTTTCGAAGATTGTTATATCGACACTATTCTCAATATTATATTTCTTATATGAAATAGTACTCAGTACAGAGTTATTTGTAATGGAATCATTTTTATGAGTTTGTGATACATCGTTTGATACAGCTAGAGCAAGGTTTTCCTTTTCGTTACATTGGTTTTTGGGAGCACTACGCAATGATTTTTTTTTTGAGACACATATCTTAGAAACCATTTCTACATGTTGATGGTCAAAAACTTCGTATGCATTATTCCATGTTTTTGGCTCTTCTTCACTCTGAAATTCCCTGCAAAAGAGTATTTGTGTAACATTTAAAATCATATTCCACATTTCAAATTCTGATTATACATTTGTTCTTGAAATCAATCAAAACTTACCTTACTAAATGTTTACCACTAAAACTTATGCGACGCTTTAATCGAGGTGTAGCCTCAGTTGACAGCGAATCCGTTGCAGTAGATTTTCGCAGCTTAAGAAAAAAAAAGTCGGTTAAAAAAAATTAACAAAACATCAAACGACATATTCTCATCCACACATTGGATTGGAGCTAGGTCTGTCAATTATTCGGGTTTGAACTTTTGTTGATTAAACTCAAAAATATTTTTATTGATCGATCAATCGTTCAAGTTTAAGAATTTTTTTTCGATTAATCGATCAATTAACGAATAAAAGGAGATATTTACAAAATTCCACAATTTTTTTTATTAAAAATTTTAAAAAACAATTCACACAGACAGACGCTTATTTTAAAACAGAATATTAAGAACTGACTTGACTTTGGATAAAACTCATTATCACCAAATCCAACTGAAATCGTCATAAAGCCTATCAAAGATTACAACATTTACAATGCCAAATAGACTCAGAATTGCTGAGTCGTTTTTACAGCTAATAATCCGGGAAATCTAGAAACACTGATGGCTAGGTAATCTTACAAGTTAATTTATCCGCAAAATTTATCAAAAAATCTATAAAATAAAATACAAATATCTCTTAAGCGGTAGAAAATATATTTGAAATATAAAATTAAAGCGAAATACACAAGGTGGTCACTCTAGTGTTTGCATTTTGAACTATTGGTTATTTTGAGCATAGCAACACCAATTTCAGCTGTTATGACAAGAAGTTAGTATGTATAATCAGTTGGCAAATAAGAGAAACTGACGGGTCTGTGTTTGCTTTGTGGTCCTTGTGGTAGCTGCTCAACGTGCTGTTAGGTTAACTGTTTTCGGTATACGTTCTGGTTATGGTAAATAGCTCACCCTAACCTCGATTGAGTAGGGGGGCTAAAGAGTTTACCCTGGCTTTTTGGTTACGCATCTCTGCCAGAATCAAAAAAAAGTTATTATAATACTGTTAGCGGCATGATGAAGTAAACACCTCAGTTACTTATTAAAAAATGTGTAAAAATGAGGTAATGAACACAAAATCAAAATTAAGTATAAGGTATTCAAGAATTATTTAATAATAGCTGAACTAACTCAATAAATAATAATTATTATTATTTTATTTATTAGTATTATTATACTTTAAAAATGCGCATAGGTTACATATTTTTGCACTATTTTGTTTTGCTATAAAATTCTGAATTATTTATATTATTTCTTATAAAAATTACACAATCTCTTTTAAAAATATATTCATTTGTCTGTTCTTTGATATTATTTGGTAACGAGTTATATAATTGTAGTCCTTTATAGAAAAGTGACCGCTGCATCGCTGTTGTGTTTACTCGTTGTAGTCTAAAATCTCCATCATTTCTCAGTCCATATTCATCTTTTCCCATTTTCATCTTTTGTATAAAAAGTATAGTATTAATTTCAATCGTTGATTTATTTTCAACCACTTAAGGGTATTTAACATTAACTCAATTGGAGTATAAATGTTGCATTTCAAAATTGTTCTCATTGCTTTATTTTGTAATTTTTGTAGTCTATCGATTTGTGTTTTTGTACAACATGTATAAAAAATTGTTGAACCAAATTCAAAATGTGGTTTTATAATCGTATTCTATATATTAATTGCCGTTATGGTTGATATTTTATTTCTAATTCTTTTAAAAACCCCAATTTTTTTACCAATTTTTCGGCAAATATAATCCATGTGTTCTTTAAATTTAAGTTCTTTATCAATTATAAAACCAATGTATTTTATTTGTTCCACTTTTTCAATTATTTCATTATTAATTATAAAGTTTCTGTTACTAGTCATATTTATTTCTATAATTTTCGTTTTTGTTTCATTTAATTTTAACTTGTTCATATTTAACCAAATAATTATATTGTTTATGTCCTGCCTCATATTATTTTGACACTGTTCTTCACTATCACCTTCCGTAAATATCAGAGTATCAGCCGCATATAAAATTATTTCAGTTTTTGTCAAAATGTTCGGCATATCATTTATGTAAATGCTAAATAACAGAGCACCCCATATTCATCCTTGTGGAACACCGAATTCATTTTCAATTGAATTAGAATGTACACCATTAACTGTTGTTATTTGTTTTCTATTTGTTAAGTAAGATTTAAACCATTTCAGTTCTATATTCTGTATTCCGTAAATATGAAGTTTTTTTAACATTATTTTTCGATCAATTTTTTCAAACGCTCTTTTAAAGTCTAAGAATATTGCCATAATTTTTCTGTTTTTTCTATTTTTTTTCCAGCGATTAATAACATAATTTACTGCAGTTTCACATGAAAACTTTTTTCTGTAACCAGATTGATATTTTGATAATATAGATTTTTTCTCAATGTAATTTTCTAATTGATCTTTCACAACCTTTTCCAGTATTTTTTCGCACGTTTTTAAAGTATTTATAGGACGAAACTCTTCACATTTGTTTGTATTCGTCACTTTTTCAATAGGTATTACCATTGTTTCTTTCCAGCTTTCAGGGAATTCTCCATTTTTCAGTGATTTATTTAACAAGATATTTCCCGTAATGTTCCAATTGTCAATAATTATTTTATTTGATATTTTTGTAAAATCTGGCTTATTGTTAAGTTGCTTTATGTTTTTAAGTTCTATTATTGTTATTGCACGGAATTTGAAATTATGACTAGTATTGCACTTCTTCGATTGAGTCTCTACTTACAAAATAATTATTAAATTGACTAGCTATTTTATAATTTTCCTTATATTCTATTTGGTTAAATATCACAGATCTTATCACAGATTGTTTCTTTTTTATTACTAAAGCTTTTATTTCTTTCCACATTTGCTTTTGATCTTTGGCAACGTTTATTTTATTATTTATATACATAATTATTTTTCGCGTTTTCAATTTTTACTTTATATAGGTTTCTAACCGATCTATACCTTGCCCATGCTTCATCTGTGTTTTCGAACCTTGCGATTTGTTGTTTTAAAATTTTATCTCTTTTTAATAAACGTAGTTCATTGTTAAACCATTTATTCACATTTATGTATAGAGACTCATGATCGGCTATGTTATTGTTATTTATTTCTACTGTTACTTTATGGCTATTTGTTATCACATAATCAATTAATGTATTAGTATCACTTGTTATACGTGTAAAATTATTAACGTTTTATTTCAAACTATGATCATTTAAATTGCCTTCTATTTTGTTTTTATATATTATAATATCACAGCTGCTTTCACATATTATTTCCAAGATATTTTCAAATATTTCGCAAAATTCCGATTTGCTGCAATTATCATCCGAATGTAATCATATTCAGCCGAGCAAACCAAAATCCAGTATTTATAATCTACAATTTTTTCTATTATTTTATTAACCTTCCATTATTTTCTGTAGTAAATTATAACGCCTCCTGTTCTCGTAGAATTGGATAAAGATACGATGTGTTCATAGTCTTGTAGCATAATTTCATTTTCATCATTATTATTCGTTAAATGTGTTTCTGACAATATAATAAATTCCAAATTTTCTGATGCCGCAATTACTTCTATTTGACTAAAATTATTAATTAATCCTTGTACAGTGGTATAAAGTGCGCGTATATTTATACCCTATACCACTATGTGGTTTGGGTATAATGACTTTGTGCTGCTGTTTGTAACAACCAAAAATATTTGACCTAGACCCATCTTTAATTATACCGATCGAATCAGAATCACTTTCTGAGTTGATTTAACAATGTCCGTCCGTCTGTGTGTCCATGTAAAGCTTGTAATCAAACTGCAGGTCGCAAATATGAATATATTTTGACGAAATTTGGTATATAACCTTCTATCGGCCATGGGATGAACGCTATTGAAATTGGTGAGAATCGGTCCATGTTCAGACCTAGCCCCCATACAAATTACCCATATGAAATCGACATAAATTGCCATAAGATCCAAATTGTCATATAGATCTTACTCAAATTGTGTTTGTATGCGTTCATTACATCCACTAATGAGTAGTCCAAAAATGATCCCTTTGACGCCATATAGAGCTGCTTCCCGATCTTCACTTAAATCTATTAAAAAACAAAAATATTGCACTGATTCTTCTCAAATTTGGTTTGTACATATTTTTGCAAAATACGAGAGACTTTACCAAACATGATCAGGATCGGTCCATTTTTGGACCTAGTCCCTTTATAGATATAGCATCCGATATGAACTTTTTCATATCTGCAGCCAAAAAAATTAATAAAAATGCCACTCAAATTTGGTTTTTGCTTATTTTCAATGTCCAGTTAGTTGGGCCTAAGAGATAGGGTTTCTAAATTCATGGTATAGGGTATCGTATAGTCGGTCTAGACCGACTATAATTTTCTTACTTGTTTTTGATTGTTACATTGCAAACCCCATTCTTTTCATCTTCATATTTAATTTATTTTGGTACACTTTGCACTCTCTATCATTAGTATAGTGATTTTCATCAAATCCCATATTAAGATTTTTATTAACTCTTATACAATTTATACACTTAATAATTTGTTCTTTGCTGCATTCCTTAGTCTTATGATCGCCGTGACATTTTAAGCACACTTCATTGTATTTGTATTCTCTTGCCAAGTGATTGTTTCCTTTACATTTCAGACACTGTGTTATATCGGTAGCATCAAAAACTCTACATCTCTCCCATCCTAGATTAACTCTTTGCTCTGTGATCACTTTGGTATATGTTTCTCCATCCACTGTTAATTTGACCGTATATATTGTCTATTGTTTCTTTTATATTCACATTTGTGTATTATTTTAAATTCACCATTTCTAATCGTTGGATTTTGTTTTTGTAATTTTCAATTATTTCAGCTTCCGTATAGTTAAAAGTCATACCAGTTATTTTTATTCTTAATTGTACTGGGTTGGGGACCCTAATTTCATATCCTTCATTTAGTTCATTTTCTATAGCACTTTTTATTTTTTCGCGTTCTTCATCATTTTCGGATTGGATTACCACTGCTCCATTTCTTCGATTTTCTACATTTGTTATTTTTAAATTTACCGGGTCAACTTTATTATTTAATTCCTCTTTTGTTTTATCCACTCCTTGTTTTCCTTTTGGTTTAACTATTAATGGCAATTTTTTATTAACATCTGGCAACATTATTTTGTTTTTAACTGTCTCTGAGTATGACATTTTTGTTTGATTTTGACTTGTCTCTTTGATCACTTTTTTAATTTCATTACACATGTTGACATTTTTTTCTTCTAATGATTTGCATATTTCATTGTTGTTGTTTTTAAATTCATTTACACATCTATATAAGTTTTTAATTGCTTCTACGTTCTTTGGTATGATTTTTGTATATTATCAATTTTTTTCACTCTTTCTTCATAGCGCTTTTCAATAGCTTCCAATAGTTGTTTAATTTCACCTTCATTTTGCTTCAGTGACAATTCAAATTCATGTTTATAGTCAACCAAATTTTGTTTATTTTTGCTCACTTGGTCTTGTATTTCTGTTAGAACCATTAAACATTAAAATATACAAAATTACCGAATTCTACGCGTCAAAAAAAAAAGTTAACAGCAATCAAAAGGCAACAGAACTTCAATACAAAAGTAAACTTTTAAAAATTTTTAATAATTGGTTTTATTTCCTTTGGGCTTAAGCAACTCATTTAGTCTCTCTCCTAGGCATCGACTCGACAAGTTTTTTGTTATATCGGGGGAGATTTTGTTCTATTCTTCCCTTGGAGCCTTCTTTAAGTCTGCTTTGCTTGAAATGGCCCTTCTGTTAAGGTGTTTCCACAGATCATCGATCGGGTTAAGATTCACTAGAGGTCTGGTGCTGTAGCCACTCTCTCACAATTTTAAATGTATACTTTGGATTGTTGTCCTCTTGGAAGATCCAGTTTCCAACCAAGCCTAATTTCTCAATGCTAGGGGCAACATTGTCTTTCAAAATGACTAAGTAATCCATTCATAGTAGTCAATAAAAACATAATATAATATGTTTTCCCAAAAAATAGAGCCTCAGTTTTCTACTTTTTATTGAAATCCATACGCTTGCTCTGATTCGCCTTGGATATGTATGTTGTGTACGCTTGTGTAGGCCATTTTTGGCCCACTATACTCGCAGTTAGTGGTTTGCCTGATAACTTAACTGCACTTAAGGCTGGATATGTCCTTCTCTTACTACAGCTCTAACTTCAGTACCATTATGGCGCTTTGGGCGACCAGGTCTCGGCAAATCTTCAACCTGACAGCATTTGGCGTATTTATCAATTTTTTTTTATCGTGCAGCCGAAGATGCGGAAGGCAAATGCGTTGCAGTGAACGGTGATAAAACAATGATAACTGATTATTTTTGGCCCATTTTCGAGAATATTTTGGACAACATATGGCGCGCCGTGCCAAACCGTGAAACAATCGATCGCATTATTAGCCGTTTTGGCGACGTTCATTGGCCACCGCGCAGATGCGATTTGACCCCGTTGGACTATTATTTGTAGGGAGTTGTTAAGGATGAGTGTTACGGTGGCGTCGATTGAGGCACTTAAAAAATAAATTAATAGCTCGCTTACTAACGAATATAAAATTATGCAAAAATTTGTATTTTTGTTATCATGTAATTAATTTTAGTTATTTTTTCTTTTAAGTGTTGTTATTTTTATATAGTTTTAAATAGAAAAATTTTTATTTAAAAAAGTAAGAAAATTAATTAAGGAGTCAATATAAAAAAAATATATATTTTTTTCAAGGATGGCACGAGCAAAGCACTCAACTCCTGATTTTCGAAGATTTGTCCTTGAATATCTCAAAGACAAGCTGACGTACACCAAAATAGAAAATGAAATGTTCCAGAAATAAAGTGTAAATGCGATAAAATGCTATTAAAAACTAAAACCGCAGACACCATTATTAAATAAGGCGTAGAAAGACGACAGAGAACCGACCATGCTAAAATTCGAATGTACAAAGCGAATCCAGAATTAGAGAACAAATTCAGAAAAAAATTTATATTAATTTATTTATTCACAAGTACAGTTAAAAACAGACGGCGTGAAAATAATTTGTTTTTTTATTGTTTATTATTATTTTATTTACATTATTCATTTGATTGATAATTTTTTTGAAGGTCATTCATTTTGGGTTAGATAGTTGCATAATTTTTAATTTAAATTGATAGTGCAAGCTATTGTTCTTATCTAAGTTGTGTTATGCTCACTTTCTAATGTGGTTAGTTTAATTGTTATATATTGAATTTAGTTGTTGCAATATTTATTGGGTTAAGTAATAATGAGTGTTCTTGTAATGATCTGTTTTGATAAGAGATTAGCATTTCTCTAACATATTTGATATTTTATTTTGTGCTCACAAACTTTTTTATTGCATTTCAATGGGAGGTGGGCGTAATGTGGGCGTGTTATTGTAATTTTTGCATGAAACATTATAAGTGATATAAATTACAGTAATATCAAATTTGAAGGTTGTACCTAAAATATTTTAGAAAATATGGCACTTTTTATGTTGAAGTTGTATGGGTGGTGGGGGTAAAAGTGGGCCAAAGTTCAAAATTTTTTTCCGATAATTTACAAACATTATAATATATAACATTCAATATAACATTCAAATATACCAAAATTTAAAGTTATACCTAAAGTATTACGGACAATACGGCATTTTACAAATTTCGATTGTATGGGAGGTGGGCGTAAAAGTGGACGAATTTTCTTAATTTTTTTTCAAAAAACTGGAATTGTCTCAAAAATAACCTGTGCAAAATTTCAGAGCTCTACAATGACTCCTTGTATTTAATGCCGGCGTTGTCTCACTGTGCACCGTCGCACTATGGGGATTTGGATGAAAAAAGTCATTTTGTCAACATACTATTAATGCAATATGCAATCGTATTTTTACATTTCGGAATAACTGGTATAATCAAATCAAAAATAAATACTTAGATCTGACTACTAGTTATTTCTTTTTTTATAGCGTTTCAAACTCATTAGTTGTATGTTTTATTGAACTGACTTAAATTAAACCTAAGAATTTCAAGGCGAATATTATTTTATTGCTTAAGTTGATGTCTCTTTTTATTTTTTATTTGAAATATGATCTATCAATATGCTAAGGTTCAAAAAATCAACATTGCAGGCTTTTATTTTCTGTTTAAAAATATTTTTACGAACATAGAATATAAAAGCTTTAATTTTAGCTACATTTGTTGGAAACTACTACCAATACATTGTCTCATATCTGCTTTTACATTTTAAATCAATTCCAAGTGCCCCTAGGTGCCCCTTTTCAGTTGGTTACATTTATAACGGAACGCTATTAAGATCTGTATTTTTGTACTGCTTGGATTGACGCAACATTTTGGAGATAGTTGTTGGGTCAACGTATAAGATTTATATGATATATATTTACTTTTTATGGAAGGTGCCACCCCCACAGCCCATTTTTGGGCAACTATTCACATTAATAACTCATGAACTAACACAAAGCCTTTTAATACTACAGTACTACAGATATATGGCAATAAATATTTACTTTGTATGGGGGTGCCAAAAACATTTAAAAAGTAGGCGAACATGAAAAAATTTTATTGATAATTATGTGTTCAGATAAATTAAAATGAAGAAAATCAATAAATCTAAAAGCTTATTAAATTCAATACCAATTACTTTATAGTTGTCTTACGTGTAAACGCTTACTAGTAGCTATTAATAATCTGCGGGTTGCGATAATTAAAGTGCGTTACACGATAATGGAGTTTTTGTATTTCATACGCAGTTTTATGCTGGGGGCTTATGGAATGTGACAAAGTCAGAACAAAATTAAAATGGTTTTTGGAACAATCGTATTTTTGATACAATCAGCCCTGTTCTTAAAACGTTGTTATTTGAATAAGAGTGAATTTAAAATCACATGAAGTTGAAATTTAAGGTTTCTTGAAACCACTTTTTTTATTTATTTAATGGAAACATATGTTTGAGTTAAGAACATATGTTATCTAGAAACCGAGGTGCCATATGGTTCTTTATTCAGTTTCACAAAAAACTTTTAAGTATTTTGTGCATGTTTTTTCTTAAGTTTATAGAAAAAGTATAAAGAAAAATATTTTCTTTTAAAATAACAACTTAATTGTTCATTTAATTGTTTTTGTTCTTCAATTTCATTCAATTAAAAATGACTTTTCTATTTTTAAAAAGTAAGGCATCACCAAAAAAAATTTCGATATTCAAATAAATTGGATTTGACTGGCATCACTACTGTTTCAAACATATGCAAAAAAATAAAAAATATGTGATTTGATGAAAAAATTTTTTTTAATTCCTTTTTTTGCAATAATTAGTGCATAAAGAATCTGTTATAATTGAAAAAATTATAATGAAAATAGATTGTGTAAATAAAAAGTTTTTATTATAGTTATAGAACAGCATCATCGCAAAAAGTGTGTTTTATTAACATCGACCACTTATTACGAGTTTTTTTTTTTTAATCAGCGCAAAATGTAGACGTTTTTTAAAATCGTTTTTATTTTTTTTCATAAAATTATTGTCTAATTTTTTAAAATAATGACAAGGTTCAATAAAAAAACATGTTAGAGTTTAAATATCAATTAGTTTTTTTATCTCTTAAGACCTGCTTAGTAGAAAAAAAGGGCATTTGTTTTGATTTCACAAAGCCTTTTCTATGTGAATTAAAACGAGAAAAAATATTCTTATTGAAATTAGAGAACAGCAAAAAACTCGTAGATTTAAAAATTTTTTCATTTACGATTTTTTATTTTGTGATAGTGGTTTCAAGAATAGGGGTGAATATAAAATATATACTATAAAAAATATCGACTCAGACACTCCAGGAAATGTAGTCGAATTCCCACGAACGAAGATATTACGCACCGAATGATGGTAGCATCAGATCCGATGATATCACATTTAACTCCGTTTAGCAAGAATAATAATAATAGAGCAATAATATATTTTCGTACAACTTAAATTGTCCTTAACATAATTATAACACACATATATTTTTATACCCCATAACACTAAGTGGTCAGGGTATAATGACTTTGTGCTGATATTTGTACTACCAAAAATATTTGACCTAGACCCATATTTTATTATACCGATCGACTCAGATGTCCGTCCGTCCGTCTGTGTCCATGTAAACCTTGTAATCCAACTACAGGTCGCAAATATGAATATATTTTGATGAAATTTGGTATTTAAGCTCCTATAGCATGAACGCTTTTTAAATTGGTGAAAATCGATGCATGTTCACACCTAGTCCCCATACAAATGACCCCTATTGTCATAAAATCCAAATTATCTTAAAGATCTCGGTCAAATTGGGTTTGTGTTTCTTACTCCCATTAATCAGTAATCCAAAAATAAAACCTATACGACAATTCTGAGTCATAGCCCCTATATAAAGCTGTTTCCCGATCTTCAAAAAAACAAAAATATTGCTTAGATTTTTCTCAAATTTGGTACTTATATATTTTTGCAGAAAATAAGTGAAATTACCAAATATAGTCATGATCGGTCCATTTTTTGACCTAGTCCCCATATAAATATAGCATCCGATATAAACTTTTTCTTATTCAAAGGCAACATAATTAATAACAATGCCACTCACATTTGGTTTATGTTTATTTTCTATATCCAATTAGTTGGGCCTGAGAGATATGGTATCTAAACGCAAGGTATAGCGTATCGTATAATCGGTCTAGACCGAGTATAATTTTCTTACTTGTTTCATATCTATTATTTTATGTTCTACTATATAAATAAAACTACATCATACCTCCATACAAAAATCACCAGTGCCACGCCCACAGCTACAATCACGCCCATTTTTGTCCGACTACTCACATTAATAACTCATGAACTCGGACAAAGTTCCAAGGTTTTCTCTATTATAGTACTCCATATATGTGACATTTAATATTCACTTTGTATGGTGGGTGCCACGCCCATTGGTCCGATCTCGCCTATTTTTTCCACGACTCTTCAAATTAGTTTAATATGTACATGTACATAGTTTCAGTCAGTAAACTATTATATTTTCTCAAAAAAAACCTTTTTTTCCTCACCTCCATACAAAAATCCCCACTGTGCGTCGTTATTAAAAATACATGTTATCCAACAAAGTACTAGTCAAATTAACTAATGAAAATTATTTCACTGTTTTTTATTTAATTGAAATAAAAAGATTTTTAACTAATGGATGCTATTAAAGTAATGAGAAAATTTTAAACATTTTGGTTCCATTTAATACATAAGCCGTCGTTAAGAAATATATAAAAGGTTATAAAAAATAGTGAAGAGAAAAAAGGGTGTTCATTGTTTTTTTTTTAATAAAACGTGCTATTTAAAATGTCACCTTGTATATACTATTAAAGTTGTTCACTCTTTAGAATTATTGAAATAAAATTAAAACAAATAAAAACATAAATTATATTTTCTTACTGTTGCCTTGAAACTTAATTTTGAAAATCATATACATATATAAATTCCATATTTAATCAGATTTTTTTACATTGAGAAGATTGTATGCCTTAAAATCATACACACTAAAGCATATAAGATACCGTATAGCTCATACATTACTAATGTCAAAAATTAACTACTGTTTGGAAGTTTATACAGGAACGGCTGACCAAAATGTACTACAACCAACCAGAAGATGCCCGAATTGTTAGAGAATTCAATAAAGGTCCATATAGGTCAGTTTCCAGAGTAGTGTAGTCTTTTAATCTAAAATAAAGCTTACGCAGTGTACAAAAGAGGCCCTAAAAACATAACCATTTATACCAGAAATTTCGCACGGGAACATTTTAACTGGACTGAATGTAGTGCGTTGTTTTCCGATGAGATGAGTCCAAATTTAATTTTGTGGATTGTGATGGAATGAAGAGAGTACGACGACCGGAATAATTGACACAAATATGTATACATATTGCAGGTGACAATGCTTCCGCATGGCAACACCTACTCCGTGGATATTCGAACATGACAATGACCCGACACACACTTAACTAGTGAAAAATTACTTGGAACAGGAAGGCGAGACCGTTTTACCGTGCCCTGCTCAGTCACCCGACCTTAATCCTATGGAAACCCCATGGGAAATTTTAAACAAGCTCTTCCAAGCCAGGATGCATAAACGATGCCATTCCAACGTCGTCAGTAGAGATCTTTATTAGTTCCACGCCCAGAAGATGTGCGGCAGTTTCGAACACTAGTGGTTACGCAAAAATGTTTATTATTTAATCCAAAATATTTTGTCATTTGAATATACATATGACTTTTGTTTGTATTTTATTAATTCATTTAATGTTAAAAACACAAAAATTGCCAGCTTATTCCCCAAGCATAGTGCAAATGCATCAATCCCAGGTAATACGGTTTTTTATTTGATAAAATCAAAATGGTGTCAGATTACACAAGGATGGCGCCAGTAAAGCAAAGTACCATTGCCAGAAATATCCACATCACACATATACAGTCAGAGACTAAAGTTTAAATACACTCTTCAAAATTAGAGTTTAGAGGAAACTAAACATTTTACCAAAATTATAAGTATGTAGCTTTATTTCATTTCATATATTTACTTCATGGCAAACATAACGGTAAATCTAAAAAGAAAATCGTAGGACAAATTTAAATAGATATAAAAACAAGTAAGAAAATTAGTCGATCTAGACCGACCATACGATACCCTATACCATGGTTCAGAAACCCTATCTCTTCGGTCCAACTAACTGGATATAGAAAATAAGCAAAAACCAAATTTGAGTGGCGTTGTTATTAATTTTTTTGGCTGCATATATGAAAAAGTTCATATCGGGTGCTATATTTATATGTGGATTTGGAACGATATAGAACGTTATCAGAAAAGCTCTGTAAATTTGTTAAAAATAAATTATTAATCGGTGAAAAATAGAAAAAAGACTATATAAAACCGTAAATAACATTATTATTAGTGCGGGGAAATAAAAGATTTATACAGTTTCTTTTTTCCTTTACACAAAAATAATTAAAAAACATTTTATGACTACAATGGCTGAATGCCATAAATGTAGAGGTTTAATCCGTGGAGAAAGAAACAGCTATAAGATGTGAAGGTGTCTGTGGCAAGGTGTATCATTGCACGTATAAATGTTCTGGACTTGGCAACTACTCATCCAAAATTCTGGAAACCAATTCTTTGGTGAGATTTATGTGTGAGGACTGCATTCTATATATTCACAATGTAGACTTAGGATTAAAAGATATCCAAGATGGAGTCAACAAAGACAAAATTAACTTGGCTGAGTATAAAACGGAATTCGAAGTGTCACTTAAAAAAAATGAAATTAAACAATTATTGGAAGCCATCGAAAAAAGATATGAAGAAAGACTTAAAAAAGTAGACTTGGTACAAAGAACTTGTGAAAAAAAAACGTTAACGAAATTAAGAATCTTTGCGGCATAGTGAATGACTCTGAAAATAAAAATAAAAATTTTTGTAACACTATAGAACAAAACAGTACAACGATGTACAACGAAATAAAAAAAGTAATAAAGGAAACAAGTGAAAAACAAAACAAAATATCATTTGCAGAAACAGTAAAAAAAATTTACAGTGGTGCCAGAGTTGAAAAAACGAGTGCCATTAATAGTTAAGCCAAAGGAGAAACAGAAAATAGAAAAAACAAAAGATTTAAACAATAAGGTTGATCCAGTTAATTTGAAAATTAAAAGTGTTGAGAATAGAAAATATGAAACAATTGTTATTCAAACTGAAAATAATGAGGAAAGACAAAATATTAAAGATGCGATTGAAATTGAAATGAGTGAGACATATGATGTTAAAGTTCCCAATGAAGATGAAATGACAATAGTAGTTACGGATATGACATTTAAATTCAACGAAAGTGAAATAATTAAAAAAATAAAGAAACAAAATCAACAACTAGAAAAAAGTGAAATGAAAATAGTAAAATCATATGAATTTAAAAAATATAATAAAGTAATTAACAACGTGAAAATAAAAACTGATAAAGAAACGTATAACAAGATCATGCAAGTGCAAAAATTAAACATAGGATGGGAAAAATGTAGAGTGTTTGACGCAACCGATATAATACAATGTTTTAAATGCCAAGGATACAATCACAAATCGGGTGAATGTAAAAATAAAGAAATTTGTTTCAAATGTCATGGAAACCACAAATCAAAAGAATGTAATAAAGAAATAATTAACAAATGTATTAATTGCATAAAAGCCAATAAGAAACTTAATATGGGACTTGATGAAAATCATGTAACATCAAATAAAGAATGCCCAGTTTACCAAAATAAACTAAATTATAAAAAGAAAAGGTTAGGACTATCTATGTAACAATTACAGCAGATAAGTGGTATATACACAAATGTACGTGGCTTAATGAATAATTTCGACCAACTGGAAATAATTGCTGATGAACAAGAACCAGATTTTATAATATTGACGGACACACGCAACGAAGGAAATAGATGAGAATGAAATTAGGCTACCGAAATATGATCACTATATTACATATTCAAACTCAAAAAGGACCGGCGGAGTAACTATATATTTTACAAAATTTTGGAATATTTCGAAAATATGCGAGAAGGTTTATGACAACAAGTACTGGATGAGTGTATACTTGGCGAAATTGAGGAGAACACAAATTATGATAATGGCTGTATACAGATCACCAAGTAGTAGCGAAGCAGAATTTTGCGAAGTATTTGAGCAAGTAATCGAAGATTTATGTGAAACAATACGACATAATTATAGCTGGAGTCTTCAACATCGATTGGAGTAAGGAAGGAACTTACAAAAACAGATTAGAAAACATATTTAACGATAATGGACTAAAACAAATTGTAAATGAATATACAAGAGTAACACCAAACACAAAAACTATAACAGACTATATATGAATACATATCAGCAAAAAAACAATAGTGCGAATAAAATAGGAGCTAATGAAGCAATTGACATAAATTTTGAAATTCCATCCGAGAATAAGGAGCCAATAAATAAAAAGGAAATTGAGTTTTTTAAATATAATAAACAATCATACAACAGAGAGATCAGAATAAATAATGCCAAGGACCAGAAAGAAATGTGGAATGAAATTAAAGATTTAATTCTTAAGAAAAAAAAAATGTGATAAATACTGTGATGTTTAATGAAATAGAATATAAGGATAACTATCAGATAGCCACACAATTTAACTATTATTTTGTCGATAGCATTAAGTCAATAAATGATACAATAGAAAATGTGCAATACAAAAATGAAATTCCTGTGATAATAGATTTAAATTCCGCGGAATAACAATTCAAGAACTTAAAAAAATATGTAAGAATCTGAAGAACAAACCGGATTTTAATAAAGTCTCAAAGAAAATAATTATGGATAATTGGAATATTGTAGGTAAATATATGCTTAAGATTATTAATAAATCGCTTGAAAGCGGGATTTTTCCTGATAGTTGGAAATATTCAATGGTAACACCAGTAGAAAAAATTGCGAAAACAAATAGATGCGATGAATTTCGTCCTATAAACACGCTGAAAACATGTAAAAAAATTATTGAGAAGATTGTAAAGGAACAACTCGAAAAATACATGGAAGTAAATAAACTTTTTTCAAACTATCAGTCAGGATTTAGAAAAAAATACTAGTGCGAGACCACAGTCAATTATGTTATAAATAGGTGGAAGTATATAGACAAGAAAAAGAAAATTATGGCTATATTCCTGGATTTTAAAAGAGCGTTCGAGACCATTGACAGAGAAATATTAATTCAAAAACTTTACATTCACGGTATCAGGGAAAACGAATTAAGGTGGTTTAAATCATATTTGACAAATAGAAAGCAAATAACAAAGATTAATGGCGTCAAATCAGATGAGATTTACAACGAGTATGGTGTACCCCAAGGTTCCATTCTAGGAGCACTACTATTTATAATATACATTAAAGACTTACCAAACATCTTAAGCCATTGCGAAATTATCTTGTATGCAGATGACACATTAATTTATGCGGAAGCAGACACGGAAAAACAATGCACGAATAAACTAATGCATGACATAAATAAAATAAATAATTGGCTAAAAATGAACAGATTAAAACTAAATGGAAATAAAACAAAAATGCTAGAAATAAATATGAACAGCGACTCAGTCTTTAAAATAATGAACCAATAGAAAAGGTAAATGAAATAAAATACCTCGGTTTTATAATCGATAAGGACTTAAAATTCAGACAACACGTTGATTATATATGTAAGAAAATCGGGAAAAAAAAACCGGATTTTTTAAAAGGGTTAGAAATAAAATATCGTTAATAACTGCAGTAAACATATATAACGTAATGATAAAACCACATTTTGAATTTGGCTCTACAATTTTATATACATGCTGTACAACAAATCAAATAGATAGACTACAAAAATTGCAGAATAAAGCTATGCGTTCAATATTGAAATGTAATCGATACACTCCAATACAAACAATGCTCGACACGTTAAAATGGCTTAATATTCAAATGGCTTAATATTCAAACAAATTTGAGAAAAATCTGTGCAATATTTTTGTTTTTTTGATAGATTTAAATGAAGATCGGGAAGCAGCTCTATATAGCGCCTATGGCTAAGAATTGTCCAATAGGGATTATTTTTGGACTGCTGATTAATGGATACAATAAACACATACAAACCCAATTTTACTAAGATATATATGATAATTTGGATCTTATGGCAATTTATGTCGATTTCATAGGGGTCATTGGTATGGGGACTAGGTCTGAACATGGACCGATTTTCACCAATTTCAATAGCGTTCTATGGCCGATAAAAGCTTATATACCAAATTTCATCAAAATATATTCATATTTGCGACCTGTAGTTTGATTACAAGGTTTACATGGACACACAGACGGACGGACGGACAGACATCGATAATACGAGTCAGAAAGTAATTCAGAGCCGATCGGTATAATAAAAGATGGGTCTAGGTCAAATATTTTTAGTAGTTACAAACAGCACAAAGTCATTATACCCAAACCACATAGTGGTATAGGGTATACAAAATATGATGACGTTCTCTTCTCAGATAATTCTTCCAAAATGAAGTACCGTTTTATTGTTTTGACCAAATTGTTCTTTTCACAGATGAATCTAAATTCAATCTGTTTGGATGGTATAATGGACCAACATATAGCAACACCGTATGCAGGCTTTTGTTGGCAAATTGGGTCTAGGACTTCATTGGATCACTCAACAGGATAACGATACTAAGCATACCGCACCTTCGGTGAGAATGGCTGCTTTATGATGCTCCAAGGCAGCTTTATAGGCCTCCTCAATCATCAGACTTATCCCTATTGTGAATGCTTGAAGCGCAAAATAGGAAATTTTAGAAAAATTTTATTGATTTTAAATTTTTTCATATGTATTTAAACTTTTGGCTTAAGTGTAGTTTAGGAGCAACTCCCCGATCGGTTTCAAATTCTCACCACTTATAAAACCCAGCTTTATTCAGTTTACGTAAAAGCACACATGATATATGTCTGTTTACGAGATAATTCCGTTTTTAAGAAAAAACTATTGCAAAAATACAAAATTTGAAATATGGGTTAATAGATTTTAAATTTAAAAATATCAAATGAAAGGCACTCAAGTAAGCTTTCAAATGATATATGTATATCGCTGAAATCCGATAGTAAATAACAAAGTTATATACAAGTCCATGTCAAAACTTCGGAAGTCCATAACTCTGGAAATAGGCCCGACTGACGAAAATTAATATTTTCATAGAATCACCCCAAAAGCCCCTACCTCCCCTAAAAAAGAAAAAAAAGCGGAGAGTTGCTCCTAAACTATACTTGTTCCAAACTTTTTCGTATGATTTTCTTTTGTTAGATTTTCCTTCAGGTTTCTAAGAAGTAAATATTTTTTGATCATTTATGAAATGAAAACAACTGCATACTTACAATTTATAAAATAAAATAAAATGTTTTAATTCCTTAAACTCCAATTTTGAAGGGCGTATTTAAACTTACTGTACGTAACTAAAAAAACAACCATTGTCTTCGCAATGGAAGGTTGAAGGTAGTCGTACTGGACAGCGCGTACAAGCTCAATATTGATCTGTTTTATTTAACCCGCCAAAACGAAAAGTGGGTTATTATCTCGACAAACATAAACATAATTATGTTAAAATAGACTTACTACACTCTTGCGAATTTTAGGATCCATTCCACTTTTTAGCAAACTATATTTATAATACCAACAGTATTGGATAATAAACGAATACAAAATAAAACTCAACGAAAAGCTTTGCTCTCTCTTCACAATATAATAGGAAGAACGATTAAATATGTTTTCTAGACGGTTTATAGAGAACAAGAAAGAACGCTTCGCTTTTTTAAAATTATGTGTTAGTGATGCCTATACTGTAAATTAGAAACGATATCAAATTAATGTGATCGATAACAAAAATCAGAGATGTTTTTGTAACATAGTTGTATTTAATCACTCGCCGAAAAAAATAGTATTGGATTTAAAAACTTTCGTCAAACAATTTCATCTTTACTACTTCTTCTTTTTTTTACTACTAACACAAAGTTGTTATAACAATAGAAAAAGTTATATATTGTTAAACTATGTTCAGACGGAAAGTAAAATTCTATGCTTTACAAGAGAGACAAAAACAGAACTTAAGGCGAAGTTAGCCATGCGTAACCGTAACGTGTCAGCTGTTTATTTTTGTTACATGAAAAGCAAGAATGATAGGACTATATTCTATACTCTAGCACAGGGATGGCCAGCTATACTAACTTCGGGGGCTACGTTTACGAATTAATATTCTAAAGAGCCATTTATTTATTTTTGAAAACAAAACATATACATATATACGAGTATATAGGATTAATCTAATTTTGAAGTGAATCACTTTAAATTTTACCCCCCAATCTCACATCACACTGAAATTGTAAAATCGTTGTGTACGTATTAAATTTTATCGCCATTAAATTTTATGCTCACACATCTGACTGCAATCTCATTTTTAAAATGTTGTCGAAGCGTAAACTAGAAAAAATTTGTATACTTCTCTCTCTTATTTTATTTTAAGTAGAGTTACCGAGTTTATTATACAGGCACATGTTTGAGGGAAAATGTTTACATTTATTATTATTAGTTTTATTTTAATAATAGTTAATAATATTTATGCTCTATAATTAACAAACTTGCGTTTTTGTATGCGCATTTCAAAAAATAAATCATTATAATAGATTTAACAAGTTAAAACTTTAATTACAATTTTACAGAATCCAGTAAATTTGCATTAAATTTATAACAGGGTAACATTAATCATCGTTAGTGTCTGCCACTACTCGCACGAAAAATTTGGTGCCATTAGTGTGACCACTGCGGAAAATGTGTGTGTATTAGTAAAAAAATGTGAGTGAATTGAGTTTTTCGAACTTGCAGTGTGATGTGAGATGGCTGGGTTAAATTTAAAGTGAAAAAGTTTTTTTTTGCGTAAATTAGGAAGCGTAGATTTTTTTTTTCTCAAATTTAAAGCAGCTACGTAAAAGCCATCAGCACAGCTTTTACAAAAGAGCTTTGTGCTTTCACAACTACGAGAGCTTAACAGCCAATCAGATCTCGGCGACAACAATGCTTACTGCTTACTTTGCAAAGAAACAACAAAAATTGTAACAGCTTTCAAAGCTGTTTACCGCAAATGCAAATATCAATGTATGTGTGCTTGGACGTAGCTTATTTAAAGTGAAAAAAATTTTTTACGTAAATGAGTAGGCGCCGGATTTTTTTTTTTTCTTTAATTTATCTGTTAATCTTATTTTGAAGTGAAGCAGTTTAAAGTACAATTATTTTTGCTGGTTTAGATTAGTAGACTCAACAGTTTTTTAAAATTCCTCTTGTTAAGTAGTGGTCAAATTTGTGAAAATAATAATTTGTAAAAAAATAAAAAGAAATTATGCTGTCTGGAAAACGCAAATATGAAGACGAGAACAGGAAATTTAAGGCGGATTGGGAAGAGGATTTTGTTTTTGTAGAGATAAATGGAAAACCGATGTGTCTGATATGTGAAGTAATGTTGTCACAACTCAAGGCCAGCAATCTAAAACGGCATTACGAAGTAAATCACTCTTCTTTCAACCAAGAATTTCCTGCTGGTAGCGAGCTACGCCGAACGAAAATATTGTCCTTAGACACAAAACTTAATAACCAAAGCAAGGTTATGTCAATGTTTATTAAAGAAGTAGATGTAGCAACAGAGGCCGGTTTTATTATGGCGTTCACCATTGCTCGAGCAAAACGCCCCTACACAGAGGGAAAGTTCATAAAAAAAATATTGCTCAAGTTATTTCTGCTATAGTCCAGAAAATAAAAAATTGCATAAATTGATTAATCAAATCCCTGCATCCAGACATACTGTGGAAAAGCGAATTTCTGTTATTAGCGACGATATCATAAGTGCCTTACAAACTGATGTGACAAACTGCTCAGCACTGAGTCTAGCCCTAGACGAATCCACAGACATTGAAGATAAACCGCAACTTGTCATATTTGTTCGTTGTGTAACAAATAATGTAGACGATACGACTAAAGGTTCAGATATAAAAAACGCCCTTGATGCTGTGCTTGAAAAACTTTCTGTACCGATGAAAAAGCTTGTCAGCATTGCAACTGGTGGCACGGCAGCTATGAGGGGTGCTACGAAAGGGCTTTTGGGGCTTTTAAATGCTGACGCATTGTATCCTAATTTTATACCAATCCATTGCATTATTAATAGAGAGCACCTGTGGCCAAATATATTAAATATGACCATATTATGGGCGTAGTCTTAAAAATCGTCAACTACATACGATCAAGTGCCAAAACTCATTGACAATTCAAAACCTTTATACAAGAAATAGAAAACGATGAGTTTCCAGATGATGTATCATGGTTTTGTTTGGTAAGGTGGCTTTCAGTAAGTAATGTTCCAACAAAATTCTTTAATTTAATGGAACCAATCAAACAATTTGTCAATGAAAAAGGGAGATTTTTCCCGGACTTGAAGATACCCAATGGTTGCTAGATATGGCGTTTTTCACAGACATTCAGAAATCAGAAATAATAAACTTATATCTGATTTGGCACAGACTGTATTTAGCTTCAATAACAAATTAAAACTGTTCGAGAAACATCTGGTTTCTAAAACTTTCATTCACTTCACGTGTATCAGTAAAACTTTACAAACTTTACCCGGATTTGACATAATAGTGACAGATTATGTATGCAAGCTTCACATTCTAGCAGAAGACTTAACCGACAGATTCCGTGATTTAACAGCACTTAAGCCACCATTTAGCACTTAAGCCATCATTTAAATCCATTACTTGTTGACTTTTTGAAGAATGGTTACCCTGTATTACCACCAATTGCTTCGGATATAGCAGCAGTAGAATTAGAGATACTGGAGCTCCAAGAAGATGAAGGTTTGAAGCAAATAAAACAGAATAATTGTTCAACTATTGACTTTTGGAGACAGGTTCCGGAAAAGAAATATCCTAAAGCCAAAGATTGTGCACTCAGACTAATATCTATTTTCGGTACTTCGTATTCTTGCGAGTCGTTGTTTTCAACACTTAAATTTGTTAAAAATAAGTAACGGTCTGATTTAACTGATAAGCATTTAACTGAGCTGGTGCGAACTGCCATAACAGGTCATCAACCAAACTTTAAGCGGCTAACTGCTAAAATGGACAATACCAGAAAGGTTTCAACAAGCAAATCTAATTTCTAAACATTTTCTATTTATGTACTATTTTCTATAATTTTCTTATTATTTTTTTATGTTTTGTCTAAATTTGTAACAAGAAATGAAATAAAATAATTTTTTTTTATATATTTAATAAAAAACTTAATTTTTTTTTATTTATTCTATAAAAAAATTTTCTATATGATTATTCAATATTGTGCATAAGAGCCACTTCAGGAGCCGCATACGGCTCGCGAGCCGCGTTATGGCCACCTCTGTTCTATCATTCTTGAATAAAAAGCATTTAGAGCAGTTACCGAACTAAACAGTCACGTAACCGGAACGTCCCATTCTGTTGAAAATAGATATTTGCTACGTTTGTATGTGACATTTGTGAACAGCTGATAAAGTTTGGCTAATTTTACACAGCAACATGCTGGTTCGTGTTTTACGTTCTATAATTGCACTGAATGCTAACATTACATTTACGGTACGGTTACATTTTAACAACGTGTGGCTACCTAGACCTTTACTATGTACGTCACTATAAAATGTCGGGGGCAAACCCAATGGCTACATTTGTTGAATTTCACAGTATAAATTATTTTATTTAATATTTTTTTAAAAATCTTTTTTATCAAAATTATAAAATATCAAGTAATTCAAATTATAATGAAATGTCCATATTAAGATTTTGCTGTGTAAATTATTTTATTTATTTTTTTACAATTGTTTTATTTATTGTTCTTACTATGTAAATATTTTATTTACTCTTTTACAATTGTTTTATTTATTGTTCTTACTATGTAAATATTTTGTTTCAATTTATGAATTTTATTAAAATTTGCAACAGCTTCCATTTAAAGTTTTGCTGTTTCATACAATAAAAATTATTTTTTATTTTAATTTAATTTTTCACTTCTATTATTTAACGTTGCGTATTTTTCTTAATTACACGACCGTCTTATTTCAATACTCTTTGTAATATGATTTATTTACCTACTATGTAGGTCTGAGTTCTGATGCTAACTGACTCTATTTTACTTAATAGTAATCAATATAAAGAAAAAGTCAAATCAGAGAGAAACACCACCGAAAAAATGCTAAAGCAAGCCGAACCTGAAAATCATAAAAAACGCAACTCAATCAAAACATATGGTTGACATAAATTCAAGTCCAGTGCCTTGGTTTCACAATCATAAATCGCGGAAATTTCAAGTGCACTGACTTGAGGACTGTTTACGTTGCAGAATTAGGGGACAAGACAATTAAATAAAATGCAGCGGTTTGAGGAAATGTTTTGTGAAACTGACACCCAAAACAAATAAAAGTGTGAATGGCCGTAATTGGTGCCAGAAAAATAAATAAAAATGCCTGGGAATGCAATATGATATTGCGACATGAAAATAAATGTAAAACAATGCAATGTGATATTGCAACATACTCGTGCCCGTTTAGAGTAATTTGATGAGGGTAAAAACATTTATAAAAATAAATGACAAACTAAGGTGTTTGTCAAGTTGGGTGGCAAAATGTTTATTTACCAAAAAATTAATGACGTCACATTGTGTGACTGTGAATATGAAGATAATTGGTAAACGAATTCGTTCACCATATTGGGCGGCATGAATGACGGACTGACATGATTGGCGGACTAATTCGGTCGCCATGTTTGCAGACAAATTTATTCACCATATTGGCGGACTGTTCTGATTGGCGAACTGACTTGTTCGGCATATTTGCGGACTGATTTGTCACCATATTGGCGGACAGATTTGTTCGCCATATTAGCGGACTGATAAGATGGCATGGAAGTGTGTCATGCCTTAACTACTCCCCCTTTTAAGTTTCAGACGTCCCCGTCTGATGGCACTACAAATCACGTTGGGTTGTCAAGCCGAAATCGCGTAAAAAAAAAAATAAATATTTAGTCAAATCTATGGGTGTTTCTAAGTTGCTGGGAAAAAAAAATTCTTTTACAATTTCAAATCATAAAATTACAGAGAGAAAATTAATTTCTTATTTCCTAATTGCTTAATATAATGTGGTTACATCCATTTTGTTAGATCTACTCACTATGTGAGTTGTTTAATTTAAGATTAGTTTTACATTTTCATTTAAATTTTCTTTTTTAAATAAGATAAGGTTGCAACATTTTGCTACAACTCCCTACTATGTAGGTTTTCATTTCTTTTTTTTTTATTTAATTAGTTTTAGGATTTTTAAAAATTTTCTTATATGGTTTTTATAATTTTCTCTTCCACAAATTTAATTCTTGTCTTTAATATTAAAAAAAAAAATTCTTTATTTTAATGTGGGTGCAATTATTTCATTGCACCTCGTTACTATGTAAGTTGTAATAAAAAAAAGGTTCTTCGATGTGCATGGGAATTTTTGTTCCGTTAGCGAATTCATCGAATCCATGTTTAGATTTCATTTTCTTCTAAAAAATTTGAATTCATTTTTTACAAAAAAATTTAGAATAATTTATGCTATTTAATTTATAAAAATAATAATAAAATGAGGTATTTATTACATAATTGCTTAATTTAATGTGGATGCAACTATTTTGTTGCATCTCCTCACTATGTGAGTTGATATTTTGTTTCATTCCTTTGTTTTAAGTTTTAGTTGCAATTGTTGTGTTTAGAAAATCAAATGCCAAAATTTTCCTCAAAAATAATGCTTTAATTTTATTTACTGTTGAAGCTTCTCATTTTAAAATGTATTGTTTTTCTTAAAAAAAATCAATTTTAAAAAGTTTTTTCCCTTTTCAAAAAAAAAAAAAATATTCTGGCAATTACGTTCCCTATTGGGATTTTTATTTCTTCCTTTCTGTAAATGCGATGAGGTGAATGTCCGTGGTCTAAGTCATTAATTGTCAGAAGTATTTTGGGAATCCTTATACCCTAATGGGTTTCCGTTTAGCGTTGTTCCTTAGGTATTTAGCCCTTGCTATACTTTTTAGCCTAGTTATTGCACTGGATAGTCTGCGTAAGGTTTCCCTATCTTCTTCCCTAATGGTGTAAAGATCTATTAGTGTCTCCAATTCGTCTTCTATCTCTGGATAATGTTCAGATGAAGTGTCAGAGTCGTACGTCATTTTGAAAAGAAAAATAGTTTTAGCCTAGGATAATTTATTTATGGAACAAAAAAGGAATTTTAAATATTTAAATATTAATTAATTGTTCGCAACGGATTTAGGATTAGATAATTTTTTCTTTTTTTTTTGATAGAATTTAGTTTAAAAAAATTTTAAGTATTTAATATTATTATTATTTAATATTATTATTATTTAATATTATTAGGATAATAAATAGTTAAAAAAAAATTTTTTTTAAAAATAATTTAATTTACAATAACACCAAAGTTTATTTGAAGGTATTTTAATTTTACAGAATTTACGATTTATTTAGAAGTTAATTTACAAAAAAGTATTTATCAGGATTTAAAACAAAATTTAAGGTTTATAAAAGTTTTTTCTTAAAAAAAATTGTTTATAATAATGTTACTTAGTAACTTACAACCATGTTGTTGACTTCATTTTGTTGATGTTGCTGCGTTCGGCCAGATCGTCTGCAAAGTTTGGAGATTTAGGCACTTCCCTTAGACTGCTTGATTGAGGAGTGGTTGGATTTGATTGTTCAGTTTGGTTTATTTCACCGAATTTTTGTTCACAAGGTGGTGGGAGATAAGGAACACTTTTCTTATTTAGTTCGAAATTGCGTATTTGAGAGTTAGATTTATTTAACGAAATCTAGCTTTCCACACTTAAATACTTTAGTTTTCGTTCGAGTTTTACTTTTCCGATAGGTCCGTACCGAGTTGGGCGCCAATTATTTTATTTAATATTTTTTTAGAAATCTTTCTAATCAAATTTATAAAATATCAAGTAATTCAAATTATAATGAAATGTCCATATTAAGATTTTGCTGTGTAAATTATTTTATTTATTTTTTTACAATTGTTTTATTTATTGTTCTTACTATGTAAATATTTTATTTACTCTTTTACAATTGTTTTATTTATTGTTCTTACTATGTAAATATTTTGTTTCAATTTATGAATTTTATTAAAATTTGCAACAGCTTCCATTTAAAGTTTTGCTGTTTCATACAATAAAAATTATTTTTTATTTTAATTTAATTTTTCACTTCTATTATTTAACGTTGCGTATTTTTCTTAATTACACGACCGTCTTATTTCAATACTCTTTGTAATATGATTTCTTTACCTACTATGTAGGTCTGAGTTCTGATGCTAACTGACTCTATTTTACTTAATAGTAATCAATATAAAGAAAAAGTCAAATCCTCAGCAGCAGAGAAACACCACCGAAAAAATGCTAAAGCAAGCCGAACCTGAAAATCATAAAAAACGCAACTCAATCAAAACATATGGTTGACATAAATTCAAGTCAAGTGCCTTGGTTTCACAATCATAAATCGCGGAAGTTTCAAGTGCACTGACTTGAGGACTGTTTACGTTGCAGAATTAGGGGACAAGACAATTAAATAAAATGCAGCGGTTTGAGGAAATGTTTTGTGAAACTGACACCCAAAACAAATAAAAGTGTGAATGGCCGTAATTGGTGCCAGAAAAATAAATAAAAATGCCTGGGAATGCAATATGATATTGCGACATGAAAATAAATGTAAAACAATGCAATGTGATATTGCAACATACTCGTGCCCGTTTAGAGTAATTTGATGAGGGCAAAAACATTTATAAAAATAAATGACAAACTAAGGTGTTTGTCAAGTTGGGTGGCAAAATGTTTATTTACCAAAAAATTAATGACGTCACATTGTGTGACTGTGAATATGAAGATAATTGGTAAACTAATTCGTTCACCATATTGGGCGGCATGAATGACGGACTGACATGATTGGAGGACTGATTCGGTCGCCATGTTTGCAGACAAATTTATTCACCATATTGGCGGACTGTTCTGATTGGCGAACTGACTTGTTCGCCATATTTGCGGACTGATTTGTCACCATATTGGCGGACAGATTTGTTCGCCATATTAGCGGACTGATAAGATGGCATGGAAGTGTGTCATGCCTTAACTTATATACGTGGACAATATTCGAAAAATCCAATTTGATATTTTTCAATCATTTGTGCAATGCCACGATTTGTTAAAATATAGCGCGCATGTATCAAGCCATATAACATTACAGCAGCCTCTTCGGTCATATCAGATTGCAAGCGATTATCTTCAACCTCAACCTTGGGCTCTTAATCGAGGATTAAATTAAGAGCTTGCCTATTATTTGGAACTTGTTCATTTCAGCAAATTAAATTGAATTTATCACGTATGTAATCTTCTGCGTCCCCTCAACCAAGCTTCCCATTCCGCTGTTAATTCCTGATCAAAATCCTCTAGTTAGCCACACGTAATCGTAACCAAACGTGTCAGCTATTTTTTCTCTTACATGAAAAGCATTTAGAGCAGTTACCGAACTCAACTGTCACGTAACTTGAACGTTCCAATCTGTTGAATATGGATTTCTGCTACGTTTCTACTTGACATTTGTGAAAAGCTGATTAAGTTTGGTTAATTTTACACAGCAACATGCTGGTTCGTTTTTTACGTTCTATAATTGCACTAAATGCTAACGTTACATTTAGACGGTGGTTCAAAGCAAAATATCACGACGTTTTGATTTTTTCTTGTTCATCGTGAAATCCATGTGCTTATTCTTTTTCAAGCTTGCACCAATATTATCAAAACGTTTTGACATTTGCTCAATCCATTGCAAAAAGTTTTGAATATGCTTTGAGTTTCCACTAATCTTTTGACAGACATACATACAGACATCCGCTGAATTTGAGGTATGACCTCGCTACGAGGTATGTTTACGTTTTAATCTACAGCAGGGTTGCACAAAATACACGCAAAAAACAATAGTCATTGAACACACCCATCATTTACATAGCCTAAACCACAATTGATTATAATCAGTCGTGACAACTTAACAGCTGTCAAAAAAGTAATCTCGAACCGTATGGCTTTGTTTACCTTTTTTTTCTTAGAATTGCTACAAGGACTTTGAGAAAGAGATTAAAAAATATAATATACAAAATATAATGTGTGCAAGTGAACAGCTACACATGCAACCCAATTCTAAATATTCCCAGGGAAATGAGTTCCCGGGGAATTCATTTTTCCCGAGAATAAATCCTCCTATTCTAAACAGGCGGGGAGAAGAATAATATGGGAGAGAGAATTTCGATTATTCGAAGACAGCTGTTTTGCTTCAGTTGTTTTGTTTTGTTTACAAATTTAAAAATTTTTGTGGAAATTAATATTTTTTAAATCTTTAATAAATTGAAATAAATACAAAAAATGTTCAGTGTAGCGTTTCTGATGGTAGCTGAAGCAGAAGAGCAGCAGCAGGACAAGACGGGGTAAAGCATGGCAAGAACAAAGCTACGTGATGCCAGCAACCCACTTAATTACCTGCTGAGTTTTATTTTCACTCCAAATTGCGCCATACCCGGCTTAGCTCCTCCTTGCTTCCTTTGAACATCCCGCATGCAACATCAGGGTTGGCTTGCATTGTGTTCAAAAGAACATGAATTTGTTTTTTTTTTGTTGCTTTTGACCTGAAAGCAACAGTAATGCCATAATAATATTATTATACAAAATTTTAAATGATATATATTACTATTTTTCATAAAAATATTAAATACTTACATTTTTCGCAACACTCCCTCTCAATTTTTTGGCGGAATTATTCTCAAATTATTCTCCCTTTTATTGACATTCAGAATAGCTACTTTTTTCCCGGGGAAGAGATTCCCATTTTCGAAGTTCTTTTAGAATAAGGGTAAAGGGAAAAGAGAAAAAATTCCCGGGGAGATTTTATTAAGAATAGGGGAACAGGGAAAAGGGAAAAAATTCCCAGGGAATTGTTATTGAGAATTGGGCTGATGTTTGCAATAAGAATAAAAAAACAATAATAATGGAAAAAATAGTGAGTATTTGCTATTATGATAATCATTTAAAAAACAATATCTTATTTTCTGTTTTGATATAAAAATATAAAAGGTGAATATTAAAACCCATAGCTTGTGATTTGTTTTAAGTAAGACAACTACTACTCAATCCAGGGCCGAAAGGAAGGAATCACAAATTACTATAGCTAAGCTAACCATTGGTCCAGTTGCTGGTGACGAAACTTTTCGCAAGTTGAATTGTGGTATTGTATTATTGCTTTTGATTATGACTTGCATGTAGAGTGCGTGTCAGTGCTTCTCCGTTATTTGTCTGGTAATATTCCCATCACATTGGGTACTATTCCGTTAGCTTCATAAATAAAACATTAATTTTCTACTTTTTTATTCCTATAAGTAGACGGATTGTACACCAATTTTGATAAAAGTAAACAATAGAAGCAACCAAATCAATACGAATAGAAAAATGTAAGTTGGTGCAATTGGCGGTATGGTCAGAGTGGAATTATGTTTTTAATTTAATATGTGAATTATATTTTCAACAGCTCGAAAGCAAATAAATCTTAGTAGGAGAGAACGACCAACCATTAGAAGAAATGGTACGCAACCTACATATTCCACAAAAGCCCATCAGTCCTTAATTAAATAAATTTTAATATACAAGAGAAGTATGAAATAAAAAATGTATTTGTAGATTTCAAACCTCTAACTACAACATTAATTCCTTTTTATTGCTTTAATTTAAAACTAGCATTTAATGTGAATTTTTAATTATCTCTGCATCTATGTAAAAATAAAACGAAACTACGGGCATTTATTTCAAAACTAAAACAAAATAAAGGTTTATTATTTGAAAAACTTATTTGATGCTTTAACATAATGAAATGTATATATTTTTTTGAATTTTTCGATCTAACTACACAACATAGATTAAAATATAAAAAAAAAAAAATTCTTCAACTGGCGTAAAGCACATTTAGCAGCAGTACATTGGCAATCCGATATTTTCTACCGAAAAACTTGTACGGTAACACGAACACGTCGGCCATCAGCTAATTTTTCGGGTTTGCTGAAAATTAAAAATTTGATCCATGTACAAGTTATTGTTAAAGCACGAAAAAACAAATTTGGCAGTTTCAGGTTCTTATCCAAATAGTTCCCTTATTTGCAATTTTGGCACCGAATTACTAAATTGTTCAAATTCAGGACGCATCACATTATACTAAACCAGCCACACAGCATCTAAAGACATATTCGAGTCTAAAATTATCGCACCTGCAACAGACTCGAAAACATCACCTAATTAATGCCTTTGGTATTTCAACGTCTTCATAATATTAACCTCTTCGTTTATACTATAACCGTTTTTCGAATGAATACGCACAAAACGATCAATAGCTTCGTTACGACCTGAGACAAGTGTCTAAAATATTTGTGGATTTCATGCCTTACAGCTAATTACGCAAATACGGTATTGTTAACTAAAGCAGATCTCAAATCGGTTAAGGCTCCAGGTGAATGCTGCCTAGGGTCTTCATACAAAAGCCTTATCAAATAATCCAATACAGCATCACCCAGAATTCTAAACAATCTATTGGGAGTATGAGGCATAAATAATGGCTTGCAACAAGTACGATTTGCCGCGGAATTTATATTTCAAAGCTTGTAAAAGTTTCGTATAACCCAGCGGTTCTTCACCATTGGGTGTATAGTGTAGCAATAGTCAGGAAAAGTACTACTAGGTTCAATAGCTTCTTTAGCATCATATGCTATACTCCAAATGAGGTTTCAACGCAATCGGCAACAGATTTATCTATGTAAACGAGAACTAAAAATTAGTTTTATTTATTTCCAATATATTTTATTTATATTTCGAGTTTTAATGAAATTACCTGGAATATATTTTTTCTATAAATTTATTTACTGTAATGTATTTTGTTAAACACACTCACTTTAATTACATTATTATTTTGCTAGCAAATATCAATTATAATGTACATCTTATTTAACACACTTATTTCAATTTATAATACAACTAGATGTAACCCGGTGTGCTTCAGCTCTTACTGTAAGGAAATATTACCATTCTTAACAAATATCGGGCGTAGCAGCTTGGCTTGGGGTACATATCAGAGTCATGGAGGAGGGCAAAAGTGATGTTCATACCCAAAGTGGGAAGGAAAGACACTGCACATCCAAAATCCTTCAGACCAATAAGCCTAACATCTTTCTTGTTGAAGACACTTGAAAAAGCCGTGGACAACTATCTAAGATGTGGGATATTACAACAGATACCTTTGCATCCAAACCAGCATGCATATAGAGCGGGTAGATCAACAGAGAACTATTCCCACTATAGTGGGAACTATTCAAAAATCACTAGATGAGAAGGAAATGGCCGTTTGTGCCTTCCTAGATGTAGAAGGAGCCTTTGATAACACTTCACAAGATGTAATAGAAAGGGCATTAAACCGAAAAGGAGTAGATTCAGTGACATCAAGATGGATGGTAGAAGTTCTCAACACGAGATCAGTAGAAACATCAGCAGAAGGGGAAACCATAGCCGTCAACACAACCAGAGGATGTTCGCCCTTAATGTGGAGTCTGGTTGTTGACGAACTATTAATGGAACTGTCGGAAGCAGGTATAGAATGTCAAGGCTACACGGAAGATATAATCATAATAGCAAGAGACAAATTCGAGGAAACCCTTTGTGACATTCTGCAAAAAGGGCTGAGAATTATCAATCATGGTGTAGGGCAACAGGACTGAACATCAATGCGACAAAGTACCATTTACCAGGAGAAGGAAACTTCCAAGATGGAGGGCAATTCAAATTCTAGGAGAAGTCATCGAACCAAAGACAGAGGTGAAATATCTGGGCATAGTACTAGACAGCAATTTGACATGGAAGGCACTTGTCAATCATATTACAGAGAAAGCCAAGCGTGCTACAATGATATTGTAGCATGTGACGGTCTATTTGGTGTAACATTGGTCGTAAGTATTGGTAGCGGTAGCATGCATCTTTACTCCGGCCTCTGTCTCGTCGGCTAATGGGGGGTATTCGAGGCTACGTTTACTTAAACCCGAACCACATAACTACAACAAGGACAATTTTATTGTGCATGCTGATGTTTTTTTTTTCTTTTTTTTTCAGTGATTCATTTACATATAGAAGAAGACGACACACTAATATCTCTAGATGTTATATCACTTTTCACAAATATTCCAATCCATCTAGCCATAAAAATAATAATAAAAAAATGGGACACAATCAAACCACATACAAACATTTCAAAAAATCAATTTATTAAATTACTGGAATTCTGTTTGAAAGATAACAACTATTTCAAATTCAACAATAAAATATATATTCAAAACTATGGGATGCCAATGGGCAACCCACTATCCCCAATCATTGCAGGGATCGTACTAGATGATCTAATTGAATACACATTAGAAAATTTAAGAACACAAAACATACACATTAAATATATAACAAAATACGTCGATGATTTTTTTGCCATAATAAAACATAAAGATAAATCACATATACTAAAGGAATTCAACTACTACCACAACAAACTAAAATTCACATTAGAAGAAGAAAAACATAATAGACTAAACTTTCTGGATACAACAATACACAAAATAGATAAAAAACTAGCAATAAACTGGTACACTAAAGATATTTCGTCGGGACGCATCATCAATTACTACTCTAATCACGACCCCATACAAAAGAAAAACACAGTAAAAAACATAATAAAGAAAGCCATAGATATTAGTGAAGAAATGTTCCAACGCAACAACATCAACAAACTAACCAAAATATTAACAGAAAACAATTACCCTAATAAATACATCAAACATATGATAAAACTAGTAATACAAGAAAACAAAAACAAAACTCAAAATACACAAAAAAACAAAATAACAACTAACACAGCTGATACACCAAAAACAATTTTCACAAGCATACCATATATACCAACACTAACTAATAGAAGAAATATAAAAAATATTATAAAGAAAGATACACTAAAAATAGCTTCCCGTCCAAACCAAACTTTAAACAGACTCTTCAACACACAAAAAACTAAAACCAATATACAAAAACAACATAGTGTAGTCTACCAACTACAATGTAAAGGCAACAATAACCAACAGTGCAATAAAATATATATAGGACAAACTAAAAGACAATTAGACATTCGAATAAAAGAACATAAACGGTCGATAGAAATAAAAGCAGAAACAACAGCTTTATCACAACACGCGTTAAAAAATAAACACAGCTTCGATTTTGACAACATAAAAATCTTAGAAAAAGAAACAAAAACAAACAAAAGACTGACACTAGAAAGTTTGCACATTAAGAATAACATAGAAAAGGCGGTAAATAGAAAAGAAGACTGTGACAATATAAGTAATACTTACAATATAAATTTAAACAAGAAAACAAAAAGATGACGAAAACTAAATAGTAATAACATAAGGTATTTATTAAGTTAAAAAATAGTATACATAAAGTATTGTTTGTGTTAATATAATATTGTTTTGTTTTTTAAAGAAAATAAAAATAAAGTCGCCCGAAGAGGACACGAAATAAGTGTCGAAACGTTGCGCAACAAAAACAAAATTGTTTTTAAATTTAAAGGTGACCAAGTAAGCTTACTCTAATCAACAAATTCATTTTAAGTTTCATGATATTTATTAGAAAAAAAAATAATAAAATTACATATGTATAACCAAAGGGTATTAACATTAATTGGAAACTAGCGTAATGTAAGGCTAATTATAGTACTAGCAAAGATTGTTATTTTAAACATAGCAAAAAAACTTAGATTCATTAATTAAGCCAAAAATCAATTTTCCATAAAACCGCAAAAAAAGAACATTCTGGTTACCAGAAAAATATAATAAATTACATAATTTAAAGAGAAAAAAATAATAAAGTAAAAAAAATAGATAATAAATATTCAATCCGAAAAACTGCGATGTTTTGAACACTAAAAAAAAATTAAGAAAACGGAAACTTCTTGCAAAAATCGATATAATAATAATTAAATGGTTAATCTTCAAAATGTGATTTAATTTAAATTTATATAATAGTGCATATTTGTAGGACCGTTATTTTTTATGTATCACTTTATAACGATTTTGTTCACTAAAAATTTAATTATTAATATTTTTGCACCGATTTTGCGTATTTTTTTTCCGATCCGAATTTTTAATAATTTTTACGATTTAATTGACACAATAAGCAGAAACGTATTATTGTTATTGTTAACAGACAAAGTGGTTAACAGCGTATTGTTATGTTAACGTGATTGAGACCTGTTAAGAACTTAACAGAATGCTAACTTACAATTAATACCTACGTATCTGCTGTAAATATTAAATTGTAAATATCATTAATAAAAGACTTACATCAGTTGTTGAGATCCATCGTTGAAAGTGCTTTCAGCCGGAATCTGGAGTTGTTGAGGATATATCACAATTTTTACCATTTAAATTCAATTGATGGTTAAGTTTCAAAATTCGGTACTGTCACTTCTTACTCAAAAAAAAAAGCTTTCCACTCTCAGTTCCTGTATTTATATAAATTTCTTTGATTTTAGATTTTTCGTTTATTTCGTTTTTTTTTCGGTTTTAGCACGTTTTGACGGTTTTAGCACTTTTCGATTGATTTTTGCACAAAAATAAAAAACTAATTCGCAAAGCAAGATAAGTTAAAATGTGATCTTAAAAAAATTTACTTAAATTAATTTTGTGGGACAAGAAAAAAAATTATGCAAAAGTTCATATCAAATTTATATATTGTTTCGTGTTTTTCGTGGTTCTTTCTGTTTATGGAGTTTTGTGCACAATTTTGGAGTAACGAAAAAAGATATTAAGGTCGTAACAACTTGGTATTATTTCTTGGTTGTTTTTTGTGATATTTTTGCTCTGTTTATGTAGTTTATTGAACAAATTTCGCACTTTGGACTCGGATTATTTTTTTAAAACACTTTTGGTAAAATCTAACATTTTTTTCTCCCGATTCTTGGTGGATGCGGTTTTATGAATTTTTCCCTTTCTAGAGGATATAAAAAAGATGCTATTGAGCAGATACAATTAAAATGTTGGAGCGTTCGGGTTGATTTCCACTCAAAAATGACAGATCTGTTGGTAAGAGAAAGAGGGTAATTTTCATAATTTTCCTGTGGGTATGTATAATATCTTTTATCTTTCGAATTGTTACACAAATCCCACCAGTTATGCCACAATTTTATATATCGAATTAGTATTGTGTATTATAGAGTGTACGTAGGGCTTTTTTGGTCAATTTTATTAAATGTAAAATAAAAATTCTTTATTTCATTATTTTCCCGACGTTTCGTTGAGTTTTTGTCAACATCTTCAGGGGCATTTTATTTTGAATATGAATTTTTAACTTATAACATTAATAAAAAATTATTGGTGTATTTTGACATCACAAATTGATTGATTTTAAAACACAGTATATATAAATAAACAAATAAGTAAACTATTGAAAAACTAAAACATTTATATCACAGAATTTAACTCTAGTATCACAGTGCAAACGAATATATGAAGTTTATGTTGTCTATGTCTTCCTTGTTGTTTATTGTAAACGAAACGTCGGGAAAATAATGAAATAAAGAATTTTTATTTTACATTTAATAAAATTGACCAAAAAAGCCCTACGTACACTCTATAATACACAAAACAAATAAGTTTGAGCTAGAATTAGTATTTTTCTTTTTCCTCCTTTATAAACCCAAATGAAAGGGTTTAAGGATAAAAATCCTCGAAAAGAACCTGGATTTCAAAAAAAAAATTTAATTAAACGCAAATTTAACTGAATTTGAAGAGAAATATATATAAAAATTCCACTCACCTTCCTTTGGTGATGAAAAAAGTATATATAGCAATTTGCTATGTAGGCCTGTGATCTGGCAATGAGTTAATTCTTAAAAAATATAATCATTGTTTAAAAAAAAAATTCGTCCCGAGTGGCTACAACAAGATTTAGTTATTTCAGTTCAACTTACAGTTTGGGGTATATGTATATCCTTATGCGGTAAAAACTTAATTTTGATATTTGTTATCTTAATTTTTTTTTTTAACTTTTGGGTTTAACAAGATGCACTGGCAGCAAAACGATCCAAGGCCTTAGAAAAGCCTTTTATACCTCCCTTGTAACGATCCTAACCGCTTAGGTCTACCTCGAATAGGGCAGGGGCTACCTATAATACCGACCGTGCTCAGGGCTGGGGTGTGTTCTTACCCATTTCGAATGTAGTTTTGGAATGGTTTCAAAATTTTTACTTAGGTAGCAAAAAAAAAATAAATATAACAAAAATAATAGGGATACTTCCCAAGAAGAATTAGAATTGTTGTTGATTGAACGGAAATCTTAAGATGGTATTCTTTCCATATCTTTACCCTCCCACCATGCTGACTATAGGGTATTTAGTAGACAGCCTAAAAAAAAATACATATATATAAAATTACCTACATACCTACGACTTCACTTTTCGTAATAAAGCTTCAGAATTTTAATTTAAAATTCCATTTTAAAAATTACAACAATTAAATTTATTTGTATTTATCATAGTGATATTATGGTAATTTAATGAAAATATATATATATAGAAATTATTATATTATTGAACGTATGAATAAATTATAAAAAAAAAATTAGTAAATCATTAATAAAATTCATGAATTTAAGTTAACACAAAAAAAAAATAAAAAAAAAATTTATATAAAATAACTTTTCATTTAATTATTTGGTATTCAAAGAGGAAATTTATGGTATGTTGTTAAAAACAAAAAATTAATATCAAACTCAATTTATATTACCGAAAAATAAATATTATCCAAATATTTGGTAACTCTTTTTACATAATATTAGATACCCACAATAGAGCATTGAGTTATTGTATTGAGTATCTATTAGATATTCATGTTTTCATATTAATTTATTGTATAAGTTAAGGCACGTCGCCCCCAACATTTCAACATAATTAAATTTACACCAATATTTCCGTATTCGTTCCTTAGCAACTCAAATTTTCTGCATTAGTTGCAAAATAGTTTACCTTTTGTCTGAATTATATTTTTTTTGGGTCAAATAAATTTTGCAGCATTTTCATAAATGCAAAAATCGTATGGTCAAAGCAGCGGTGTCAGGTAGTTTGGCAATTTCATTAATTTTGGCACATTCTAAAAGTCAGCAAATTCTAATTGTTGGTTGCCTTTAAATACAATAATAATGTAGAAATAAAAGCAGTTCTTTTTGTCTTTTTGGATCGAGGCAATAAAAATCAAATTCATTTTTAGTATTAAGAAACAAAAAGCACATAGTGCTGATGATAATAAACTTTCAATAAAAAAAAAAAAAAAACAACCAAGTGTTTTACTGGCGCCCAACGTGATATCTTTTTAAGGATCAAAAAACGGTTCACCATAGTGTGAAGAAGTGACAATCTTCATAGAAGATAAATCTTATTGAACAAGTTCACTGTGTACCTATACACTCACCCATAGGGTGGGTGTATGGGTGTGGGACTAAGGCCTTCGAATGGCCACCAGTCCATAGCTGTTTGGAGCCATACTGGTAGTAGCTTTGCTACGAAGTCTGACCGGAGGCTATATATTTATATATATATCTGGTACCACGGGAAGTCAGAGCCCCTGGAATCTTTGGTTCCAGCTGACTTGCGGGTACGGCCCCTTGGGGAGTATCGTGGTGGCTGTGGTTTATACCCAAATCGCGGGGACAGCATAGCTCGATGTGGAGTTGCATTCAACCGGGTGCTGTGACCCTAGAACAGCAGAGGTGTGTAAGGTAGGCCTCGACTCCCCACCAAGGAGTGGGATTTGTTGCCCAAATGCACAAATGTTGAATTGGTACCGGAGTGTAGTTAACTACACAATGGGGCGGTGGTCGGCGCATATTCCGATCCAGTGTTCAGAGCACCGTGAGGTTATGTCAACGAGACGGGTACTCACGTTAAACACAAGAGACTTCTGAACAAGTTCACATAGTGAAGCAGTGACTATCATTATAGAAATAAATAAATTAAAACAAAATTCATAAGAAATATTGTACCTAAGAATAATAAATTCTTTCTAAAAAAGTAAAAAGTTGTTCGCAAAAGCACAAAAAGATTGTGAAAAATAATAAAATAAATAAAACTTTCAAACCTGAGAAGAAACATAATATAGCAAAAAGTGCAGGCAGTCAGAAGTGCCACACATATCCAAAAAAACCAACATAATCATCTATATCAAAAGACAAATCAAATCAAATATAAATCATCTTTACCAATAAAGAAGACCAAAAATCACTCCAACGATCGAAATCAACTTCAGCTTTCTCCGGAAAAGGCTTTTGAGGATTCAACACTTTGACGCTGCAGCTTAAATTTTCAACATGTTTATTTTTTTGTAAGTTCTAGATGTAAGAATAAAACAGCCAATATAATGGCTAATTTGTCAAAGTATTTAAGTAATATAAAATAATTAAGATTTACTTCCATTTTCGAAAGTGAAAATGTTGTAAAATGTGATTCTAAATATTCGATTTTGACGAATTGTAAAAGGAAATCAACAATTTCATTTTGCCAAGAACTAAACTATGGAAACAACTCATGCCTTAATGACTTGCTAAATAACTACATGGCTACTTGCGATACTCTTTCGGCTCATAACATGCCATCCATCTCAGAAATCGATGATGGGATCGTCATTATCAATGACCAATCTTTTAAACTAATGGACAGAAATGAAACCACAATCGTCCAAAAAGGGACTTTTCTAGTAACTTTCGAAAGTGAAATATTTATTAATTCTACAAAGTTCGAAAATCTCCGCAAAATTGCTTTCAAAAGTCCGGAAACTCCCATAGCTCACTCTGTCAGTCTTGCTGACCATACCTCCATCCTATCACTCCCATACTTACACGAGCTGAATATTAAAAATATGGATCATATTTCCCATTCGCATTCCAAAGTCAGAGGAACTTGTTATATCTCCGCTTCTCTTTTTGCCCTGATTTTGGCAGTTTGCGCTGCATACTTTGTAGCCAAGAGGAACCGTAAAATCGAAATAAGTAATATCCTCAAAAATTACGACCAGCCGGGGACGTCTGGATCTCAAGGGGGGGAGCAGTTAAGGCACGTCGCCCCCAACATTTCAACATAATTAAATTTACACCAATATTCCGTATTATTAAATTTACACCAATATTTCCGCAAATAAATTTTGCAGCATTTTCATAAATGCAAAAATCTTATGGTCAGCATGAACTAATACATGCATAAATTCAGCATTCAGTACGCTTGAATGCTGTAACTCAATTACTAACCGGTCCTGCATTACCATCAACAAAAACAATTAGATGACAACATAGTTTATCTAATGTTAATGATAACATGTTACATATGAAGTTACAGTGGTTGCAAAAAAAATTTAAATCGTTAGAAAAAAAATCAACAAAAAGGTCATTATAGGTATTTTTGCCTACAGCGCCCCTACAATATGTAGAAGGGTAGAACCTGGAGATGTAAACCCAGCATCCTATACTGGATGTACTCCATGATGGTCCGTCCAATCGTGACCTATGGAGCTATTGCGAGGGCCAAAAGGACAGAGTTAAAATCAACTCAAATGGCGTTAAGTAGGATACAAAAACTAGTGTGTATTGGGATAACGGGTGCAATGAGGACGTGTCCAACGGCATCACTGGAAGTACTGTTGGACCAAAGCCCACTATAACGGCAATCAGGATAAAGGAGGATAAACCTATAACCAGGCTTTATGAAGGGCAATGGAACCGAATAAGTCAAGTTAATGATTACACCCCCCTAGATTGTCCAATGGACAAGACTGAGAAGAAATACGATTTCAAGAAAAACTTTGTTAAAAAACTTAGTAATAAGAAGGAATGGAGTAGTTTCAGTACAGCATATTCTCTAAAGAAGGATACGATCAAATGATACACGGACGGTTCAAAGACCGGAAGTAGAACAGGGCGGGAGTTTTTGGGCCTAGGACCAAATACTACGAATCAATGGGAAAACACACAAGTATTTTCCAGGCGGAAATTTATGCCATCGATAGATGTGCACAGATTAACTTAAATAGAAAGTACAAAAGACGGGATGTTATCAGATAGTCAAGCTGCTATTCGAGCACTAGGCTATGTAGTAAACTTTAAGTTAGTATGGGACTGTCTGTAGAGACTGAATGAGCTAGGCAGTCA
This sequence comes from Cordilura impudica, assembly GCA_963682025.1. NCBI lineage: Eukaryota > Metazoa > Arthropoda > Insecta > Diptera > Scathophagidae > Cordilura > Cordilura impudica. The sequence goes on along the minus strand of OY821517.1, from coordinate 202,943,214 downwards.
CAATAAAGTCAAATATTTTAAGTCGTACCGAAAGAATGGGAGTATAATAAAAACTTGGTTTTTATGGGTTAGTTTTTTTATATTCCTTATTTTACTTGAATTTCTTAAACCAAATTGTTCAACGGCCGCGGTAAATTGAGTTTGTGCTGCTGTTTGCAACTGCCAAAAATATTTAACCTGGACACTAATCCTTTTATTTTACTGATCGATTGTGGATCAATTTCTGAGTCGATTTAGCGATGTCCCTCCATCCGTCTGCTTTTGTGTGTGTCCAATCAAACTACAGGTCGCAACTATGCATTAATTTTGATGAAAGTGGCACATAAGATTTTATCCATCATATCATGAACGATATTGAAGTTGGTGAAAATCGGTTGATGTTCAAACCTAGCCCCCATACAAATAACCCTTATCAGATAGGCTAAAATTGTCATAAGTTCCAGATTTTCATATATACATATATCAATAAAATTTGGCGTATGTTGTGTATAATAACCATTAATTAGTCGTCCAAAAAATAAACCCTCTAAGACCATTCTGAATCATAGTTTCCATATAAAGCTGATTCCCGATCTCCACTTAAATCAGTGCTGTTCATTTCATAGGACAATTGTCCCTGCTCACCTCACATGTATTCCTACGCTCTTGCATTTAGTCGTCACTGAAACAGCGACGAATGAAGACGTGTCATTTGACCGGTGATATGACGGTCACTACTGACTGAAGTTTCGGTCATCGCGTAGAACAAAGTTTCTATCATTTTATTAAGGCCAATATAACAAAAATGTCCGAAACTTTTATGTACATGTGATTTTGCATCTTACTCTAACCTATGAAAGTATGTAAACCATAGAATATATTATCTGAACTGCTCACTCTACCACTGTTTAGTAGATATGGATATATTCATCATCGTTGATCGGTCACGCTTAATTATAATGAAACACGATTTATTATTTTTTATTTATTTATTGATGTGTAAACATCTATACGCGCAGGGGGGTAAATTTCTATTTCACAATACAATCACAAAAACAGCGTACATGTGAGAGTCACATCTTACGCGTAAGATGTGACCATTAAGACAAATCGGTATGACTTATGATTGTTTGGTGAAAAAATTATTATATGAAATAACCTTTTTGTCGCTGTTTTCTGCATTTTATTTATTACCAGATGTTTACACATCTCCCCTGTGATCAGACTCACATGATTTTTTTTATTGTATTAAAATCAAAAAATTTATAATAAACATTAAATATTAAAAACACAACAATATCACTAATTCCGAAACGTGTTGATATCTTTGAGCCAATAGGCCAATATGACAAAAATGACTGAAACTTTTTGTGTACATGTGATTTTGCATCTTACTCTAACCTATGAAAGTATGTAAACTATAGAATATATATCTGAACTGCTCACTCTACCATTGTTTAGTAGTCAACGATGATGGATATATACATGATGGATATATACATCATCGTTGATCGGTCACGCTTGATTATAATGAAACAGGATTTATTATTTTTTATTTATTTATTTATTGTATTAAAATCAAAAAATTTATAATAAACATTAAATATTAACAAGTAAGAGTGTTAAATTCGGCTGTGCCGAATCTTTGATACCCTCCAGTGAATTTGTAACGACCAATTCTATTGTTGCCAAAGAACAATTTGGATTTAAAAAAGGGCATAGCACTACGCACCAAATAAACAGAATTAAAAATCAAATAATCACAAATAAAAACAATAAACGTTCAACGGGTCTAATATTGTTAGATATTGAAAAAGGGTTTGACACCGTTTGGCATAATGGCCTAGTATTTAAACTTCTTGATGCAAATATACCAAAATATTTATGCAAACTTATTTCAGATTTCATTCAAGGCAGAAATTTTAAAGTTGCGATTAATAATGAAACATCATCTCCAAAAACCATTACCACAGGGTTACCTCAAGGATCTGTCTTGTCGCCATTGCTTTACTCGATATATACATCCGATTTTAAAGTCCCGAAATATATGAAAATTACGCAGATGATACTGCGTTAATTTCTTCAAACAAACTTACAAGCGCACTCCTGAAGAAAATGGAAAAGGGACTAAATTGCAGTAAATATTTTCACAAATGGAAAATTAAAATTAATCCAAACAAGACCCAAGCAATAATTTTTCCGTTCAACAAATCTCCCAAAAGACTGCCAAGACGTCATCTTCTTATTGGAAATAATACCATAAATGTACTTAACGAGGTCAAATATCTCGGAGTTGTCTTGGACAAAAAGCTTACATTTAAACAACATATTATGGCTACGTGTCAAAAAGCTATAAAATCATTTAAAGCATTATGGCCACTACTAAATAGAAGGTCATTTCTAAACCCCAAAAACAAAAATCTACTCTTCAAAAGTGTTATAAGGCCGATATTAACTTACGCGTGTCCTATTTGGAGTGACGCTGCCAACTGCCACCTAAAACGCTTACAAATTATACAAAACAAATGCTTAAAATGATAAATAAAAAGCCCTGGAGGTATCCTACAAATCTTCTTCATGAAGAAACAGGATACGAAAAAATTATCGATTTCATAACAAGGATTAATAACAATTACTTTGCCAAAATTGAAAATTCCTCTTACCCAATGATAAGAGAATGTAGAGAAATAACTAAAATTAAAAAGAAATCACCAAATTGAAAATTATAAGCACATAAATATTTTTCAGATAGTATTTGAATTTATTAAATCATATAAAGGTTTTTTTCCTCCCATTTTCCTTTAAAATCATTAAAAAACCAGTAAGAGTGTTAAATTCGGCTGTGCCGAATCTTTGATACCCTCCACCTCGGTTTGAGTCTTGATAATAAATGTAAATGAAAAAGTAAACAATTTGCTAAACTTAATACCAAAATATTTCAGCAAATTCTTTGGGTTGGTTTTCGTCTTTGCTATTATTTCGAATTTATTTCGGTGTTTGCTTTTTGGTCATCGTGGTTTCTGATCGGCATGCGTTTAGGTTATATACCTATATGCATGCGTTTCCGGTTATATGACATAACTTCTCGTTTAATTTAGTTTTTGCTAATTAAATAGCTCGCCCTAACCTCCATTGCAAAGGTAATGGTTGTGTAGGGTGGCTATATGCATTAAATCGTGCTAATTGGAGATGGCTGTATAGTTTCTTTTAACTGGCCAAATATTTCTTCATTGCGGCCATATAGGTCGGATGGAGTAACAAAATAATAACCAAAAAAAAACTCTCTCAATTTTTTTATTAAAATATTGCCATATTTGGAAAACATAGAGAATAAATTTATAATAATAAATATTCAAATTAGGGATGCCAAACGCAAAAAACCAAATGTCCCAAACATTTTAAATAAAATAATATGTTCTCTTTATTTTCTGAAAAACTTCAAATTTTCATCCCAAAAAAATTGTGAAAATTTGTATATAAATAACATTCTCATCAAATTGCGTTTATTTATGTAACAGTTTTTATGTTCGCAATTCTTAAATATCATTTGACGTTTTCTAAAATTCATTGAATTTAAATTAATGTTTTCTGTAATGTGATTCTGTAAATTTCAACGATCCGACAATCGCAAAATATATCGACAGCTATTGTTGTTTGCACTAAGGATTAAGTGATTCACTAAGTACATACATCTTCACGACAGTCGACAAATCTATTTTTCTATTTATTTAAATTGTAAACGAGTGGCATCTCTGTCAAAATAAGCGAAAAACACAAAGAAGAATAGAAAAAAAAAACAAATTACTTCGTGTTTGACAGGATGATTTTATGTTTATGTTTAATATCTTTATTTTTTTACTAATATTTCTGTGTATTTATTTGAAAATGAAATAATGAATTAAATATGCTATTTAATTTTTTTATTTATATAAAAAAGTTTTTTAATAAAAGCAAAATATTTTCACTATTTTATGATTTTTATTTATGTATGACGACATTTCAACCTAAATATTTAAGTTTTTATCGATTGAATAAACAACACAAAAATGGTTGTCGTTTAGATATCAACAGCTGAGTTTAACAAAAGCGAATATCGTTTAAAAATTTTACTGAAAATTTTGCTATTTTCTTTTTTTAACGATTCGACTATCGTTAAAAGAAGTTACTGAATCGCGGTACTGAAAAGCCATTAATTTCTCCTGAATGTCAATATTTTTTTTAAATGTAAAATTTTTTTAAATGTAAACATAGGTATTTGGTGTTTTTTTTTTGGAATTTCAATTTGTGTTTAACGAATAAAATTTATATATTAAAGATGCAATTGATGTCTTCTAAATTTAAAATTATAATTTCCGACGTTTTGATATGATTTTCTGAAATTCAATTAATTGTTATTTATAATTGGAAATTTTTAATTCCAGTTTTTAGAATTGATATTTTCTTAAATTTTAAATGGAAAATTTAAAAAGTGCAATTTTGTATTTATGTGAATAATAATGCTTTAGTAATTATAAACAATTTTTAAAAATTAGATGTAATCGCAATCAAATATTTTGTAGGTAAAGCAGAATTATAATTGTATATAACTATGTAGAACTGTTTTGAAAGCAAAAACCTCATTGATGAACTCGGTAACTCTATTTTGTAAAGACAACAAAAAGTTAATATGCCAAACTTATGTTCATGTTTGTAAAAGAATAATGAAAATACGTATGAAATAAAAGACCAGCCCGTGTATACTCTTAACATTGTTCTGTATGATATCCAGTTGAAAATATTAACATTCATGTTAAAATAGGAATAACTATTGCAAAGCTAATTAGAACAAACAAAAATTGTGGCGCCATCTACTGTGGCATAGTCACGCTGAGCAAAATGAAGTGACACTCTGTTAATGCAAAAGAAATGTATTTTCCCCACAACAAAATATTGCAGAATGTTATGTAAATAAAATAATATACCGACTTATTTCTAACATGCAGTTGTTATGGATATACATATATAATATATGTATATTATTTGGATTATTTAATATGTTTATATAAATTTATAAATAAATTTATACATACAAATTTTTTTTTGCTATATTTACATTGTTTTTTTTTTATTAACAACTAGGTATTTTAGCATTATTTGCTTTAGATGTTGGTGAATTTTTACTCCCTTTGGAGTAAAAACCAATTTCCCGTGAGCCATTCGGTCTGAAATTTTGCAGACAGGCTCAGGGTAATAACAGAAATGATCTAACTAATTTTTAGAGTGAAGCCAAAACAATGGAAACTTTTAAATTTTTCTACCAGAGTTAATAAAAAAATGTACAGAGGGTTAGTTTTTATTATATTATTACCACAACGACCACAAAAACAACAAGTCCAGCTATGACAACAACACAACATTTAGAATAACAACAAGAACAATATAGAAACATCATATTTTTCATTTTTTTTTAATTTTTCAGAGATTTCCCTGGACCTGTTCCACCGATTTTAATGATTTTTGAAATAGAAATCTTCCCATGAATTTGGTGAATCATTCTCACTAAAAATGATCACTGTAGCTGCACTATTCAGGGCGTGATCGTGACAAGAACAACATAGAAAATTATATTTTTTCAAGACTTTTTTTAGTTCTTCATTAAAATCTCGGGCCCTAATCGACCGGTTTGGACGATTTTAAATAGCAAACTTTTTAGGATGTTAATGAATCATTTTTTATGTCAACGAGCGCCCTAGCTGCCCGATTGATGCCGTCATCGTGATTTCCACAGACGGACAGACGGACATCGCTATATCAACTCCGGCTGTTATAAGGATCACAAATATATATATTTTATGGGGGTCCAAAATTTTTTTTCTAATTATTACAAACGGAATGACAAACTTATATATACCCTCTGCACACTGGAGTGGAGGGTATAAAAACACAACAATATCACTAATTCCGAAACGTGTTGATATCTTTGAGCCAATAGACATAAAGACAATGTTTAAACAATGGGCTTAACTTAATACAAACATTTAAACAACTTTGCTGACTTTTCACTCGAAACATCCCTCAAAGTGGTACGTAACTTAGCACTGAATAAATTGACTAAACTCAATAGAAATTTCCGGTAATGGGCCTTAATGAAATCAGTAGTTTCTTAAAGGAAACAAATTATTATAAGACATATATATCAAAAATTTATATTAAAGCTTGCCTTTTCAGTGTTGTGAATTAACAATTTCGCCAAAACTGGAAAATTGATGAGTAAATGATGTATCCATTCAAATACTGCAACCTTTGTTTGTACAGAACCGTGTGTGAGATATTGTGATAATACCTCCATAAATCAATTTGTTCAATATCTGAGATCTTTGTTCTTTTGAAGAAACTAATTTTATTATGGATGTATTTACGGATTCACATTGCACATTCCTTAATATTCTTCATATTTTCAACATTATGTTCAGACATGGAAGAATGGCATAAACTAAAACATTCGAGCCAAATATTAAAACAAACTTCCGTATTCATGTTATGGCAATAGACTGAAAGATAGATATAAGGATTAGTGTAAAATTCTGCAAAGAAGATTTGCTTTGTTTCTAGCTAGAATTTTTAATAAAATGTCAGTGCATTAGCTAATAAGTTCATTTGGTGATAGCGCATGTATTATCAATATATTTATAGTGTCTTCCATGCGCACTGAACTGGAATCATTACGAATCAATTTAAGAAACTGTGTCAGCGTAGTTTCACACATTTGTATTTCTTGTGTATTATCTTCCAACATCATAAAAAGTCCATCAATAATATCAAATAGATAACTATATTATTTTCCGGTACGGCATTCACAATCGAAATCCAGGATATAACATAATGTCGCACAATATAATTCTTTACATAAATGCGTTCCTTCAGAAGAGGTATAAAGAGGTATATTTAAGAAAACGATCCAACAGGAATAGGCCACAAGACGCGAGCAGCAAATAAATAGGGGAAGAAGGGTATAATGGAGGGACATGGAGGGACGTGCCACTACGTTATACAAGGATCACACGCGAAATACCGGACACGTAAATCTTGATCGTTTAAACAATTGAGAATGGGACTAACGAATTTTGAAGAGTTCTAAAGAAACAACAAAAATTAACTTGAACTTTTTATTTAATTAATTACTTACCTTTCCTAAACCTAAACTTGTAGCCACCAAACCAATTAAACCTCCCTTTCTTTTATTAGAATCCCGGGAGGAGGCAAAGTCATTGGACAACACCTCTATAAGTTTTCGCTTTTGGGCAGAGTTATTTTCATATTAAATTCTTTAACCATTCTGTGTGCGATATCAGTTTAATTTAAATAATCAGCTTTTTTTTAAATATACATGTATAAAGCATTAACTTTAGTGCACTTTCCGCGAGACAAATTTGTAATGAATAATACCAGGGAATTCACATATATTACGAAAAAAAAATAAAAAAATAAAGGGTGATTTTTTAAGAGCTATAGGAAAGTTTTCCAAAAAAAAAAACACATAAAATTCGGAAAAATGCATGAAATCTTTACTTGAATCGATAGTACGGTCCACATAATTTAATGTTTGAAGATTATTTCATGCAAATGTTGACCGTGACTGCGCCTCAAATGGTCCATCCGCTTAGTCCAATTTTGGCATACTCTTTCCAACATTTCGGCCGGTATCTCACGAATAAATGCTTCAATGTTGTCTTCCAATGCGTCAATTGAAGCGGGATTGCCTGTGTAGACATGAGCTTTAACATAGCCCTACAAAAATGTTCACCGAACTCGCCTCTCAATAAGTCCATTGTTGCGCGTGCTGTGTGGCATGTGGCACCGTCTTGTTGAATCCACATGTCATGCAAGTCAAGCTCTTGCATTTTGGGCAAAAAAAGTTGGATATCATCTCTCGGTAGCGCTCACCATTCACAGTTACGTTACGATTCGCATCATCTTTGAAGAAGTACGGTCCAATGATGCCACCAGCCCATAAACCGCACCAAACTGTGACTTTTTCTGAATGCATTGGTAGCTCTTCCAATGCTTCTGGCTGATATTCACTCCAAAATCGACAATTCTGCTTATTTACGTACCCATTGAGCCAAAAATGAGCTTCGCCGCTGAACACAATTTTTCGGTAAAAAAGTGGATCTTCGGCCAAATTTCCAAGAGCCCATTCACCAAAAATTCTACGTTGCGGTAGGTCGTTCGGCTTCAATTCTTGCACCAGCTGTATTTTGAAAGACATCACACCTAAATCCTTCCGCAAAATTTCCTACGTTGTTGAGTAACAGAGGCCCAATTGCTGCGAACGGCGACGAATCGATAATTGATGGTGATCATTAACACTGGCCGATACAGCTGCGATATTTTCTTCAGTTCGCACTCTACGTAAACGTGTTGGTGGTTTAATGTCCAACAATGTAAATTTGGTGCGAAATTTAGTCACAATAGCCCGAATAGCCGCTTCAGTGGGTCGATTAAGCTGACCATAAAATGGAAGAAGCGCGCGATGAACTTTCTTAACAGAGCACGCATTTTGATAATAAAATTCAATAACTTGCAAACGTTGTTCGTTTGGAAGACGATTCATGGTTAAATTATAGACCAAACTGAATATGTTTGACAATGAAACAAAACACGAAACGTGCGTCAGCTGCTTAAACCAGTGTTGCCAAAAATATAATAGCTAAAAAATCACCCTTTAGATTAGCAATCGTGGATATTGTTACGATTTCACAAATAATGTTACGATTTTATAAATGGATAACAAAACCGGCAACGATAACCGTTTTATAACATCCCTGTGTTACATCTCTTTCACGATTCGATGTGTTTACTTTAACTTGAACAAACGAGTATCGAACTGGTTTTTGGCGAAAGAAAAAGAAAAGAGATGAGGAGATATAAAACAATACAGAGTTTATACGAACAAATAAAAAAAAAGTGCTTGAATATTATTTCGGTAATTTATCTGTAATTAAGATAAATTAATAACTAGATTTCAAGGAGAAGACAAGGTCAAAATTCAGCGATGAGGGACACCTTAAAATCCAAATGAAAACAGTGAAGTTTGGGCTTTTAATAAGAGAAGTCGACATAGTAATCATCACCGCACAATTACTAATAATTTTTTTACGCTTCTTCCATAGATTCTGTCATCGCAGCAGTGATCGCACCAAAAACTGATCTAAACAAAAATCATCATCATTTCACCAGCACATTCTGTGGCCCGATTCTGTCATCGCAGCAGTGATCGCACCAAAAACTGATCTAAACAAAAATCATCATCATTTCACCAGCACATTCTGTGGCCCGATTCTGTCATCGCAGCAGTGATCGCACCAAAAACTGATCTAAACAAAAATCATCATCATTTCACTAGCACATTCTGTGGCCCGGTAGCTGATGTTATATAATTTTATAAAATCAAAAGAAAAAAAATACCATAAATACCTCTCGGGAACCAATTTATTTAAAGAATAAAATTATATAAAATTTTAATAATAAAAGCGCAGTCTTTTGTAACATTGGTGTCAGGTGTGGGGTCTACGTTCGGAATTCTGTTGAATACCTTGCCATGCCAAATCGGAAAAGAAATTCCAGCTTCCTGGCCACAGTCACACAGACGGTGCAAGAGACTATCGACCAATTAATGGAAAGTCAGAAACGGCGCGATGAAGAATTGATAAAAAATATGAGGGACTTACATTTTAGTATGACTAATAGGTTATCGGAGGTAGAACAGCAGACACGTGCCTTGATTGGAACATCTACTACCATTGCAAGCTCAGCCTATGCCATACAACAACCCGCACCACAAGTTGCTGCATGCGAAAATTCACGGCATGAGACTAGATCTGTCGTGGATCCTGCTTCTGGATCCATAGATCTTGCTTGTGGATCCATAGATCTTGCTTGTGGATCCATAGAACCTGCTTGTGGATCCATGGATCCTGCTTCTAGATCCATGGATCCTGCTTCTAGATCCATGGATCCTGCTTCTAGATCCATGGATCCTGGTTCTGGTGAACCACCTAGTGGTGCCGTAGCCTTTGGGCCCCAACGATCATCCCAAATATCTCCCTCTGATCGTCAAGACATAGACCCCACCGATAATAATAATCATCACGATCAACGTCACGTTCCAGTGGGAGTATATAATAATAGCGTTCCACCACCACCATGGGTCAACTTTCAGCACTCTCGTGGACCGAATTATCATTCGATGTTTTACCCAAGTGATGGATACCCACTAGCTTTTTCTAACAAGTCTAGCTTCAAACCTCATTATGTGTCGACTTACGATGGATCAACTTCTTGGTCCGATTATGAACGTCAAGTCGAAGATGCCGCACGTTTTTATCAATGGAGCGACGAAGAGAAGTTGATGGCCGTAACCTCCAATTTGAGAGGTCGGGCTTTAAGGTTATATGGAACCATCCCCAGTAGTCCTGTTCCCACTTATCAACAAGTGCGACAGCTAATGCGCGATAGATTCTCCCTTGATGCCCACGCTAGCTATCAGTATTTCCGCCAGTGTGTACAAGGCCCTAAAGAGTCAGTTGAAGACTTTGCTACGGAACTTGAACGTCTATCATTGAATGCCTTTAACGGTGCCCCAAAAGATATGGTGACTGAAATAGTAATGCACCAATTTATTGATGGCCTCCGTGACACTCAGCTCCAGGGACTAATTGTGGCCAGTCGACCTATGTCTATTAGAGATGCTTTAAGAACTGTACAGGACTTGCAGTCGCAGATGAACCGTTCTAAACAGCGCAATATATATCAATTGGAAGTAAAACCTGAAGTTGCTAACCAAATCCATAGCCGACCACAGACTTCCCAAAAACGCAATAACCGGTCGGGAAACGAAGAGGCGTCGACCTGAGGAAGCCCAGATCGATGATTAGAAACCAAAGAGCTTCTCAACATAAACCACCTTTCAATATTCCAACATCACCGGATGCCGTTACCTCCAACGTAAAGAACTACAAAGGCAAAACGGAGTTTAAAGATGATAAGAAACATAACAATGAGATAACCTTAAACATCGGCGCATGGGGAGACCAAAGTTTGCAATGTGTTGCTTTTATTGAAGAAAAACCGTATGAAATGATTGTGGATACAGGTGCATCTGCTTCGCTTATTAATATTCAACTCGTTCCACCTTCGGCCCCTATGCGTGATTGCAATGTTACGTTGCGTGGTCCTAGTGGTGAGAATTTTAAAGCAACTAGCATTGTTGTACTTTCATTCCATCTCAAACAAGTGCCATTATCTCACGAGTTCCTAGTCGTACACGGACCAACGCCTTCGCTTCTTGGTCTTGATTTCCTGCGTAAGAATAAGGCTTCTATCAACATAAATGAACTTCGACTAGATTTGGAACGTGTTTCAGTTCCTCTCTATCTTCCCGAGTTCACACCCCGTAATATGATTTACTTTTTGGACGCAGTTACATTACCGCCGAGATCCGATTTGTGTGTAAGTGCTAAATGTGTCTATAAAAATACATTTGAAGAATCTTTGGTAGACACCTGCGATGAGTCCATGCTGCCGTCAGGTGTTATATTAGGCAGGACACTAGTAACATCCACAACTGATACCCTTCCCATACGTCTCATAAATCTTAATGAAGAGGAGAAGAAAATCTTACCAATGACAGTTGTTGGTCAGCTTGAGGAGGTAAATGTGGTTCCATTGGAAAATATCCAGCAACCTCCGGAGCCACTAAACAAAGATAATACTTACCTTAACCTAAATGTGTCTTCTGAAATTAAAGACGATGACCGTGCTAATTTTTTTAAAATGACGCGCCTATATAAAGATGTGTTTTCAAATGGACCGCTGGATTTTGGTCATACTAATCTTTGCCGGCATAATATCGACACCGGAAGTTCCAAGCCAATTAAACAATCCACAAGACGTGTACCCTTAGCAAAGAAGCGAGAAATGGAGCTACTAGTGACCGACATGCATGCTCGAGGTGTTATACAACGATCCCAAAGTCCCTGGTCATCACCTGTAGTATTAGTGCGAAAAAAAGATGGTTCCACCCGTTTTTGTGTGGACTATCGCCGCCTCAATGATGTGACCATTAGGGACTCCTACCCTCTCCCTCGTATGGACGATATTTTGTCGACTTTACATGGCTCTAAATGGTTTAGTACAATGGACCTTCAAAGCGGCTACTGGCAGGTCGAAATGGATGAAGTTTCGAAACCCAAAACAGCATTTTCTTGTTCGTCTGGTCTATGGGAGTTTAATGTAATGCCATTTGGACTAACTAATGCCCCCGCTACTTTCGAGCGATTAATGGATGGTCTATTCTCGGGCGTGACATGGCGTTCCGTTTTAGTCTATTTAGATGATATCATCGTGCATTCTCGCACAATTGAAGACCATATAGAACACCTGTCTCAAGTTTTTAGACGACTCAAATCAGCCGGCTTGAAGTTAAGCCCGAAAAAGTGCAATTTTTTTCAACCCAGGGTTCACTACCTTGGCCACATAGTCGGGCGTGAGGGACTAGAAGCCGATCCTCAGAAGCTTACTGCCGTAAAGGAATGGCCAACACCTACAAATAAAAGGCAAGTACGTGCATTTTTAGGTCTTTGCTCATACTATCGTAAATTTGTTGAGAATTTTTCCGCAGTGGCTCGCCCTTTACATGAACTGACAGAAGAGCGCAGAAAGTTTTTCTGGAGCGAAGATGCCCAACAGGCGTTTACAGTACTCAAAGAAAAATTGATGTCAGCACCTATCCTGGCATTTCCAAATGAAAGTGATACCTTCATATTAGATACTGATGCATCCAATTGTGGAGTGGGTGCAGTTTTAAGTCAAATTCAAAACGGCCAAGAAAGGGTTATGGAATACTTTAGTAAAACGCTGCAAAAAGCAGAACGAAACTACTGCGTAACGCGTAAAGAACTTCTTGCCGTGATACTTGCTACTAAACATTTTCATCATTATCTGATTGGTCGCCCTTTTGTTCTTAGAACTGATCACGCCTCCCTAAGGTGGCTTTGTAACTTTAAGGAACCAGAAGGACAGACTGCTCGCTGGCTGGAGCGCTTACAGCAGTACGACATGGAAATTCAACACCGAAAAGGCACTAGTCACGGAAACGCCGATGCTCTTTCTCGTAGACCATGTGGAGATTGCAAAACTTGTTCTCGGGCTGAAGAAAGCGATACGGGTAATATAATGACTGTACAAATTGTTCCTGAAGATGTGGCAAAATTTCAGAAGATGGTGTTCTTAAACAAATACGATCATGGATTCAGAACCGTAATCGTCCGCCTAAATCTGATATTTGGGGTGAATCGTCTGACTTGAAAGCATATTGGCATATGTGGGATCAGTTATTTATTGAAAATGATGTTCTAGTTTGTCATCGTATAGCTCCAAACGGAAACGTACAAAATGTAGTCGTTTTACCTAAAAGCTTAATACCATCTGTTCTGACGCAGCTACATCAATCAGTAACCGGAGGTCATCTGGGTCAAAGAAAGACGTTAAGCAAAGTAAAACTTAGATTTTATTGGAATCGTCGCACTACTGATGTTATTGAATGGTGTAACCAGTGCCATATCTGCTCAGCAAGGAAGGGACCCTCCAAAAGGACCATAGGACCTCTTAAACCAAGCATCGTTGGAATGCCCTTCGAACGAATGGCAATAGACATCTTAGGCCCCCTTCCTACTACTCCATCTGGAAATCGGTATATCGTAGTATGCATGGATTATTTTACTAAGTGGCCGGAATGCTTGGCAACGCCAAATCAAACAGCCGAAGTGGTAGCCACTGCTCTTGTTAGCGAAGTTTTCTGCAGATTTGGCATTCCATTTGTTTTACATTCTGACCAAGGCCGTAATTTTGAATCTGATATCTTTCAGAAGTGTATGGAGCTGCTTGGTGTTGAAAAAACTCGTACAACTCCGCTGCGACCACAATCTGATGGGATGGTTGAACGCTTCAACCGAACACTGCTGGACTACTTAGCCAAATTTGTTGAACGGAATCAACGTAACTGGGACCAACTACTGCCTCTCGCTCTACTTGCATATCGTTCTGCTGAACACGAAGCTACGAACTCTAGTCCTGCATTGCTCACATTTGGTCGTGAGCTACGTCTTCCGGCCGATCTTATATTTTCTACGCCAGATACGAAGGTAACAAATGAAGCTATCTACTTACGCGATTTTCGCAGCCGTCTGGAGGAGGTGCATGATATAGCACGAAAACACCTTAAACTCGCTGCCGAATCAACCAAGCATCGTTATGATATGAGGTCCAACGCACAAGAATTTGCTCCTGGGGATCAAGTGTGGTTCTATTCCCCCATCCGAAAGAAAGGATTATGTCCGAAACTTCAATCGGATTGGATTGGCCCTACCACGGTTGTGGAGAAAATTACCGAACTTATTTACCGTATTCGAAGTCCTGGAAAAAGGACCAATAAGGTAGTGCACATAAATCGTTTAGCTAAATTTAACAGTGAACTCTGTCAGGTGACTAGAGTCTAAGCGGAGGGCAATGTTACGATTTCACAAATAATGTTACGATTTTATAAATGGATAACAAAACCGGCAACGATAACCGTTTTATAACATCCCTGTGTTACATCTCTTTCACGATTCGATGTGTTTACTTTAACTTGAACAAACGAGTATCGAACTGGTTTTTGGCGAAAGAAAAAGAAAAGAGATGAGGAGATATAAAACAATACAGAGTTTATACGAACAAATAAAAAAAAAGTGCTTGAATATTATTTCGGTAATTTATCTGTAAATAAGATAAATTAATAACTAGATTTCAAGGAGAAGACAAGGTCAAAATTCAGCGATGAGGGACACCTTAAAATCCAAATTAAAACAGTGAAGTTTGGGCTTTTAATAAGAGAAGTCGACATAGTAATCATCACCGCACAATTACTAATAATTTTTTTACGCTTCTTCCATAGATTCTGTCATCGCAGCAGTGATCGCACCAAAAACTGATCTAAACAAAAATCATCATCATTTCACCAGCACATTCTGTGGCCCGATTCTGTCATCGCAGCAGTGATCGCACCAAAAACTGATCTAAACAAAAATCATCATCATTTCACCAGCACATTCTGTGGCCCGATTCTGTCATCGCAGCAGTGATCGCACCAAAAACTGATCTAAACAAAAATCATCATCATTTCACCAGCACATTCTGTGGCCCGGTAGCTGATGTTATATAATTTTATAAAATCAAAAGAAAAAAAATACCATAAATACCTCTCGGGAACCAATTTATTTAAAGAATAAAATTATATAAAATTTTAATAATAAAAGCGCAGTCTTCAATGACAGTCATATGTTTTTCAAATACAAAATTATTGCAAGTGTGTTGGTACAAAAATTGTTTATGTTTAGTTTCGGTCAATCATTTCTTGTAGGGGCGCGGATGTATGCTGATTTTTTTTAATGCACTGAAAGAAATTAATAGCAATATACGAAAAATATTTTATGAGTATAAATGTATGTGGTAATTTGTTATAAAACATTTAAGGAAAATTATTGAAATGAAAAAGAAAAGCTGTTTGATTAAAAAAAAAAAACAAATTTTTGTTGAAAAATTAAAATCGTTGATCAATTTGAAAACCAAGATCGATAAATAAATAAATAAAATAAATAAATAAAGAACAACGCAACGTAAGTTCTGTAAATTTAAAAATGTTTTACTAATACGCAAATGTTGCGAAAGAATAAATATTGAAAAATTTATAATACAAGATCTATAAACGTCCTTAATATTTAGAATTATTAAAAAAACGAGTTTATTTATTATAAAAGTTGAAATGATTTTGAAAATTTGAGTCTGATCGTTCATTCATTAAATGTATTTTTTCCTTCCATAAAGTGTATTTTTTGAATTTTTTTTAACAAGATAACATATTAAAGATATTATTTTATTATGTAAATACAATGAAATCATTTATATTGATTGAAAAAATCTACATATTGTTTTTTATAGAATGAAAAAAAGCCAGCCTAACGTATATATGTATTTATTTTTTTCCTTTCAAAAATTGAATTTTTGTTTAATATTTATACCCTCCACACGTCACACAGTGGGTTGAAAAGCATGAAAAGTGAGGATTAATTCAGGGAAGACGTAATTTCAAAATATTGTTAATTTTTTTTAATGGATATTCATTAATGCATAAAAAACCACCATTAAAAAAAAAAGTGGAAAAAAATTTATTTTAACCCGTTAGGAGCTTTTTTGTGTTTTGGAAAAAATGATCTTTTCTTACAATTTTCGCTGTAACTTTGGAATAAAAAGCGATAAATTAGTAAATGAAATTGCAAGTTAGAACTTAGTTAATGTGCTTTTAGAAAAAATAAATTTTTTTTAAAAATAAAGGAATAAATATTTAATATGTATTTATATTATAAAAATTGAATTTTAAAATCTGATTTTATTTTCCAAATTCCACAATTCCACAAATTTAACTCAAAAAATTCACATTATAAAATAATATTATGTTTTTATTGATGAATAATTATAAGCACAAAACAAACAACCATTTCAGAAAAATTAAAAAAAAAAATTAAAAAAAATTAATTCAATTAATATTGAATATATTGCTACATTTATAATTGAAAATTTTGTATGCATTTATTGTTATTGTTTATTTTTTATTTTATATTGTTCTTATTTAAGAGAAACTTAAATATATATATATATATATATATATATATATATATATATATATATATATATATATATATATATATATATATATATATATATATATATACAATTAAAATCATCACCTTCATAAATATAATCAGCATCTTCATGATTATCATCATCAATATCTTCATTTATCTCTTCTTCATCAGAAATCTTGGGCAAAATTAATAAATCTAGTGCCATCTGTGGTATATTATATATTTTTTTCGCATAATTTTTGCTTTTAGTGGTAATTAAAGGATCCGAACTAAGAAGTAACCTATTGAATATATCTTCATTTGACTTCTCCTGACTGCATTTACGAGAATAGTGTTCTCTGTAATTTTTAAAATCTTTATTTCTAGCTTCTTGAGCTTCCTCAGATAGTTGACCTATTGGCAACAAGGCGTATCTTACTATTTCTGGCCCGTGAATAAGGAATTTATGTAAAGTTGGAGGCATATAATACCACGGATAGAGCTTAACAAAATGTCTGGCTGTATTCTGAGTATATTTTCTAAATTTTTCTACGTGAATCTCGTGCCCGCAAGATACAGCAAGCATTTTTTTTTAATTTTATACTGGGGACTTTTAATAAAAACTTGAATATTACATTCGTTGGCAAGTATTGGCACAATATATTTTTGGAATACACAAGTAGAGATCCCATATTTTACTACAATGTAAATAATTTTACCCAATCTCATCTAGATTTACGTTTAAACTCAATCTCTTTTTAAAAAATACCCTCTTTTTAGGACAATTTTCAAAAAATTATTAAAAATACTTCTAAAACATTTATCTAAAAATTTTTTTTTTAATAATACAGTCAAATACCTGAAGTTGATGCATCCATTTGAAAAAAGTTAGAATTTAAAAAAAAAATGAAAAAATTAAACTTGAAATATCTCACTTTTACCACTTCGAGCAAAATTAAAAAAAATTGTTGAACTTTGAGAGAGTATAGCAAGAAAAGTAAACAACTTAGAACAATAATTTTGACAGTTAGTTATGACCCATTTTATACTCTGTTAACCGGTATAAAAATTTATTACAAAATACTCATTTCAATTTTTGAATTAATCCTCACTTTTGACCCTTTTCAACCCAAAGTGCGTCAGTGGCAGAGGGTTTGTCATTCCGTTTGTAACGCATCGAAAAACTAATTTCCGACCCTATAAAGTATATATATTCTTGATCCTTATCACAGCTCGAGTCGATATAGCGATGTCCGTCTGTCCGTCTGTCCGTCTGTCTATTGAAATCACGCTCATGCACAAAAAAAGCAATCTTACTGGATAACGCTACAATAATATTATTTGCCATAATTCTCAGCAGGTTGGTATTGAAAATTGGCTAAATTGGGCGTCATCGTGAATAAATACGAGCAAAAATATCTAGATACCTCTAAAAAAAAACATAAAACCCAGTGTGTTTGTTGTAACAGTTTAGTGGTTGAACATTATAATTGTACAACAACATAAAAAAATGCCACAAAAAATTATGCATATATGTACATATATTAACAATACCAAGAACACAATAACATAGCTCATGTTAGTAGTATTGCCACATATTTTTTTTATCGTTATCACGTTATAATAAAAAAAAATCGCCAATATGAAAGAAAAAATGAAAACGAAAAATGAAAAATGGAAAATGAAAATGGAAAATGAAAATGGAAAATGGAAAATGGAAAATGAAAAATGAAAAACAGCAAATGGAAAATGTAAAATGTAAAATGTAAAATGTAAAATGTAAAATGTAAAATGTAAAATGTAAAATGTAAAATGTAAAATGTAAAATGTAAAATGTAAAATGTAAAATGTAAAATGTAAAATGTAAAATGTAAAATGTAAAATGTAAAATGTAAAATGTAAAATGTAAAATGTAAAATGTAAAATGTAAAATGTAAAATGTAAAATGTAAAATGTAAAATATATAATGTAAAATGTAAAATGTAAAATGTAAAATGTAAAATGTAAAATGTAAAATGTAAAATGTAAAATGTAAAATGTAAAATGTAAAATGTAAAATGTAAAATGTAAAATGTAAAATGTAATATGTAAAATATAAAATGTAAAATGTAAAATGTAAAATGTAAAATGTAAAATGTAAAATGTAAAATGTAAAATGTAAAATGTAAAATGTAAAATGTAAAATGTAAAATGTAAAATGTAAAATGTAAAATGTAAAATGTAAAATGTAAAATGTAAAATGTAAAATGTAAAATGTAAAATGTAAAATGTAAAATGTAAAATGTAAAATGTAAAATGTAAAATGTAAAATGTAAAATGTAAAATGTAAAATGTAAAATGTAAAATGTAAAATGTAAAATGTAAAATGTAAAATGTAAAATGTAAAATGTAAAATGTAAAATGTAAAATGTAAAATGTAAAATGTAAAATGTAAAATGTAAAATGTAAAATGTAAAATGTAAAATGTAAAATGTAAAATGTAAAATGTAAAATGTAAAATGTAAAATGTAAAATGTAAAATGTAAAATGTAAAATGTAAAATGTAAAATGTAAAATGTAAAATGTAAAATGTAAAATGTAAAATGTAAAATGTAAAATGTAAAATGTAAAATGTAAAATGTAAAATGTAAAATGTAAAATGTAAAATGTAAAATGTAAAATGTAAAATGTAAAATGTAAAATGTAAAATGTAAAATGTAAAATGTAAAATGTAAAATGTAAAATGTAAAATGTAAAATGTAAAATGTAAAATGTAAAATGTAAAATGTAAAATGTAAAATGTAAAATGTAAAATGTAAAATGTAAAATGTAAAATGTAAAATGTAAAATGTAAAATGTAAAATGTAAAATGTAAAATGTAAAATGTAAAATGTAAAATGTAAAATGTAAAATGTAAAATGTAAAATGTAAAATGTAAAATGTAAAATGTAAAATGTAAAATGTAAAATGTAAAATGTAAAATGTAAAATGTAAAATGTAAAATGTAAAATGTAAAATGTAAAATGTAAAATGTAAAATGTAAAATGTAAAATGTAAAATGTAAAATGTAAAATGTAAAATGTAAAATGTAAAATGTAAAATGTAAAATGTAAAATGTAAAATGTAAAATGTAAAATGTAAAATGTAAAATGTAAAATGTAAAATGTAAAATGTAAAATGTAAAATGTAAAATGTAAAATGTAAAATGTAAAATGTAAAATGTAAAATGTAAAATGTAAAATGTAAAATGTAAAATGTAAAATGTAAAATGTAAAATGTAAAATGTAAAATGTAAAATGTAAAATGTAAAATGTAAAATGTAAAATGTAAAATGTAAAATGTAAAATGTAAAATGTAAAATGTAAAATGTAAAATGTAAAATGTAAAATGTAAAATGTAAAATGTAAAATGTAAAATGTAAAATGTAAAATGTAAAATGTAAAATGTAAAATGTAAAATGTAAAATGTAAAATGTAAAATGTAAAATGTAAAATGTAAAATGTAAAATGTAAAATGTAAAATGTAAAATGTAAAATGTAAAATGTAAAATGTAAAATGTAAAATGTAAAATGTAAAATGTAAAATGTAAAATGTAAAATGTAAAATGTAAAATGTAAAATGTAAAATGTAAAATGTAAAATGTAAAATGTAAAATGTAAAATGTAAAATGTAAAATGTAAAATGTAAAATGTAAAATGTAAAATGTAAAATGTAAAATGTAAAATGTAAAATGTAAAATGTAAAATGTAAAATGTAAAATGTAAAATGTAAAATGTAAAATGTAAAATGTAAAATGTAAAATGTAAAATGTAAAATGTAAAATGTAAAATGTAAAATGTAAAATGTAAAATGTAAAATGTAAAATGTAAAATGTAAAATGTAAAATGTAAAATGTAAAATGTAAAATGTAAAATGTAAAATGTAAAATGTAAAATGTAAAATGTAAAATGTAAAATGTAAAATGTAAAATGTAAAATGTAAAATGTAAAATGTAAAATGTAAAATGTAAAATGTAAAATGTAAAATGTAAAATGTAAAATGTAAAATGTAAAATGTAAAATGTAAAATGTAAAATGTAAAATGTAAAATGTAAAATGTAAAATGTAAAATGTAAAATGTAAAATGTAAAATGTAAAATGTAAAATGTAAAATGTAAAATGTAAAATGTAAAATGTAAAATGTAAAATGTAAAATGTAAAATGTAAAATGTAAAATGTAAAATGTAAAATGTAAAATGTAAAATGTAAAATGTAAAATGTAAAATGTAAAATGTAAAATGTAAAATGTAAAATGTAAAATGTAAAATGTAAAATGTAAAATGTAAAATGTAAAATGTAAAATGTAAAATGTAAAATGTAAAATGTAAAATGTAAAATGTAAAATGTAAAATGTAAAATGTAAAATGTAAAATGTAAAATGTAAAATGTAAAATGTAAAATGTAAAATGTAAAATGTAAAATGTAAAATGTAAAATGTAAAATGTAAAATGTAAAATGTAAAATGTAAAATGTAAAATGTAAAATGTAAAATGTAAAATGTAAAATGTAAAATGTAAAATGTAAAATGTAAAATGTAAAATGTAAAATGTAAAATGTAAAATGTAAAATGTAAAATGTAAAATGTAAAATGTAAAATGTAAAATGTAAAATGTAAAATGTAAAATGTAAAATGTAAAATGTAAAATGTAAAATGTAAAATGTAAAATGTAAAATGTAAAATGTAAAATGTAAAATGTAAAATGTAAAATGTAAAATGTAAAATGTAAAATGTAAAATGTAAAATGTAAAATGTAAAATGTAAAATGTAAAATGTAAAATGTAAAATGTAAAATGTAAAATGTAAAATGTAAAATGTAAAATGTAAAATGTAAAATGTAAAATGTAAAATGTAAAATGTAAAATGTAAAATGTAAAATGTAAAATGTAAAATGTAAAATGTAAAATGTAAAATGTAAAATGTAAAATGTAAAATGTAAAATGTAAAATGTAAAATGTAAAATGTAAAATGTAAAATGTAAAATGTAAAATGTAAAATGTAAAATGTAAAATGTAAAATGTAAAATGTAAAATGTAAAATGTAAAATGTAAAATGTAAAATGTAAAATGTAAAATGTAAAATGTAAAATGTAAAATGTAAAATGTAAAATGTAAAATGTAAAATGTAAAATGTAAAATGTAAAATGTAAAATGTAAAATGTAAAATGTAAAATGTAAAATGTAAAATGTAAAATGTAAAATGTAAAATGTAAAATGTAAAATGTAAAATGTAAAATGTAAAATGTAAAATGTAAAATGTAAAATGTAAAATGTAAAATGTAAAATGTAAAATGTAAAATGTAAAATGTAAAATGTAAAATGTAAAATGTAAAATGTAAAATGTAAAATGTAAAATGTAAAATGTAAAATGTAAAATGTAAAATGTAAAATGTAAAATGTAAAATGTAAAATGTAAAATGTAAAATGTAAAATGTAAAATGTAAAATGTAAAATGTAAAATGTAAAATGTAAAATGTAAAATGTAAAATGTAAAATGTAAAATGTAAAATGTAAAATGTAAAATGTAAAATGTAAAATGTAAAATGTAAAATGTAAAATGTAAAATGTAAAATGTAAAATGTAAAATGTAAAATGTAAAATGTAAAATGTAAAATGTAAAATGTAAAATGTAAAATGTAAAATGTAAAATGTAAAATGTAAAATGTAAAATGTAAAATGTAAAATGTAAAATGTAAAATGTAAAATGTAAAATGTAAAATGTAAAATGTAAAATGTAAAATGTAAAATGTAAAATGTAAAATGTAAAATGTAAAATGTAAAATGTAAAATGTAAAATGTAAAATGTAAAATGTAAAATGTAAAATGTAAAATGTAAAATGTAAAATGTAAAATGTAAAATGTAAAATGTAAAATGTAAAATGTAAAATGTAAAATGTAAAATGTAAAATGTAAAATGTAAAATGTAAAATGTAAAATGTAAAATGTAAAATGTAAAATGTAAAATGTAAAATGTAAAATGTAAAATGTAAAATGTAAAATGTAAAATGTAAAATGTAAAATGTAAAATGTAAAATGTAAAATGTAAAATGTAAAATGTAAAATGTAAAATGTAAAATGTAAAATGTAAAATGTAAAATGTAAAATGTAAAATGTAAAATGTAAAATGTAAAATGTAAAATGTAAAATGTAAAATGTAAAATGTAAAATGTAAAATGTAAAATGTAAAATGTAAAATGTAAAATGTAAAATGTAAAATGTAAAATGTAAAATGTAAAATGTAAAATGTAAAATGTAAAATGTAAAATGTAAAATGTAAAATGTAAAATGTAAAATGTAAAATGTAAAATGTAAAATGTAAAATGTAAAATGTAAAATGTAAAATGTAAAATGTAAAATGTAAAATGTAAAATGTAAAATGTAAAATGTAAAATGTAAAATGTAAAATGTAAAATGTAAAATGTAAAATGTAAAATGTAAAATGTAAAATGTAAAATGTAAAATGTAAAATGTAAAATGTAAAATGTAAAATGTAAAATGTAAAATGTAAAATGTAAAATGTAAAATGTAAAATGTAAAATGTAAAATGTAAAATGTAAAATGTAAAATGTAAAATGTAAAATGTAAAATGTAAAATGTAAAATGTAAAATGTAAAATGTAAAATGTAAAATGTAAAATGTAAAATGTAAAATGTAAAATGTAAAATGTAAAATGTAAAATGTAAAATGTAAAATGTAAAATGTAAAATGTAAAATGTAAAATGTAAAATGTAAAATGTAAAATGTAAAATGTAAAATGTAAAATGTAAAATGTAAAATGTAAAATGTAAAATGTAAAATGTAAAATGTAAAATGTAAAATGTAAAATGTAAAATGTAAAATGTAAAATGTAAAATGTAAAATGTAAAATGTAAAATGTAAAATGTAAAATGTAAAATGTAAAATGTAAAATGTAAAATGTAAAATGTAAAATGTAAAATGTAAAATGTAAAATGTAAAATGTAAAATGTAAAATGTAAAATGTAAAATGTAAAATGTAAAATGTAAAATGTAAAATGTAAAATGTAAAATGTAAAATGTAAAATGTAAAATGTAAAATGTAAAATGTAAAATGTAAAATGTAAAATGTAAAATGTAAAATGTAAAATGTAAAATGTAAAATGTAAAATGTAAAATGTAAAATGTAAAATGTAAAATGTAAAATGTAAAATGTAAAATGTAAAATGTAAAATGTAAAATGTAAAATGTAAAATGTAAAATGTAAAATGTAAAATGTAAAATGTAAAATGTAAAATGTAAAATGTAAAATGTAAAATGTAAAATGTAAAATGTAAAATGTAAAATGTAAAATGTAAAATGTAAAATGTAAAATGTAAAATGTAAAATGTAAAATGTAAAATGTAAAATGTAAAATGTAAAATGTAAAATGTAAAATGTAAAATGTAAAATGTAAAATGTAAAATGTAAAATGTAAAATGTAAAATGTAAAATGTAAAATGTAAAATGTAAAATGTAAAATGTAAAATGTAAAATGTAAAATGTAAAATGTAAAATGTAAAATGTAAAATGTAAAATGTAAAATGTAAAATGTAAAATGTAAAATGTAAAATGTAAAATGTAAAATGTAAAATGTAAAATGTAAAATGTAAAATGTAAAATGTAAAATGTAAAATGTAAAATGTAAAATGTAAAATGTAAAATGTAAAATGTAAAATGTAAAATGTAAAATGTAAAATGTAAAATGTAAAATGTAAAATGTAAAATGTAAAATGTAAAATGTAAAATGTAAAATGTAAAATGTAAAATGTAAAATGTAAAATGTAAAATGTAAAATGTAAAATGTAAAATGTAAAATGTAAAATGTAAAATGTAAAATGTAAAATGTAAAATGTAAAATGTAAAATGTAAAATGTAAAATGTAAAATGTAAAATGTAAAATGTAAAATGTAAAATGTAAAATGTAAAATGTAAAATGTAAAATGTAAAATGTAAAATGTAAAATGTAAAATGTAAAATGTAAAATGTAAAATGTAAAATGTAAAATGTAAAATGTAAAATGTAAAATGTAAAATGTAAAATGTAAAATGTAAAATGTAAAATGTAAAATGTAAAATGTAAAATGTAAAATGTAAAATGTAAAATGTAAAATGTAAAATGTAAAATGTAAAATGTAAAATGTAAAATGTAAAATGTAAAATGTAAAATGTAAAATGTAAAATGTAAAATGTAAAATGTAAAATGTAAAATGTAAAATGTAAAATGTAAAATGTAAAATGTAAAATGTAAAATGTAAAATGTAAAATGTAAAATGTAAAATGTAAAATGTAAAATGTAAAATGTAAAATGTAAAATGTAAAATGTAAAATGTAAAATGTAAAATGTAAAATGTAAAATGTAAAATGTAAAATGTAAAATGTAAAATGTAAAATGTAAAATGTAAAATGTAAAATGTAAAATGTAAAATGTAAAATGTAAAATGTAAAATGTAAAATGTAAAATGTAAAATGTAAAATGTAAAATGTAAAATGTAAAATGTAAAATGTAAAATGTAAAATGTAAAATGTAAAATGTAAAATGTAAAATGTAAAATGTAAAATGTAAAATGTAAAATGTAAAATGTAAAATGTAAAATGTAAAATGTAAAATGTAAAATGTAAAATGTAAAATGTAAAATGTAAAATGTAAAATGTAAAATGTAAAATGTAAAATGTAAAATGTAAAATGTAAAATGTAAAATGTAAAATGTAAAATGTAAAATGTAAAATGTAAAATGTAAAATGTAAAATGTAAAATGTAAAATGTAAAATGTAAAATGTAAAATGTAAAATGTAAAATGTAAAATGTAAAATGTAAAATGTAAAATGTAAAATGTAAAATGTAAAATGTAAAATGTAAAATGTAAAATGTAAATGTAAAATGTAAAATGTAAAATGTAAAATGTAAAATGTAAAATGTAAAATGTAAAATGTAAAATGTAAAATGTAAAATGTAAAATGTAAAATGTAAAATGTAAAATGTAAAATGTAAAATGTAAAATGTAAAATGTAAAATGTAAAATGTAAAATGTAAAATGTAAAATGTAAAATGTAAAATGTAAAATGTAAAATGTAAAATGTAAAATGTAAAATGTAAAATGTAAATGTAAAATGTAAAATGTAAAATGTAAAATGTAAAATGTAAAATGTAAAATGTAAAATGTAAAATGTAAAATGTAAAATGTAAAATGTAAAATGTAAAATGTAAAATGTAAAATGTAAAATGTAAAATGTAAAATGTAAAATGTAAAATGTAAAATGTAAAATGTAAAATGTAAAATGTAAAATGTAAAATGTAAAATGTAAAATGTAAAATGTAAAATGTAAAATGTAAAATGTAAAATGTAAAATGTAAAATGTAAAATGTAAAATGTAAAATGTAAAATGTAAAATGTAAAATGTAAAATGTAAAATGTAAAATGTAAAATGTAAAATGTAAAATGTAAAATGTAAAATGTAAAATGTAAAATGTAAAATGTAAAATGTAAAATGTAAAATGTAAAATGTAAAATGTAAAATGTAAAATGTAAAATGTAAAATGTAAAATGTAAAATGTAAAATGTAAAATGTAAAATGTAAAATGTAAAATGTAAAATGTAAAATGTAAAATGTAAAATGTAAAATGTAAAATGTAAAATGTAAAATGTAAAATGTAAAATGTAAAATGTAAAATGTAAAATGTAAAATGTAAAATGTAAAATGTAAAATGTAAAATGTAAAATGTAAAATGTAAAATGTAAAATGTAAAATGTAAAATGTAAAATGTAAAATGTAAAATGTAAAATGTAAAATGTAAAATGTAAAATGTAAAATGTAAAATGTAAAATGTAAAATGTAAAATGTAAAATGTAAAATGTAAAATGTAAAATGTAAAATGTAAAATGTAAAATGTAAAATGTAAAATGTAAAATGTAAAATGTAAAATGTAAAATGTAAAATGTAAAATGTAAAATGTAAAATGTAAAATGTAAAATGTAAAATGTAAAATGTAAAATGTAAAATGTAAAATGTAAAATGTAAAATGTAAAATGTAAAATGTAAAATGTAAAATGTAAAATGTAAAATGTAAAATGTAAAATGTAAAATGTAAAATGTAAAATGTAAAATGTAAATGTAAAATGTAAAATGTAAAATGTAAAATGTAAAATGTAAAATGTAAAATGTAAAATGTAAAATGTAAAATGTAAAATGTAAAATGTAAAATGTAAAATGTAAAATGTAAAATGTAAAATGTAAAATGTAAAATGTAAAATGTAAAATGTAAAATGTAAAATGTAAAATGTAAAATGTAAAATGTAAAATGTAAAATGTAAAATGTAAAATGTAAAATGTAAAATGTAAAATGTAAAATGTAAAATGTAAAATGTAAAATGTAAAATGTAAAATGTAAAATGTAAAATGTAAAATGTAAAATGTAAAATGTAAAATGTAAAATGTAAAATGTAAAATGTAAAATGTAAAATGTAAAATGTAAAATGTAAAATGTAAAATGTAAAATGTAAAATGTAAAATGTAAAATGTAAAATGTAAAATGTAAAATGTAAAATGTAAAATGTAAAATGTAAAATGTAAATGTAAAATGTAAAATGTAAAATGTAAAATGTAAAATGTAAAATGTAAAATGTAAAATGTAAAATGTAAAATGTAAAATGTAAAATGTAAAATGTAAAATGTAAAATGTAAAATGTAAAATGTAAAATGTAAAATGTAAAATGTAAAATGTAAAATGTAAAATGTAAAATGTAAAATGTAAAATGTAAAATGTAAAATGTAAAATGTAAAATGTAAAATGTAAAATGTAAAATGTAAAATGTAAAATGTAAAATGTAAAATGTAAAATGTAAATGTAAAATGTAAAATGTAAAATGTAAAATGTAAAATGTAAAATGTAAAATGTAAAATGTAAAATGTAAAATGTAAAATGTAAAATGTAAAATGTAAAATGTAAAATGTAAAATGTAAAATGTAAAATGTAAAATGTAAAATGTAAAATGTAAAATGTAAAATGTAAAATGTAAAATGTAAAATGTAAATGTAAAATGTAAAATGTAAAATGTAAAATGTAAAATGTAAAATGTAAAATGTAAAATGTAAAATGTAAATGTAAAATGTAAAATGTAAAATGTAAAATGTAAAATGTAAAATGTAAAATGTAAAATGTAAAATGTAAAATGTAAAATGTAAAATGTAAAATGTAAAATGTAAAATGTAAAATGTAAAATGTAAAATGTAAAATGTAAAATGTAAAATGTAAATGTAAAATGTAAAATGTAAAATGTAAAATGTAAAATGTAAAATGTAAAATGTAAAATGTAAAATGTAAAATGTAAAATGTAAAATGTAAAATGTAAAATGTAAAAATGTAAAATGTAAAATGTAAAATGTAAAATGTAAAATGTAAAATGTAAAATGTAAAATGTAAAATGTAAAATGTAAAATGTAAAATGTAAAATGTAAATGTAAAATGTAAAATGTAAAATGTAAAATGTAAAATGTAAAATGTAAAATGTAAAATGTAAAATGTAAAATGTAAAATGTAAAATGTAAAATGTAAAATGTAAAATGTAAAATGTAAAATGTAAAATGTAAAATGTAAAATGTAAAATGTAAAATGTAAAATGTAAAATGTAAAATGTAAAATGTAAAATGTAAAATGTAAAATGTAAAATGTAAAATGTAAAATGTAAAATGTAAAATGTAAAATGTAAAATGTAAAATGTAAAATGTAAAATGTAAAATGTAAAATGTAAAATGTAAAATGTAAAATGTAAAATGTAAAATGTAAAATGTAAAATGTAAAATGTAAAATGTAAAATGTAAAATGTAAAATGTAAAATGTAAAATGTAAAATGTAAAATGTAAAATGTAAAATGTAAAATGTAAAATGTAAAATGTAAAATGTAAAATGTAAAATGTAAAATGTAAAATGTAAAATGTAAAATGTAAAATGTAAAATGTAAAATGTAAAATGTAAATGTAAAATGTAAAATGTAAAATGTAAAATGTAAAATGTAAAATGTAAAATGTAAAATGTAAAATGTAAAATGTAAAATGTAAAATGTAAAATGTAAAATGTAAAATGTAAAATGTAAAATGTAAAATGTAAAATGTAAAATGTAAAATGTAAAATGTAAAATGTAAAATGTAAAATGTAAAATGTAAAATGTAAAATGTAAAATGTAAAATGTAAAATGTAAAATGTAAAATGTAAAATGTAAAATGTAAAATGTAAAATGTAAAATGTAAAATGTAAAATGTAAAATGTAAAATGTAAAATGTAAAATGTAAAATGTAAAATGTAAAATGTAAAATGTAAAATGTAAAATGTAAAATGTAAAATGTAAAATGTAAAATGTAAAATGTAAAATGTAAAATGTAAAATGTAAAATGTAAAATGTAAAATGTAAAATGTAAAATGTAAAATGTAAAATGTAAAATGTAAATGTAAAATGTAAAATGTAAAATGTAAAATGTAAAATGTAAAATGTAAAATGTAAAATGTAAAATGTAAAATGCAAAATGTAAAATGTAAAATGTAAAATGTAAAATGTAAAATGTAAAATGTAAAATGTAAAATGTAAAATGTAAATG